>BRZM01000001.1:16964411-17294494 GCA_033238685.1 Lates japonicus | reverse complement strand
TCTGTATTCCTAATCTTTGGCACACACATGTATACACAGACACTCCTGAACAAGCATCCACTCGAGAACAAACACGGCACAGATGGAGAGTACTACACATGCAGAGACAAAGAAAGCTGCAGATACAGAAACTTCAGCAAACAGAGAGAGAGAAAGAGAGACGCTGGAGAGGTGCTACAACGCACTCACCTGTAAAACTGTTGTTCATTTCCGTGGCCTGGTCGTCATCGTCGTCGTCAGCAGGCACTACTCGGGCGTTTTGCATGTCATTGTAGGACTTGGTGCGCTTTGGGGTGGACTGCTGGGAGCCTGCATCACTGAGAATCACTGTCCCAATGATGGGCTGCCTTGGCGGCTTGGGGGTCCCATAATAGTTACCTAGGCAACAAGAAGGACATTAGCATGCTTGAGAGAGACACAGGAGGAGGGAGAAGGAGAAACCGAGACGGGGAGAGTGGAAGCCGGGGATAAAAACAGGCAGAGTGTGAGGGACAGAGAGATAGCAGGCAGAGGATCTATGAAACCTCCTAATCTTATGCTGTGAGGGAAAGACACAAAGCTGGATCACAGCATGACTACAAATCATGGAAATAAGCAGCTGGTGAGAAAGCAAAACGGTTCTGGTTTGTGTTTGAGGCTGCAAAGCTGTATTGTCTGGACTCTGAAAGCACACTGAGCAAAAACGATGGACCAGCTCACAACACTCGTTCACTTGTTTTAGCAGCTTTTCTGACTGAAACTGTTGTTTATTTGTCAGTGGTGTAAACAAGGAATTTGTACCAGTCATATCCATTTGTAAATGCGAGAGGAAGACATGCCCTGTTGGCCCAGGGGTCTAATGTACACCACGTAAGAGCAATGTCAAAGAAAATGGTTGGAAATTTGGGGAAAAACACATATTCACTTTTATGCTGAGCATTACATGAGAAAATTGATACCACTCCCGTGTCTGTACAGTAAATATGAAGCTACAACCCGCAGCTGGTTAGCTTATGTAGCATGAAGACTGAAAGTAGGTTATATCTTATTTGTTTAATCTGCACAAAAACCAAAGTATTATAAGATAAATTTGCAGTTTTGCAGGGAGACTTATTACTATTTCTTGGCCCTGGAGTTGTAACTTTGTAGACCCTCCGCTAGTTGCCTGGCAAATATTCAATTATTTACTGAAGGTCGATACCATTCTTGTATGTACAAGTATGTTACCTTTTGGAAAAAGTTAGGCTAGCTGTTCCCCACTGTTTCCTGTCTTTATGCTAAGCTAAGCTAAGCTAATTGGCTGCTGACCATAGCTTCATATCTACTGTGCAGACATGTAAACTAGTTCCCAAAATGTCAAACTATTCCTTTAACACTTTGAATTCACCTAAGGATGTTGCTGTATGCCATCCCCCCTCATCCTCTCTCTGGTTATTATCAAATAAAATAGGCAACATTTTTCCAAAATACTGAAAAAAACTGAGAGGAGAATCACATTTATACAAACATTAAATATAATCAGAGATGTTTCTATATAATCCATTAGATCCAGATTTATTTATGAATCAATAATCCAGGCTTCCTCTGGTTGTCTGGATGGCCACAGACTCCTGTGGACAGGTATTTGACATTGTCTGCGTGAAAGAGCGAAACGTGCCAACACACAGCAGAGCCGGTGCCAAGCAGATTAATGTTGCAACATTCTCTACTGGCCCCATGCACACAATCACACACACAACACGCAGCCTTGCAGACAAACACAAAATGCATGAACACACGCATCCGCACACATGTTTACACACGCAGGTTTGTGCCTTAGCGCTGCACAACAACTGTCCTTATCAGAGTGAGAGGGGCAGATGTGGAGTGACCTGCTGTCTCCTGGATGCACCCCCCCCCCCCCCATCATGCACAGTCTAATCGGAATCAACTGAGTGCACACTCTTACAGCCTGTCTGCATGTAGGAAAAAATAAATGTTGATCGCTGCTATGCTTATTGTATCTGTGGTGAATCAGGACACCTGCGCCATCACGAGTCACATGGAGTGTCAGTTATGATCATTATCATCATTGTCGTCGTCCTTACCTTCATACGTTCCTATTTCCAGTAGTGTGCCACTCTCCTCAAGTTCTAGGAAGTCCTCCACAGACAGGAAGTTGTAGTCCACCCCTGGGACCTCTCCGTCTCGAGGGGGGCGGGTTGTACCTAAGGACAAGAAAAAAAACAAACAAACAAAGTTTAGGTGGCTCCTGCTAACCAGTTAAAATTCAGATGTGCTTACAGTTGACTGAAAGTGAAATCAGATTTTTCCTCCTGGCACAATGACATGTTCAACATTCTCCTCTCACAACTTCCACACTGAAAACCTGTCATTAAATGCAGTCAACATCGCAACATTCATTCAGCTCTTTGAGATGATGAGCGGTCATAGGGACAAGGTTTCTAAAGCAGGAAATGAGAGAGTTCTGAAATCAAGAGGGTGTGATTGTGATTCAGTGCGGTGATTGGAAGCACAGTGACGTGAGTGGCTGCGAATGTCATGTCAGGAAATTAAATCGAGGCTCACATCTCCAGCTATCTCCTTCTGCCTCATGGGAAGCTGCTGCCTGCTAAGTCAGAAGATAAAATAAAGGTCACCTTTAGCATTACACTATTGCTGATACTGTTATCAATCCATCCACTTCTTCACGGTGAGTCTGGAATTGTAAAATGCACTGACATAATACTATTATAGTCGTATTACTTAAGCTGGTATTGATCGTTAAAGCTGCATTGTTCCTGTCACGACTGCAGTGCTTTACGGCTGCACTTACTGCATTCTTAGGTATTGTTAGGTTTAACTGTAGTATAGTAAAAGCTTTTCAGTCTGCGGCAATATAAACCAGGACTGACTCCTTCATATTGTGAAACCACATGAGACAGTGAAAAGGAGTATATTTGACATAATTCTGCAAGAACTGGCACATGACTAGATTCTGAATCAACTCTTTGGTTTCAAATTCTCTTTAAAGGTAAACCATCATCAACATTTTCCTTGCTGGCCTAACTGCCCCGAGCCTGATCCCCCTTTGGAGTTAATGATTAGCGGTCTGTGGTGTTTTACTTTGTAGTGAGAACACTTTGTTGGAGGAAGCTGACACCAGACAATGGAGACAGGAGCTATTGTGTGTCTGTCTTTACAAAGAGGAGATGAGGTGAGGGGCCAGATGGTTGACGGAAGTTGTAACCCATCTGTGACCAGGACAGGAGTGTTTACATCCATATATACATGCATACATATGAATGTAATGTTCACCCACACCCCTTCTAAGTGAGGTATACTTCACTGTAACACAGACAGCAGTGTGAACCATTGTATGCCACACAATGCACCTTACTGGGCTTCAGTGATGATAAACAGAAGTAACTTTTTTTACTTAAAAACTAAACTAAAAAACAACCACCTCACAGCAAGACTAAAGCTGCCTGTATACTCCATCAAAACTTGCTTGTTAAACATTAGAAACTTCCTCTACGTTTCTGACATCAGATAAGTGGGGGGCTGTGCCCAACCTACCCTAACTTGATGTCCATAGATTCAATTTCAAAAAAAGAAACACCAGATCTGAGGGAGACCCGAGCGCATCCAGACTGGACTAAAAAATAAACCCGAGGACAACTAGACCTGATTGAAAATGTAGTCGACCTGAACAGACTCCAACAGAGAGAGAACACCAGCTCTGGCAGCAGCATGATGTGCTATCAATAAACCCAATCAACTAACAATGAGCCTCGTTGGAAAAGAGCACCTATAAACACCTCTGTAGTCAACTGGACAACCATCAAAAGACAATGTTCTAAGTTATTTAATAAATGTGAATCAAATCCCCCAAAATCTGTAATGTAATACTATAAATCTGGTAGGCTACAGATTTTTCCTAAAATCGGCTTGGGTTCAGTTTCCTCACCAGAACAAAGCTCTGGTGATCTGTGAAGCTCACAGTGCTTCTTCTTCTTCTCTCCCTTGCCTCAAAACACACAGTTTTCTTTTGTGGCGATGGTGACATGCCACATGATCAGAGTGAATACCAAGAACACTCTGGTCTATTTGGATCCACTCAGGTATTGTTCATATGGAAACACAGACCTGAGCCCTATGGCAGTAAAATGAGACCCAACCCAACCTGATTAGACTTAGCAGAATTTGGACCTAGTCCGACTATGTGGACCCAGGAAGACCTCTGCTTTGAGTGCCCTCCAGGACAGACAATCAGATAATGTTATTATGAATGTCTGGACCAAATTCCATGGCAGGCCATCCAGTAGTTGTCAGGAGCCAAGACATTTATCTCAAAATCACAAATGTCAACCTCATGTTGGTGCTAGAAGAGAAGTCAGGGGATCATCCAAGTCATTACAGTTCATCCTCTGGGCATCACAAATGTCTGTACAACATATGTAATTCATTAGTTGTTGAGGTATTCCAGTCCAGACCAAAGTGGTGGACTGGTTGATCAACAGACATTGCCGCTGCATTTTGAAATTAATGACAAGTGCAGAAATGACAGTTTATCACTCTTCAATCACTCTGTATCATCACTGTTCTGTTCTAAACAGGCTCATGTTTGCCACAAGATTCTTTCTTGTTCCAGTGTTTACCTGTGCCTCCCCAATATGCAAGCTCACACTCCATCCCTCAGGGTACATCCAGCCCACAAACACCTGATAATAGGCGAGCCTTTGCTGTGTACTGCACAATCCTACACCTTCATTGCACTGCAAAGGCAACACTGATTCTCTTTATTGCTTCTCTTCCTGCCATTTTAAAAATGATACTCAAGATAAATTGATGAAGAGGAGGCAATTTAGTTGACAAGACATAGTGCTCAGACTGTGAGCAACAAAACAAGTCCCTCACATTGAAGCAAAAAACATTATAAATCATCTAACTGACCGTTTGCAGCAGCGACACAGAGGCAAAGTGCTGCTTTGTATTCACCTCGGTGGACTGAGCTGAGATGAAAGCAAAGTTGTCTGGGTGTTTGAGTCATAGGACTGGGTGGTCCCAGGGTGGGAGATGTTTCTGAGGCTCGGTGTGCTCTAATGACGCTGTCTGCTGAGCAGGGAATGGAGCTGTTATTCCAGGCTATTCCCCACTGTCAAGGGCTGTGATAGGATGACTAATTCCAGTGTGCCTATATTATTGAAGAGAGTACTGAAGACTGAACACTGCCTCATTAGCACAAATCTTTCAGATTTAGTTACCTCATCATTATTTATTGTGAATTTCCCATGCGGATTAATAAAGTATCTATCTATTTAGTATAAAACAACCATTTCTATAAACATTTTTATCTCAGCCCTCATGACTCTTGAGTGGCACTGCATCATTGTTTTTTTTAAACTTGACAATCTGAGCTTCTGGGTTATGTAACTTGATCTTCTGTTTGTACTTTACTTCTCTGTGATATCTTGCAATATTCCCAGTGCAGTAGGACGCCATTCTTGTTGCGTGGGGGCAATCAATGATCTGTCACCATATTGTGACGTATTAATGACGTCACAGCAATGGATTCCCATTCATTCATATTGAGTGCTAAAATGTTGAGTTACCGTTTGTCCAGCTGTAGTGGGAACAAGCAGCAGAATTTCACATTTATACTGAAAAACTATTGATCACAACAAGCTCAAAGAAGAGGAGACAAAAGTGGAGACTAATTTTAGACTGAGTCATGTTTGTTATGATGCAGCAATATAATGATGCTGTTTCTAAAACTTAAAAATCATAGTTTACAAGTGGTAGAGCTATTTATTTCTGAAATCCATGACGTATTATTTCTCAGGATCTGTATTCTTGTAAATCCCTGTGCTCCGGTGGACAAAAACACCAAGGTCCACTGTCAACCTTGTGTTTAAAACACAATCACACCACCTGAGAAAATAATCAGAAGATTAATCTATGATGACTTTGACCTTACTTTCAGCCCTGAAAATTGTTAATGGATAAAATAAGCAAACAAAAATGTCTTTAACTAATGCTGCAAAATAACATCAGTTACCATCTGTCAGATCCACATACTTCACCACTTCAATTTGTTACAGCTAAAATCAGTATAGTCATACATAGCATGATAAAGCATGTGTTTTTCATGAGCTTAAGCCTACTTGATAATGAAATGCATTTTACTCTTCCTAAGGAACCGACAATGTCTTTTTAGAAAAACTAGACTAAGAACACTTTGTTAAGTTTTTGTGTTAATTCCCCGTGAACACTCAGCATCTTGACTTGAGTCTGAATACTCTCAGTGTACAACAGTAACAGCGATGTCAGGCCTGTCTCCTTACTATCACTGTGGACAGTCTCTATTTTCCCTGTCCAGAGAAACAATGACTGGGCCATACTCTGCCTTGACCCCGGCTCTGATGAACTAACTTCCACTGACAGTTATCAATGGTTTCATTCTTTCACTGTGAGAAACCAGCCTGTGCTTGCATGAATGGAAAAACTGTAACACAAGCACATTTGGAAACATCTTTACCACTGAACCCAGCAGAGAGTAATCTTTGTTCTCCAGAGAGCATGTAAGATGGTATAAAAATGTATGAGTGTTCATCTTTCTTTGGTAGAAAAACCAGCATGGAACTTTCATATAAGCTAGAGAGTGTAGGCATGATGACAGTAATACCTATAAAATAAATGCAATTCAATACAACTACACAAAGCACCACTTAAAAATAATATCCCTCAGTCAATTTCAACAAACTAAACATTATGGGATTCACAAATAACAACAAATAGAATTTATATCAGAGCTATTGCACTGGATTACATTAGTGATGTCCACTCCCTCTATCCTCTATTCTTGTTCTGTGGCAGGAGAAAACATTAAAAGCCTTATGAAGTCAATATCTTTCATTTCTACAAATAATTATAATAATCACAAAGATATTTTGACTGACTGAACATTAGGAGAGAAAAACATGATGTTTCTTTGAACTGTGGTGAAATTAAGACATCTGTGTTCTTCTGTCTACTTTGTTTTGCTTTCAGAAAATCAAATATGACAGGCCTGTTTCTGCAGGCATCAAATACGCTCCTGAAGAACTACTTTTGCACACTGCATTTCAAGTTTAATGGTGTCAGTGGGTATTATTAATCAATAAAGGAAAGGAGACAAATTTGTCAGTGGTTTTAATGATTGCATTTTAATTCAGCACTAACATTGACTTAAGTGTTCCTGTGCAATAAATGAAAGGATACTGCAAACTCTCTGAAGGTAGCCATTCATCCTGATGGTGACTCAGGACTTTTAAAAAAATATAATTTTTAAGAATTTCAGTGGATTTAGAAAATGATGCAAGCTTGCCCATGTGTCTGTATCTTTGCTCATTTTTACAGAGGTGCTACAGTGTATTGGTTCTGTACGTTCTCTAAGCTCTCCTGTGGCTTTGTGCTGTAATTTCAATTTGTGGTAAGAGACAGAAAACGCACTTACTTTCATCTAGTAATGTAGTGTGCACTGTTCATAAACAACACAACAATAGACAGAGAGGTGGGACAGAACAAAGCGGTAGTATTATATAACAGCGATAGGCTCAGACTGTTTTTATGCCTGCTTGTTACAGATAGAGAGGCTTCATGCACATTTAACAGGGGAAGCTGAAATCTACACAGGAGCTCATTCCTCAGTGACACAAACATGGACTCTGAGCAGAGAGCGTGGTCACTGCTGGTTAGAGCATTTGTCTCAAATCTGCCAAATGCTAACACTAGTGAGCTAATATATTTGGTCAAACCTGATGAAAGGATCACAGAATATGTACTCCTCTCTTTATCAGTTATGTCATTCACTAGTCATTATCAGTACTAATTGGGATTCTATTGCTTTTGCTTTAGATCAGTGAATCATCCTCATTAATGTAGAACATACTAATATTTTTATGCTATTACATAACCCACACTTAAAGCGTCTGTTACACTTTAAGGAATAGTTTAACATTCTAGAAAATACGCTAATTTGCTTTCTTGCAGAGAGTTGGATGAGAAGATCAACATCAATCTCACGTCTGTTGACTAAATATGAAGCTACAGCTGGGACATATTTAATTGCTAAATGTTATTGCTAACATACTTACAATGACAAGGGTAGCATGCTGATGTTAAGCAGGTATGTTAGCCTGTTCACCATCTTAGCTCATCATGTTAGCATGCTAACGTGCTAATTATAGCTCCACATTTAACACACTTGAGGCAGATGGGGGTGTCATTTACAAGTAAATCAATGGCGCTACATGAAAAGTAAAGGAATCAGTAAAGCTATTATAATTCACCCTGAGGTGGCCACGTGTGTCTGAACAAAATGTCATGGTAGTCCATCCAGTAGATGTTGAGATTTCGGTTGGAACCAAAGTGGTGGACCAACTAATGCTAGAGCTAGCATGGCCAAAAAATATGAAATACTATGTAAAGATAACAGCACTTCCAGCACTACAGTTTAAAGAGGAAGAATTTTGGACAAAAGAAACTGCAAATAAACCTACAGATACATTAGTTTCGTAGTGAAAGGAGTCAACAATCTGTATCAGTGTTCGACTTGCTGGTAGCTCAAGTTATTATTTTTAAAAAACACCAACCTTTGTGAAACCAAACTACAACCTGATTCCATTTGTCTCTTTAAAACAAAGTGGTGAAGTCAGAATGCTGTCATCAAACGTATATGCAGCTTGACTTTCATAGTAGAGTACTATAGGGTTTGGCAGTATGCCAATGTACCACAGCACAGTAGACATTTTGCTACCGTCAGAGATTTTGCTATATATCAAATATGCCTTTAATCTTTCTGGTTGCATTAGGCTGTTGAGGGCAATGCTGCAAGTCAGTCATCTGGAATGCAGCCATAATATGGCATAATATAGCTTTCAATAGGAACGAAAAAAATCACAGCATTATGCCCACAGCTCCCCTGTGTTGCCCTTTACCTTTTATTGTGCTATGAATAAATATAATTCCTACTGTCCGCCCAGCATAGTTTATAAGCATCTTGTGTCTCTCCCACCATCTTTCATGATTTTTTTGTACCTCCTTTTTTTTTGCTTGTGCACGCTGTGTGTCTCACCATTAATTCCTCCTCTGCTTTCATATCCATTTCACACTACAAGGAAGTTTAATTTCTCTATTTCTGCTTTCCTCCTCTTGAAAATATTCATAGGTTTAAGTGGGCAGACACAGCAGTAGCCACGAGGCGTGATGAGGTGTCCACCACAACACGGATGTTTCCCTGCCACTTCAGAGAGTTTAGTAACCAAACACATAACATCCAGTCATTATCAGTAACTCTCTTAGCAAACGTCAATCAGCAGCTCCAGTTTGCAGCCACAGGGAGGAGAGGAAAGGGACGCACAGGGCTGTTGTGACAGGGGGCATCTGCCAAATGGTGCAAAACAGCACAGAGGAGAAAGATGGAGAGAGTGAAAGAGGACGAGGGCGGTATGAACACATGACACACACACACACACACAACAGGAAAAACAATCACCTAATGGGCACGTGAAACCCCTGGCACAACACACAGCTCGCACTTTCTCTCTCATTCTCACCTCTTGCCGACAGACAAACAACCGTCACGCTACCAGAGAAGCCAAATACATACACACACACACACACACACAGCACCTCTGGCTTTCTGTGTGGCACACAATCTGCACTGGTTCTCCACTTTCATCTTGTCTGGGCATCGTGTTATTGAGTGAGTAGCATCTCGCTCTCTTTCTCACAAGGATGAAGCTGGATGTGTGCATGCTTACATGTGTGTGTGAGTGTGTGAGAGAGAGAGGTATTGATCTAAGCACTGCTAAAAGGATAAAGGAGTCCGGGCAAACCTGTCCTCACCTTTGTCACATCATTGTCTCTGTGTCTGTCTCTGTGCTGCTGCACCATTCAAAACTCTCTTTGTACAATGCAGAAGATAACATTGCTCAAACAAGTAGTTAAATAACGGATTTAAAGCAAAAATAATTCAAGTAAAAACACTCAACATTCACTGGATTCTGATTTTTAATCCTGCATGAGGATTTTTCTGCTTTTATCTGTTTCAGGGCTGCAGCTAAAGATTATTTTTTAACTGTTTAGACAATAAAAACGGCTAAAAGTTTTAATTTAATGTACAATTATATAACAAAGAAAAGTGCTGCAAATTCTCACATTTGAAAGGCTTGAGTCAGTGAAGTTTGTGACATTTTTGCTCAGTAATTGGCTTAAACAATCTGTTTTCAAACTGGTTGTCTATTGATCAACTAATCGATTAAATGACTCATCATTGTAGCTCTAATCTGTTTTATATAATTGTTAACTGAATATCTTTTTCGTTCTGGACTGTTGACAAATCAAAACAAGCTATTTGGTTATAGCAAAATTGTAATGGGCAATTCTCACCATTTCTGACGTTACAGAATTAAAGAAATAATCCAGAGATTAATTGATGATGACAACTGCAGTATTAAATATGTAAATTCAAATAAATGCAATATCCCTGCTTTTGTGAAGCATATGAGGTCCAGATATCAGTGTTGTTGATTTAATACTGGAAACTTTTGAGGCCATATTTTACCAGGTTGTTGTCCTGAACTGCACTGCACTTAAAAGTATTTCTGTTATTAGGAAGTGTAGTGGCAAACAGAGCTACAGTTTAAGAGTAGTGTTGCATGTCTGCTTACTTTTCAACCAACTGTACTCTGCTCTACATTTAGCTACAGTCTGTATATGGCGTGAAATTTACAGTAAATACACGCAGTTGCAGGTATGAGCATCCACACTGACACAATCACAGTCTCACAATTGGAGAGACACACAGAGGAGAGAAGAAGAGTGTAAATACATATATAGTGTGTGGACTATAAATAGCAGGTTGTGGAAGCCAGTTTCTGTCCTCACTGGCAGTTCATAAAAAGCTCCAGAGCAGGGGACATGTGTCCCTGAAGTGGCCTGTTTGAGTGCATGCTATGACCCACATCCTCTCTCCTAATACTGGGCCACTCACTCACTGCTACTGAACACGCATCATAAACTGCAGGAGCATCCGAGCTGTCCTAAGTCATTAATTACAGACCTTGGAGTTGCAGAGGAGGAATGTTATCACCTTACAGTAGGTGCTCTATGTACTGCATATGAATCATGATGGTAATCTCCATGTGAACTGGTAATCTGCAATTATTTTCAGAACTGTCATGGTGAGGCTTTGTTGTGGAGAATACTAGAATAATAAAATGGTTTAGAGGAAGTATGAGAAGATTAACATCACAGGAAGAAACCAACTTGAAGCTCAGTAAAGCAGCATCATCACTCAGTGACGTGCAACAGAAAGCAGCAAAACTTACTGATAAGACTGAGATGGGCTTTATCTCTGAGCAACAATTACGACTAGCTGGCTTCTTCCAACTACATGAAGTAACAATTTGCACTCTCAAGTTCCTTCATCTCATTAAAACCGACTCAAACAGAATCTAGAAGAGTTTGCACTTCCAAATGTTTTTAAAACTTGTGCCACTGCACACTGTGAATGAGCTAGCATACAAGCAGCATAACATTTAGAGGCCATTTTATATAGCTTCAGAGAAAAGCAGATTTTAAGGCCATCTGGCTACTGAATCTTTTACAATGCACGAGGCTCAACTTTCACTGTTTTAGCAGCCAGAAATTCATATTTCCCTTCTTATATTGCTCCACATCATTTGGAATTTTATCATCTCAAACACTGAGCTAACATAGACTCACTGAAATGAGTATTGGGACAAAGGTCAAGGAAAAAAACATAACTGGTGTTTAACTCAGTTGAAAATGCCAAACACTGTCTTTTACTGTGCACTGTGAAAAAGAGAAATCACATCTTTACATGAAATGAAGTTGCATAGATATTTCTGGTAGGATGACGCAAACTGTGTGAGTTTATACTCAGAGGGAAGCTGTTATCTGTGGAGGCTGTCTAAATATTTCATTCATGTAGCTGAGTGAATGTTTGTATTGTCTAAAAGTGGCCCAAGCCTGCCAGTGAGATCCACATGTAACATAATGTACCATACCTAGTGAACCAAGTAAAAGGTTTACAGATCTGAAATGACATTTCATATGTTCTCAGTTTAAATTACACTAGAATTTACATTGTTGTTTTTAGCCATGCTGGCAAAGTGGCTCTAAGGATGGCAACGCTGCCTGTTTGGTCCTCCACTTTCGTCCTGACTGAGATGTTGAATGAAATATCTTGAAGACTACGGGATAGATTGCCACATATAGATGGTATATATCTATGATATAGATTTCCAAATTTGAATACAGACACTTGTGATTATGTCGGCATGATCTGCAATAATTAACTCTTCCTCAAGCACTACCCAAGCACTATTTTTATTTTTATGGTTGGAGTCATTCCTGTGTTCCTAGGTTTATATGGCATACAATGGGAACATGACAGAGGACCCAATGTTCCCAAGATCCTATGTTCCCCAGCTCTGTATAGCACATACTAGGAGCCTGAAAAAGATGTTCCCCTGCTCTGTATTTGGTCTACACTTGAGGGAACTTATCAAATGGGTTAGTACCAGGGTTGGGGCTTAGAGTTGTTGGGGTTTATGTAGCTGTTTTGAAGCCTTTTTCCAATAAAAAGACAGTATTTATGGAGTACAGGTCAAATTTGACCCAGTTGCTAAAGGAACACTGTGTGTTAACAGAATACTGAACTAGGGAAAATAGGACCGTGGGAACACAGATACACTCCTGTTTGGTTTGTGACCAAATACCTGCAAAACTGATGAATTCAGCCTCAGTTGTACTTTGTGTTTAGTGCCAGTAAGCAAATGTTAGCATGCCAACACTCTGAACTAAGGTGGTGGACACCTTAAACATTAATCATGTTAAACATCAGAATGTTAGCATTTAGGTCATATCACTGTTTGTCAAAGTCCAGAGTCATTAGCATTGCAATCGCACATTCCAACTGTATTTACTTAATCTCCTCAGACAAACATTAACTGTAACATCGACTTTGGCTATCATTACATTATTACAATCTAGAAACGAACCCTGAGTGAGATCCCTGATGTCTAGAGACTGTGTTGTTTCACATGACACGATTTTCTTCTGACATAACATAGTCACTTGACAGGACTGAATTGCTATTTTGTCCAATTTGGAGCATGTTTGAGAAGGCAAAAACGAAAACATGTTCATATTGTTAAAAACTGTTGTAACAGCTCAGGTTGTGCAGAAGCTGCCAAGTGAAAATTAAGTGTTTTTTGAAGTGCATGTTTGTTCCTAAAGGGGAACCATGAGATAAGTCTTTTGGCTTTTTTTTTGGCTTTGCGAGCACATCTGTTATTACTGTACAATTCTTTCTTTGTGTTTTACCCTCTCTATTTTGTATTGTGCAAAGGAACTGACAATTAAGTGAAGTGTGGGATGTCAGGCTAAGAGTGATATCTATGCCTTCACCCTCCGTAGCCTCTCTCGATGCCCTGTTCTGACCTCTGGTTCAGTTTGGTTCACTGACACCTGAGGCCACGATACCTGAACACCTCTACATCCACACCCACATGACCACATGCTCTGACTATCTTTGTCATCAGACACACCTCCTGCTTATGATCATGTCCCTAATAATGACTATAAAAAGCACATTTTTCTGCATTTCTAAAATAACAACAAACAAACAAACAAAAAACATCCCACATATGCACACACCTCTACTACTACAACCACACACAAACCCAGGTGAAAAAACATCCTCCTGTGTATTAACAATAGACAGTGGGGCTGACAGCACTCTGGTGACATTTGATACCCTCAATCGCCTTCCTGCTGTTGATGGTCTGGAGAGCTTCCACGCATTGTCTAACACAGACATACACACGCTCGTAGACACACACAGGCAAATGCACACCGGTTCAGCCAAACATCTGCTGTTTTTAACCCCTGCTGGTTATGAGTGTGAGCGTGACAGGGGGTGGGGGGGTAGGACACACATGAGACTGAGCAACTTCCAACTAACCTGAGAGTGAGATTAGCCTTAGGGTGGGACTGTAAACTGTGCAAGAGATGGCCTTTTTTAAAGTAATAAATTCCAAACAATGCTCTAACAGTGTCTAAGTAAGTAATCAAAATAGTAAGTTAATTATATGTCACATCAATCTTTATATACTTAAAAAACAGGTCTTACCACCAAAGCTCGCAACTGACTCCTCCACAACATTCGAAGCCAAAGCTACAGCATAAATTGGGGTTTCCTGGATAAACACACGCTCGCTCGGTGTTGATGGGGAAGTGTGTGTTATGAAAACAGAGGCTGAGAGGTGACGTTATAAGAAATTACGTACATATCTCAGAGCAGACAGAGGAGAGGAGGGGCAGAGAAAGCAAACAGTCACGCAGGGAGTTAGCAGGGAACTCTCTTGGGCCTCTAAGCCAATTACCGGAGCTGCATTGATTGAGGCAGCACTTTAAGGCCTCATCTACACAAGTAGTCCCTTAATACACTGGTCAGATGATGGGAGTGTCTCAACCACAAACTATGGGTAGGTGACCATTTGCATCCATTATGGTGTCAGTGAGGCAAATCTTTTTAAAGATGCTAATAGGACTAATACAGAATATTACAAAACATGGGTTAAACTTAGTTTAATTAAAGCATGTGTCACTGTATCTTCATGTTTGAAGGGTACTACTGCTGAGATGGACAGGCACTGGACCAGTGTCTTCAGTCTGACCCAGAGACCAAGGTGAGTATTACATCCCGAGTGCCGTGGCTGTGTTCAATCAGCACTTCCATCCCCCATTAAAGGGATTGCTGGCCTATAATGATTTATGAAGGGGAACAGAGGGAGAATCAATGTAGCGGAGGCCCTCAGATTAATGATTAAGCAAATAGCAGCCCCACTCCAGATTCTATCAGAGGCCGAGGCGCTGCTAAGAGCATGCCATGCTGTTGTAGGTTCAATTAACTGCCATGAGGTTGGGGAACCTTCAGCAAAGAGCTTCAGTATACTGTACTCTGATACACATATTACTATTATTATATCAAACAGATCCTGATTTAACTGAGATGACACAAAACATTTAAGACCTTTGGCATATTCTAGTGATTACTTTCATTATAAATTTTTCTTCTGCTCCTTTTGTCTGAGTAGCATCATAAAATAGTGAAAATATGGCCATTACAATTTCTTTAATTCTACAATTATGTCTTCAAACATATTACTCTGATAAACAGAGTCTGACTATCAGCTCAGAACCCCAAAATACTGCTCACATATGTTTAAAAAAGCTGCAGATCTTCATATCTAAAGATCTGGAACTAGGTAAAGTTTGGTGCTTTTGCTTGAAAAAAAAAAATACTGAAAAGACTAACTGATTATCAAAATATCAAAATCCTGCTTAGATTTCTCAGAGTATAAGGTATCAAAAGTGTTGTTTCAGTATCTGAGGTATCTCATTGGCTCTAGAATAAAAAAAATTCCAAACAGTCGCTTTCTTCAAAGAGCCTATTTCATGTTTTTTTTTCCTAATACATTGAGCAGGTTCCTCACTGTGATTGTTTGAATAAAGGGATGATGGAGTTACCCATTAAAGAGGAGAGGGACAGAGGACACAGAGGGAGAGAGAGGCCAGACACACAATACTGCTGCTGCCCAACACAACAGGCCATTCTTTCAGCTCGCGCCACAACACTCCTCACAGCTGAGTCCCAGCCGCTATTCTCCTGCTGTTCCCCCTGCTCCCTCCCCATCTCTCCCCTTTCAATATGGGGGAGAAGAATGAGGGAAGGGGGGTGGGGTGGGGGGGGATGAATAGTGGGCAAGCACAAACAATCTGAAGCGTCATTAGCTGGAAATCTTGTAAAATGACACAAAAGATGGCAGGGGGTTTGTTTTTCTTTCACCTACTAGAAAGCACTGTTTATTGTAGGAAGCCAGGTGAAAAAAGGGGGTAAGGAGCTTTCTTTTAAAGAGTAAAGCTGAGAGGAGAGAGCGGGTGCACAAGAAGAGGTGACTCAAAGAGGTAAAAAAAAAAAAAAGAAAAAAGAAGGGAAGATGGAAAGAAAAAGGTGAGGGAGAAGATGTGGCCGCATGAGCCAATGGCGCGGATAGTAATGTCCTCTAACAGCAGGCGAGTGTGTCAACAGATTAGTGTTTAAATTCAGCCCCTAACCAAACACCATCTCAGACAGACAAACATGCATATGTGTGCACGCACAGATCCGCCATCATCACAGGCACACACGGCACAACACATCACAGCTCATCAATATCACACAACAGATCTGAATAGGCACTGATTCCCACAGTCTCTCAAATAACCAAAAAATCCACCTGCCTCTGTATTTCTGCCTCTGTGTGTGTATCTGACTATTCTCCCCACCCACATCTCTTCCAATCTAATCCCGGAAGCCAGGGCATCACTCCCAGGAGATGAAGCAAATGTCACAGAATTACCTCTACACCACCACCGCCACTGCTGCTGTTGCTGCTGCTGCTGCTTTCCTCTCTGCACGTTATTCCACAGACATATTCAAAAAGATAAATCCAAGCAGGCTGAATTCTGCTCTCCCTCTTCCATCCAAACCATCCATGGATCATTCAGTATGTCTGTGAGCGAGTGCTACCTCCCAGCTTGCGAGCTCATTCAGGCAGGCAGCTAGTAGGCAGCTGCCGTTTTTCTTCAAAGCTCCACAAGCAGAGCAAATTAGAGGTCCAGCCCAGCTTAGAGGCTAAGCCAATGTGAGCTATTCACACTCCAGTTCCTGTCTGAGGCCAATGGCTGCAGCCCCACAGCCCCCGCATATTCCCGCCCACTGCCTCCCTCCCTCCCTCCCTCTGACTCTCTCTCTTTTCTCTATCTTTCCCTTCTCCTTCTCCTGCTATCTTAGCCATAAATACAGACTCCTGACATTACCTAACACATGGTCCCTCCTGATAAACAGCTAGCTTTGTGCAGGTCTTGTGACTGAGAAAACCTCTTCGGGGTGAGTGCTGGGTTAAGGAAGGATGTAGACGGCAGCAGACCAAGGATGAGGGTAAGGATTCAGGATGCACATCAAGATTGGAGGGAGATACAGTACCATATGGCATAAATGGTAAAAACAGGAACCAAATATATGAATAAAAAAGGTGTAAATATGACAGTTGATGACCAGTGTTCTTGGTCTGGGATTAGTTTGTGCGGAGTTGGTTGCAGGCTAGATTTGTTTGCTATGCTTCAACCCGACTAGAACCCCAGAGCCTACACTTGATTAGGACCTTGGGAGATTAAGGGCCCACTGGCAGACCAAAGGAAAGCCTGTACCTGGCAGCGCAGGCCTGTACCTGCATGGACATGGACTGCTGCCCAGGCAACCTGACCACAAAACCCAGGAGCTGCCCTGAGGGTAGAGGACTGCAGCTTTCTGTTTGGATTCACATGGTCCAATCTCAGCCATATGCCCTCATTGTCCCACAGCTTAAAGTTTAAAAAATAAAAAATAAAGTAATTTAAATGGAGTCCTGAAGTGAACCAACACGATTTTGGTATGCAGTATTTGTATGCTGATGTACTTTAACTGCTCCATATGTTACGTTAAAAAGTTAGTATGGAGATAGTTATAACCTTTGTAGCCGAATAGTGGGCATACTTAGGTTATCAATAGCAGAGTGAGTCAAAGAATAACATTTGGTACTGGGGAGCAGATGAAGGACCAGGTTGGACATGTTTTTGTTGGATAAACATGAAGCTAACCTCAGTTTGTAGTGTGCCAACAGACGTTAAGGGAGGACTGTATAGACAGAGGGCTAATTTCACTTTCAAATACTGACCTATCCATAAAATAGGAATGCAGTCTGATAATTATGTGATGATTTGTCAGTCTGTACCTTGAGGGCACACTGCAGAATTTCATTGAATAAGACAAGATCATATTTGTACACTAAATATGAAGCAAGACCTGGCAGATTAGCCTAGCTTAGCATGAAGCAGGAGGAAACAACTAGCCAAATGTCGAAAAAGAAACAAGATATAACATGTTAATTGGTGAGTTTAGGAGGTGTTTTTTAAAACTGCAGACAGAACAAGGTTAGCTGTTTCTGGTCCAGCTTATGCTGGGGGTACAGGCTAATCTGCTGGTTTCGCTTATTCAGCTGCTAAGATGTAGTGGTCACTATCCACTTCTCAGCAATAAAAGAGCAAAAAGAAAAATATTTCAACAAACAACAGTTCCCTTTAGATTATTATTGATAAAATGCATAACTATCGGGCAAATGCTCAAATGCATTACCAGCTGTTGAGAACCGGGGCTTATACAAACACCAAAACATTTCATCACTAACTCACCTTACCTTTAGATTGGCAGGTTGAATCCTAATTCGAAAATCAAACTGGGCATTGATGGAGCAAGAGTTTGTAATTAAAAGCGATTTGCTTCATTGTGAGTAAGCAAAACAGCACCGGATAAGAGTGTGTTTATCCACAGGAGTGGAAAGATGATCTAAAACACAACAATGGCTCTACAGTTACATGAACCAATAAAGTTCGTGAAGAAACTTAAACATATCTGATGGATCAATCACTCACTGCTTGAGGCATCGAGAGCACACTCTGATGAGTTAAGGCGTTAGCTGGCCGCCACAGCAGCAGAGCCATATCTCAAATCACCAAGACACACACACAGATCAGTCCGTAAAGACGCACGAGCCCAACAGAGAATTCACCAGCCAGTGAATTAGCGTTAGCCTGGCTCTTTAGACCCTCAAAGGCCGGCTTATCATCACATCTGACCGACAACAACGAAAAATAGACACACTAGTTGCTGTCTGAAATAATTGCTCGCCTGTAAACAGTGAAGAGAATTAACACCCGTTTTCATCAGCAATCCCAAGCTCTTCGTTCCATGCAAACAGGGTTGCCAGTTTGGACGGCGATCACTTCTTGGTTCGGTATTGGGCCGTGCGACTGCACTCACCGGTCGCACAGACAGAACCACATGAAGTATTTTCTGCAGATAGCTGCTCATTAATCAGACACTGATCACTCTCTGGGCCTGACCCGAGTGACCTCTGGGGTGATCCTCGTCACCAGTCTTCTTCACACACCGCATTCACAAGACCCAAAGGACCGATTGTCTTACATGAGCTACAAGTGAAACGTGAATATGCAGTCAATGTCAATAACATGGTTAAAGCTGCATTTGCTATTCACCAACTCAGTGGCTGCTCATCAGGATTGATTGTTAATGTAAGACCAGTTCAGGGCGCCTGTTCTACACTGCAGGTGCAGAAAGGTATGCCGAAGAAAGTTGTGTTGTTGTAATGGTTCCTCTTGATACCGTACTATAAGATGCCTGAAATGGGCTCAGAGGAGATTGTCAATAACAAAATAACGTCAGAAATCACAGCTCGCGCCACCTCCAACCCACCTCTGCCAATCACACCCACACCGCTAGAAGAGTCGTGCTCTTGTATATGGTATGTGGTTCATTTTAATGGTAACAACGATGCCTGTTTATACTGTCTCGTAAAATATGCGCAACACCAACCATGAATAATAACCAACACACATGCATAACATAATCTCAATACGCGTCCATGTACCAGCTGGCCGTTCGGCACCTTGTTCATACACATCATATGCAAAACACATGCTCAGCTTCACGGGAGTCGAAGCTGCCTGCATCCCTTCGTCGCCTACACAGCGACTCCGCGGCGTTAACGCGCAGTAGCAGATACGCGAATGCAAATATGAACCGTGCTGCAGGCACCACTCATCTCGCGAAGAATAAATGTAATAATTAGCATGAGGCTCCCCGCAGCACCCCTGCAATGCAGCGGCGCGTCAATGTGGCGGTAGTGCCACGGCTCTGCCGCTCAGGAGAAGCCTTTGCTTGAGCAGCATCTGGACCTCAAAGATAGCCTGAGAGTTGATGGACCCTCCCTTCTCTGCAGCCCTCTCACAGCTTCTCATATCTTCTTCTCCTCTCCTCTATCCCAACCTCCTTTAAAAAGCTCACCTCACAGCACTTCCCATACCCAAGTCCGTTTTCACAGATCCCCCACCACCACCTCCACCACCGCCACCACCCTCCCCTTTCTAGCTTAAGTGAGAAGTAGCACCCTTGCTTCGAAAGAAGGTTCAGGTACCAGAGGCTCACACAAAGCCTGCAGGGTGAATTAGGAAAAACCAAGAGGAAAGCACAGGGCTACGTCATCTGTCCCTCTGCTGATCGTGCCTGCTCCAAGTGTTCTGCCCCCTATTTTCACATAATTCCCACCCCTACCCCCACCTTCCCTGATTCCCTTAGCCTATATACACAGCATCAACCACACACACACACACAGACACAGACATTCTGCCATGCATACATCACAGGCTTCGGATGGCGGATTACGGCGAGAGCAGGGAAAGTAAAGCACAACCCAGAGAACAGGGTAGAATAAGCAGATGTCAATGCCTGACATGAGCCGGTGCCCGAGCCAGCAAATCAAACCGTAATCCCTTTCTTTGTGTGAGCGGCAAACAGAGAAATTTGTCTCCAACAATGATTTCCCCGAGATCGGCAGTGGAGGAAAGCAAGGAGTGAAGGACATGAGAGTGGGAGGGAGAAAGGGAGAGAGAGGAGGAGGAGTGAGAGAGAAAGGAGGAGATGGAGGGTGAGAGAGCAGCAGAGGCAGGGAGACAGGAGCAGCCTTGAGGTGACAGAGAGAGACAGGAAGGCAGCAGCCACCGCCACACAGGGACGCTGACACCACTGGAGGATTTGAAGTGAGGAGAGAATGACAGAGAGAGCAGAGGGAGAGAGCAAGGGAGAGGGAGGGAGATCAGTGGGGAGGGAGGATTGGTTCGCTCTTGTGGCTCAACACTGATAACGCCGAGATAACCCCTTCATCCCCAAGCAGCTGTAGACGTGAGGAAATGAACCCACGAAAGAGAGCGACTTATCAATAGACATTTGCCTATCACGATAACAATATCTGTAAAAGGCTATGAAGGAGAGGGGAGATGGTGGGTTGGGACAGGAAGTGAGGTGGGGGGGCTCTTCCAATAAACAATAATATTCAACACACATGCCCGTGCAGAGAAAAAAAAAAACACCTCGGGCCAGTGGAGGGAAAGGCACCTGTTCTAGTCAAACACAGGGATAGAGAGCAACACATGTGCCTCACAGGGAGGGGAGGAGGGGTCACAGACGCAAGGAAACACCGAGAGTAATGAGAAGGTGGCTTACTTGACCGTTTTTGTCGTTCTGCCTTGTCATGCCACAGCATTTGCATGTGTGTAGAGGAGAGAGACGTGAGGGTGGCTGCTACAGTAGGGTCACCAAGAAAGGAGAGGGAGGGCCAGGAAAGAAAACAGAATTGTGTTGGTTCATGGCCTTAAAAAAAAGTCATTACCAAAAAAACAATATGTCAATCAAAACACACACAATAATAATATTCCTGCAACATTACTAAAGTGACTATTAGCCTCACTCAGGATAAGTCTGGTGGTATTATGTTTTATTTTTTTGTCAAAGGCCCAGTGTAACAAAGCAACTTTTTAAGTATTACCTTGTGCCATACACCTTACAAAAAGACCGGAAGTATCTCGATGAATGTGGGCACTGTAGTTTATTTTAACCCATCCCACATACACCTTTTCCTACTTCTGTAAATACTACTACACTGCTCTGAACAGTGATGAGGAAAACTCAACCTAACCTTGTTTTTGGTATTTTTGTTGAAGTTAAGAACCATCAGTGGTGGAAGAAGTTATTCAGACCTTACTGTCAAAAATAATAGTTATCACTGTAAAATGCTGCATTACAAGTTCTGGCATCCAAATTTGACTGATAAAAGTACAGAAATATTAGAAACACCCATTAAAGAATCAGTAAATCAATACTAATATGCAGAGGTTATTTGATAATATTATTGTATTATCAGATCATTAGTGTTATTATTATTATGCAGTAATATTCAATAGCATTATAATGATGTAGTTGGTCCAGATGGAGCAAACTGCGTGTCCATTTATAAACACTACTGACGAGTTTAACCTTAATGCTTCATGGGACTATTAGATGATCACAATGTTTTGCATCTAACATATGATTCGTGGGGCAATCCATTTCTTGCCATATAAATGTAGTGAAAAACCACATGATTTTTGTTACCCGGAAGGAAGCAATGCGCGACTATCGTCAAGAAGATCATGGCTAATCAATTTGTACTTAAATACTGTTAGGTATTATATTTTTCGACATCCCCTGTTCTAGAAGCATCGTCGATCTCTTCTCCTGTAACAAACTCATAGCTGTTTACGTTAAAACCATCTAGCTGAACTATTATTTGGTATTGGTTTTGTGATGATATCTCCCCAAACCACTGAATGGATTGCCAGGAAATTTAAAAGGTATATCTATGTTCCAAGAAAAGACTGATACGACTTTGGTGATCCCGATCACTATCTACACCAACAGGTTTTTAGGAAATGTCATGCCAACTATTGATTGCGAAATTTGCATAGGCGATTATTTTCCCTCAGACAACCAGTCAACTTTAAAGTAGATTCCTTGATTCTTTTCTTATTATGGCCACCGGGTCGTACCCTCAATTAGTTCAATACTTAGATTCTGGACCAAACACCTGCAAAACTAATGTCATTGTTGTATTTTGTGTTCAGTGTTAGTCAGTACGTTAGCATGTTAAAGCATGTTAACCAAGATGTAGAACATGGTAATCATTACAATTCTTGCTAAACATCAGCATGTGCCAGCATTGCCACTGTGAGCAACACAATGGAAGAACATATAGCATGGTGAGCCAATAAGCACGAGACTGGAGACCAAGACATTCAAATAGCAGAAACAGTTAACATTATTAAAGAAAGAAAGTTAAATACCAAGAGGCAGTAGCCTTAATAAAAGCTTTCCTCACACAACATAGACATTTTTGTCATTACTTTCTGGTCGAATCAAAGTCTAAATCATTGCAATAGGTGGAACACACTGCATAGCCCACAGTGTGCGCAGCAAACACACCCAGGAACAATGAGACTTGTTTCTGCTGAGGTCGTAACGAGAAAACACTGTAGTAAAACCTAATGTAATTCGAGCTTTTACCATTGTTCTCCCTATAATCTCACATTCACTGACCAAGAGGTTATAGCCCTAACTACCAGAAAGTTAGATACAAATGACCTTGTTCTTTCAATATTTCCAATTTAATAGCTGTTGTCGTCCTGTAACTACAAGTTACATTTAACACAGGCAATGTTGTAATATAACCGTTTGTACACAAAGTTAGTGAGCATCATGATGTGCATTGGTTCATGATTATTTTTATGCTGTTAAAGGTATCTCACAAAGGGTTTCACTGGAACCTCCTGATGTGCCCGCACAATATTATGTGGTTCCCAAAATTCAATATTAAACGAAACAGCGGCTACTTTATCCTCTTTTGACTGTTGCGTCATCCTTTGGCTATGGATTTCAGAGGCATTTCTTTCTTTTTGATTTGTCTATGTGAAGGACTCCTTGCTAATGGAAGTGAAATGTATCAGTATTTCACTTAGGTTTAGATTTTTTTTATCCTTAAGAGGTAAAAGCATCCGTGTCCCTACCTATTTAAGACGTAGAGGACAAGAGAAAACATAAAGATATACATTTAGTACTTAGAGGGCTGTAGGAGGCAAATGTATTCAACAGTGTTGAAGAAAAGCTAAATTAGGTAAATTCTTTTTAATAACCATACCCCTGATTCATCACTGAAACATATTTGCTTTATTTTGCTCATGTTCAACTTTAATGTCATTACCAGCATCTCTGCACACGGAGGCATCCCCCGGCTGAGCCCTCAGATCTTATATCAACATGCTCACCACATAACGAATCTATATTAACATATCAGAACATCATAATCCCAGGGATGGGCACCAGGGGAGGCTCAGAGAGGTGATTACCAGTCACACGGCGAGCTGCCAAGAGAAGCGACAGACAGCCAGAAAGATTGGGAGGAGGCAGAAGCAGCACAAAAGGGGAGGTTTACATCAATTCAACATGAAGTCAATATTTTATTAGGAGCGCTGCAATGTAAAACACATGCAAACTAAAAAACGTTAATAGGTATCTATATGGAAAGCCACACGGGGAAAGTGGTGTTCTATGGGACTGATCATTCTTTCTTGGCTGATTAAATCATGTTTGCGTATATGTGTGATAATCACCTCAGGGGTACAGTCAAAACACAATACTTAATCATATCCCCAATAGACCATTAGCTCTGCTTTGTTAAAATATTTTAAGCTCAACTCAACAACTGGGCAACGTTGTTGTTTTTTTTTTCTAACAATAAAAAACATGACATGAGTACAGTAGAAATTGAATCCGAGTGAGCTGGACCAACACGCACCAAACCACAGATCCAACTGTTAGGTGATTTAACCCAGCCCAGCTGTGAGTCTGGCATTAGTGTTGGGTGTTTGGTCTGTGCCACCTTTTATTATTTCATCAGCCATGTGAGACACAGCTGCAAACGGTGTTTGAAAGGTCAAGACAAAGGGTTTAATGGGCAGTAATACAGATAACAAAACATTCTTAGAAGATGGTGCTTGGGGAAAATGCATGCTTGTTTTCGTCGTCACAGAGTCAGAGATTGTCAGGATGCAATGATGAAAGGGAACAGTGTAACAGAATACTTTATGGGTGAAAGTGAGAAAGGAAGAATGAGATTAAGGAGATGAAACAAAGGAGAGAAAGCCAAAAGAAAGTGGGTCATAAATGGCAAAGATGAGGATGTTGAAGAGTGGTTAAAGATCGCCCAATTTAAGCTAGATAGATCAAGATCCGCCATCACATTATCATGCACAGCCACCACAAGGTAACAGCATGGCGACAAGCAAGATTGCCTGATGATCTTCTGCAGCTCTGGCTCGGCCAAGACTTTGAAACCTCAAGTTTGGGTGAAAGTCTCAGGTCCCGAGCTAGACCTGAAACAGCAGAGACAGACATGAACCCTGCTCAAGTAAACAAACCTTTTGACATCAAAATTCAATCTCTTTTTACATACATGTTGTCATTTGAATCGCGCAAGGACATGAAAGTGTCATTATTTCCATTGTTAAAAACGCATCAAATTGATACATTTCCTTGTCCAAGTGATGCCACACCTTGGTGTCAGCTACATGCTGCGTTGTTGTATACCACAGCTTAACAGTATCTGCTAGACAAGGTGCTGTTTAATAAATATACAGGAAAACCTTTATAAAAGCTACAGTGCTCTTGGAGATTACAACACCAACAATGTTGGGCTGTTTATCATATCAAGAGTTCCTGTGAGGCTATTGCAGAAGCATCAAAGACACCATCCTTCACACCATAAATGTTCGGCACAGTATCCATGGCAATCTCACTGAATAGGCAGCTGAGACATTTTCAGTCTGCAGGTGACCCCACCAGAGCAAACCAACCCAGCACGTCGCCTTAGAAAGTCATGTTGCATCACTAGGTACCAGCACTACCTGACTCAAACATGAGACAGAGAAAGTGATACCATTTCAACTTTTTACTCATTCCATTGCGCTAAAACTGCAAATAGTCATGTCAAACAGTGTGAATGGTTATAAAATGTCAGTGGCGATTCATTTGGAGGAAATGGTTATCGTGAGGCTGGGTTAGGTAATTACGGGTGAGTCTCCTTATTTGGCTGGAATTAGTACATTTTCCAGCATCCACACCCAACAGAGGTGCTGATGCTGGTTGGTTTAACCATGCTCAATGGGGCCAGATGGCTCAGAGCTCATTTCACGCTTGGTGGGGGTCTTCGTCAATCATTTAACTATCTCAAATATATCATCATGTCTGGGGAGCTTTTATGTCTCTGGGAGGTGCCATGGCCTCCTTGTCGGCCCAATCCCATTGTAGTGAGCAGCCTCCCGGCTCTGTGCTTCACATTTATCAGGGTCAGTATGCTGCACCTGTGTAGCTAGTTTACCTGACCAATGAATTCATAAGTAGATGGACGCGGCTAAAAGCAAAGAAGACAGAGCCCCATGTACGGTGTATTTCAGTGGGGGGAAAATTACGTGGGTAGGGTATAGTTGTCAAGAGAGGTTGGCTTGACTGTACAAATCCCACGTAAATGAGGCAGGCATACGAGAGGCAAGAATGCTACTGAGACTATAAAAACCTGGGAAAGGACAGACAGATCCAGAGTTAATCAATGAAGCAGCTGAGGAAGTGAAAATGGTCTGGTCAGCAGGGGAGTATTCACGCCTGCCCTGAGGTGCCCCGGCCCACTCATGATCTGTCAGCCCGCCACACCACCCCCGATAGACATGACCATGTTGAAATACTGAGGTATGTAACACTGATAATGAAGCACCAAGTCCCGCGTTGATAACAAATTAATAACAGGCATTTAATACAAATATAGAGAAAAAGATAATATTAAATTGTGAAGAAACATAGTATAATACACTCAATACTACTATTAATACGGTCAATAATAATAATATGATAAAAAGCAGTGAAACTGATTCAGGAACACAGTGGTAATATTATCACTATGAATTATCGTGCGTGGCTTTTGACAGACTGGTTGTTTTCCACCCTCCATACACACACACACACACACGTACGCACGCCGCACACGCACACACGCACCCAACCCACTGTAATTCAGTAAGCAGCACAGTCAGGTCATTGTTACCTAGCAACCAGCCAGTGCTGACGACCATCATTACGGTCCCTGCTAGGCAAGCAGCAGTCAGACTGTAAAAGGAAAAGCAGATACAACAGCACACTTGCACACATGCATACATTGCACACACACACACTAACCCACACAAGCTTTTCTTCAATCTTAGCATTTTCTGTTATTAATTCCATGTTCGTGGTGATTTGATTTATAAAACAGCAGCACCCATCAAAAAATGCGGGCCATGAGCTGACCGGCGCGGCAACACACAGGTGTTTGCATTCACTGTCGCATCAGTTTTGCCGGCTCAGATACTTTCCTGAGATAAGGACCACTCTGTTTAGGAACAACCCCTCCTGTGCGGGAGCAGCAAGAGGGCGGCCTGCAGGCCCGCTCCATCAACAGGGAAACAAATATTCAATATTTTATGAGGACAAAAGCCTGTAGATCAGAGATTACACCACCACTGTGGGAGGTGTGTCTGTGTGTACAGTTCTGTTAATGCCACTTAGCTTTCTGGATTTTTAATCAAATGTTGTTAAGATCAAAACAAATGTCAAAAATAGTGGCATAGCCTGGGACAAATTGAAAAAATGGCTCCATGTTTATCAAAACAGTTCCCGTCCAGACAGCAAATTCATGGTTTGATGTGATGCATTTGAAGCTGTGTCACAGTTTGATACATTTTCAGAACAGAAAAATAGGAGAGCCCCAGAGTATGCCAGAACAGCATATTTCACCATTAAATATCTTCAGTTTTTACAACCATTTTTCAGTAGAATTGAGATCTTAAGAATTAAACACTTTCTGGACCCATTGAGGTTTCACATTGCACAAAACAAAAGTTTTAAATCAAGCCCAAACACAAAGCGATGTGTGAGAAATGATATTTATTCACTAGCAAACCACAGAGCTGTATTCTCACAGACTTATATTATCACACATGAATTGTTCGTATTCACCAATATCAAGATTCAGGCTGTACACAATACAGGCAAGGAGTTGAGCGCGACACCTCATTAACAGCACGGTTAATCCAAACAGTTCGTCCCTAAATATGTTCTGGACTGGATTTGATGTTTTTACAAGAATAAATTAAAATTATTGATTAGACTTCGTAGGCACGAATTAATAAAATATTGCCAGTAGAGACTGCATGCATGGGGAGAGATTTTAATGTCCAAATAACATTATAATGAAAGTAACCATAGTGAGTTTTACAGAGCACAGACACTCCCCATCAATAAGTGAAATCGTAATTGGTATGGGCAACATTTCAATGCGTCATGTTCGCGTTACATTTAACCTCAATACCACTACCCTCGTATGTATAGAGGTTTCCATGTAGGCACTTGAGTTAATGCAATATATTAGCATTACCACATGTAGATGCTAAATATACGATGTTGAGCAGGGTATAATACTATGGACGATCTTGCTTAGTGTCTTATGTTTTGTGCAGGTATGATCATAAACCAAAGTATGCTGGGTACAACACATACCTGGTCTGATATGGCAAAGATTAGAAGTTAAGTATCATCAAAGTTGTTAGTCCAAACGTTGTTGAGAGCTAGTTGTGGCTCGATTGGAAGCGCCGGATCAATCAAAAGACAGAGACCACCTATCCATGGAGCTGTGGATACCGAAAATTGTGAACTTGAAGCAATTAATCGATTTCAGTTACTAGATAGTATCCAGTCCATAACAATTATTTTAGGCAATTATCATAAAACCGATTTTGTTGTTTCCCATTATACTAAAATATTGAAATGGACCGTTATCGTGTTACCTTTCATCGCTTTTCGAGATTACACGATGATTGGAGAACAATCATTTGCCGCTCTAACTAAAAAAAAGTCATGTTACCGCTGGTTCGTCAGTGGAAAATAACTCGGTCTGCCTTGGATGATAAGATGGATCAGTTGAGAGCTTGAGAGAGATATTCTGATTTTCACAACATGAAATTTGTCCCATCAGGGAAAATCTGAGACACCAGGCTTAGTGCTAGGCGCCTGGGAGCCTGTGATGTTTTGTGAGCCAGCTGGTGTTAAGACAGAGTGACAGAGTACCAGCCTGGATGAGGTGCAGAGAAAGGAAGATGAGGTCCCTGTCCTCACAGAGAGGAGAGAGAGACGGGTTAACCCAAATAAGAGAGTGGATTATAACACATCCTCCATGTTCTCCAGTCAAGTATTACATACCCGCAATTCAGTTATACCCTACCCTGGTTTTGGAATGGAGAGGGTGGGGTGGTGTTTCATTCGGCAGATAGTGATTCACACATTCTAATATAATATTTGCAACATGTTCACACACCAATAACAATATCATCAACAACAAAACTTCTGTGTTGTAAAGATCGGCTTGTAATTGGGGCGATGTCTAAGATGTTTGGATGATTTACTCACGCAGCACGCCATAAAGAGAATTACAACAGTAACTCTGCATTAGAACATGCTGGCCTAATAATAAGAGAGAGAATGTAAACAGGTTAGGGTGTTTAAACATCAGTGGAGATCAGTTGGGCAGTTGTAGTTTAGAGAAAGCTATAAACATGTCATCACAATAAGTCACTGCTGGCCACCTGTCAATCACGTTTCTTTGAACATAAACATGTTGTGGTGGTTACTTCAAACATGGTGCCAGACATCCACAGTTGTGTCGCCAGCTATGGAGCTGGTGCTTTTTGATTATTTGTATGTGCTAAAAGACAAATTAGTTAACAGCCTAAAGAATGAAGATAATTCATGACAAAGCGTCTTATGTTTCCGCAAGGTTTGTTGTGTGTGAAGCCTTGTTCATTAAGCGATTGGTATTCATTCCCACCCTCTGGCTCAACACCAGTTCTCTGGCCTTTCTGAGCTCACCAATCACTGGGCAGTAAGTCGGCTTCGGTAGACTCACACGCTGGCAACCCAGAGCCAGCCAGGTGAATGAGATGAGCCGTGTATTACATATGGGCGTTGCCTGTGGTGGATTCGTGTTCGCGTAGAAGTTGGGGTGGTGGGGGGTGTGGAAGGCATCTCTAAAATGTGACTTCAAAGATGTGATTTTAATCCCTGGGTGGAGTTGGTTACCCAAAGATTCAAATATCTCTGTTATATCGAAGCACTGGCTGAAAAGGAGGACAAGTTTTTTGTTTTTTTTCCCACCATCGGCCACCAACGAGCTGTGGAACGTACAAGCAACATGCCTCATGCTGTCCCACCCTTGTTTCATGTAACCTACTTCACTTTTTACTCTGCTACATTTATCAGGCAGCTGAGTAGACTGGTTTTCAGATGAAGATTTAACAAAGAAAACATTCGATAAATTTATACATTAAAATGTTATTAAAGTATAAAATGATCTCCAACCGCAAAGCTATAATATAAAATGTTGTGCATGCATTGTACGCATCAACAAACAATATTCACAAATAATAGGATTTATTTAATGTAATATCACTTCGAAAGGGACCAAAGTAATTTTTTACTTTTGATGCTTTTAAGCACAGCGGATTTTTCGAAAGCAATTCTTCCAACTAATTAAACCAGTGTTTACATATTTAAACAGTCACGCCGTGACAGCAGACACAAACAATTCCGGCGTAACTAACTCAGACAAATAGGTTTAATGGTTTAAAATATCAGCAATAACCAATAAAAGCCAAGATACAGACCAACATGCTTGTAGGAAGTTTATCCTGGCCAATAGGAGAAAAAACTTAAATTATAGCGTTTTGGGAGAATGAAACAGTAATGTTTGCAGTTTGGTAAGTAACTAATTATCAAAATGTTACAATATTATAAGATGAGCATGGTAACATTGAAATGGAAACATGTTCCCAGCTTCCACTGCGCTATTAAAAACAGATTCCAAACAACACAAACGTCAACAAAGAGAACTGTAACTCCAACCAGCTTCTGGAGTAAGCTGGAGAGGGAAGAGTAATCACAAAGATGCCAAAAGTTCGGTGCTATGTTCAATCGGTGCAACCATGCTGAGTCTGTGTGTTCCTCGCCCCGGTATGCCGTTACAGGATGGGAAGAATGACAGGCAGCCGTCTACTTTTGGTAGAGGAGAAGAGACATCCTGCCTTTACTGACACATTGGAACACATGTATGCACGCACGCACACACACACACACACACACACACAGAAGTCTGCCCACGAAACACCAATCTTTTAAAGGGCGGACAGAGATATAGTACATCGTAGGCTCTCCACCCAGGGTGTGCACAGCAGACCCTGTTCCAAAAGGTCACCTAAAGCTTGTGGCATGTTGTTCTAACCAGTCTTGCTTGCAATTAATGCGCAACTGAGGAATTTGCTTTAAAGGAATAGTTCTATATTTTGATAAAATCGTTTACGGACTTTCACAGAGAAAGTTAAGAGATCGACACCCATTCGTTAAATATGAAGCCAGCAGCTGGGCTAGTTTACCTTAGCGATATGCCAAGCGTCTTCCATGCATAAACCGAAAAACTGGGGCAATGGTTGTAGCATTACCTGTCCGAAAAGCAGTAAAAGTAAAGAATTTGTTATAATAACATTTTTGTATCTCATTTGTTCAATTCCAAGCAAAATCAAAATGTCAAACAACAATTTGTTGTTTTTGAGGAGGCTTTCAGGTCGACCCCCGCCACAAGCCTGACAGGTCAAGTGGTGTCAAGTCACCGTCCCGGCCTAGAAATCAAACCGTAACTGTCAAAAACCACTTTAAAACATGAATTTGTCCTTCTTACATAGTTTTTCTGAACAGCAGTTTCTTCATTTCCAGCCACATGTAGTAGGATGATGTATCTGGTTTGTTTAAAGGACACCATTTTGTTTTACACAGACCAAACCAAGATGTAACATGTTGATTAGTGAGCTGAGGTGCAGTAGGTCTCGGTAAAGCAGTGGGTAAGTATTGTTTATTGTGTCTTTATACTCATGCTAAGCCAAGCTAACCACCCTGCTTGCTCCAGCTTTTATATTGAATGACAGAAAAAGAGTGGTATGATCTTCATCTAAATCAGCAGTGTTGCAAGCATATTTCCCAAATGTTGAACTATTCCCAATTATTACTTAGGTAGCATAATCCCATTCAAATATGTTAGGCAGAACTATGTAAAGCAGTGGTCAGTTGGGGATTTCATTTTCAGTGTCTTTGTGCCATCACAGTGCTGATTAAGGAGGGCACCACTCTTTGTCTGGCAGTAATCCTTCTATCTGCAGCGGCACAACAGCAGTAACAAAACACAATTATAGGCAACAAAAAATCATTAACACCGATTGTCCATTACGAAGCTTATTCTCTACTAAGCTATTTCTGAATTGTAATGTCCTCTTGTCATAGTTTTCGTAGTCCAGCCCCCAGCCATCTGAGCCGATGTAACAGAGCTCAAACCAAACACAGAGAGACCTGTGATTCAGAGGACAAACAGAAGCTTCCCTCTGGCCACCCAAACACGGCCAACAGAGTAGGAACTGCTGTTTCAAACAGTACCCACAGCCAGCAGCTTCCTGTGGTCTCAGGACAGTCCCAACACCGCCGGACCTCCAGTTACAGTATGGAGAGCATTTAACCCACATTATCCTGCACACACAGTGAGGGGCTATCTGAGAGGTGAACATCGGGAGGACGAACACAAAACTAATCAAATACCTTCAGTGATGGGCTTCGGTTTCGGTGTGGAAAAAGAAGTATTACGCAGCTATTATCCTTGGCTGAGAGAGTTCACGACAGCTGGATACAGAAGATGTGATAATAATGATATTAAATGTAATTCTGTTTGTTTTGCTCTCATGTTACGGGCGTCATTAATCCCTCTTTACATTAATAATATATATAAACATCTCCACACAGCAACCGAAGAGATATAAAGGTTCTTAGGTTTCTTCGCAATATGAAACACCGCCAGTCAGTTTTATTGCTGCCCGTTAAGAGCCCCGCAATCACACAGTGGCAGGGGGAGAGTGAAAACAACAATCACAGAGAGGTTCATAAGCTCGGACCGTCCTCGCCTTCTTTCTTTTCATATAATAATACCATAACCAGCCAACAACCAGAGTTGCTCATGGCGTTTTCTCACCCCTAAGCTCCCTCAGTGGGCGTCAGGAGCATTGGAGAAACCGACTGGAGCCCCTGAATGAGACCATCGTTTCGCAAAAATCTTCTTCTCTCTCTATTTTTTCACCGTTTAATTTTATTTCAACTATCAAACCTAACTGACTAACTGTCAGTATCAAAATAGGTGTTAGGTATACCAGCCCATTGGCGACATTAAATCATATCTCCTTTTCTACATTACCGGACCAAATTTCAAGGCATACCAAAGCAAAACGTCTGCTGCAGCCAGCTCATTTTAGTATGGTAGAGCAATGGTTTTGCAGAGATTTGAAAGTATTTTATATTATTTTGGTTCTCCTGTTTTAACCATTGCAAATTTAAGACTTTTCACAGCTTTATCTCTTTCTGGTGATTAACTTGAAAGAGGTTGTTTGAAGGTCACTAAGGTTGTTAAGCTTGTGAGAAGCTCCAAAGTATAGCTCTGATCGATAATGGATTACCAATGTCGATAGATCCATATCGAGAGTTTAAATAATCTTGTTATTGGCTGACAGTAATCCCTCTATTGATATGGATCCTCCATTTTGTTTTTTTAATGTCACCAAGATTTTGCTCGGTTATAATATTTTTACAAAGTTTAAAATCAACTTGTTCAAGAGAAACACCTCTTTGGTTGGTCGCAAACATTGGTTTTGGATTGAATCAGAACCCATGTTCTTGACCACATTGAACATGCAGACAGGCGGATGGTTTTGACCCAGTTCTCTCAGTGCTGTGCTGTTGGGAGTCAGAGAGGCAGTGCATGATGGGAGAACTGCTTGAAGGGAGGAGTCATAGACAAAGACACACACATGAAAACACACACACACACATACAAGAGTCAATTCAAGGCTTAGCAGAGGCGGTATAGTTCCGGCCCAGTGCGCTGCATCTGTTCGCCACTGCCAACATAAATCAGAGAAACCGAGGCTCACTGCCCTCTGCTCTGTGTTACTAGCTGGAGTGTAGGGCCGGATGGGCAGAGTATAGCGGGAGATTGTGATTGTAAAGACTTAAAGAAAGAGCAAAAGCTTGAGGGAAAGTGGCTGAAAGAAGAGGTCGCCTTGATGATGAGGGCATCATCCCAGACAAACAGAGATGATGCAGTGAACGTGCCCGCGCCCAAAAATATTTCAACGTCAGACTAAACATGGACCGTTATTCTGTCAAATACTGAATACCAAAACTCAACATACTCAGATGCAGGACTTGTCTTATCCCTGGTTCATTTTCAAAAGTGAAGGAAAACACTTTTGTGCCATATTTAAAAAAAAAATGCACCCAAGGCAGTTATTTAATAGCGGCTATTGTATTTTTTCCTCGTGGGCAACACGTAAAACGCCAAGTTGAACAGGGCCGATCCTCTGCTTGATAGAAAGCATCGCTGCACCAGCGCCATGCAACATGCCATCGGTTCTAACCGCTGCCTTGTTGTCGCTGCTGCCTGGGTTGTCACCTATCACCAAAGGGGCTCCCCTCTGTCATTAAAACCCCTTTCTCACAGGTGGAGGCTGATGACCACGGGTACAGGAAAGATGAGATACATCGCCCCATCTTCCACATGCCTCCGCCTCCCTGCTTTCCCACCAACTGCTGCAGCAGCAGACCGGAACATCACACCACGTGGACTTAGTGTGTCATCAGTAGTCATTAATATGATGAAACAATAAAACACAAGACAAGAAATTACCAATATTAGGCTGAATTATAGTTTATATGCATCTGGTGCGGAGTGTGAGAGTAGTTTTCCAGGGTGGCCACCACTTGTACCCCTTGAGGCTGCACTGAAGGCTTTCAAGCAGTTGGCGGCTCACAAACAAACCAGCAGAGTTGGAGAGAGTGGCTTACGGACATCCAGCACCCAATATCTGAAAAGCCCTCACAATGTTAATTAACATATGGAACAATTCCACTTTTTGCTGTAACACTTCAACTGCTGGGGCTATCCATCAGATACAGAGCAATGTGTAAGATATCTGGACAGACACACTCCACAGGGAGATTCTCCATCAAATTAATCTGTCATGTGAATTTTCTCCCACTTAGTTACCACAAATGGATGTTGTTACCAGAATTTTGCGCTGAGAGAAGTTAATTATTTCAGAAAATGAAGGCATGTTTGTTGGAGATTTAGCTATCATGTTAGAAAAAAAGGAAAATGTTTCAACCTCAGAAAGTGAGTACATAAAGTAAAGAATTACAGTTTTTAAAGTGGGTTCAAGAAAACAGCCTTCAAATAGACAGGCTGGGGAGAAAAAAAGCACGTGATTGATTCATTTAATAGCAGGTTAATGTCTTCACCAAAATCCGTCTGGAGGTTAAGAGATAACATTAATCTCCTGACCGACAGCTGGGGATTCAACAGCTGAGACAAGATTAAAGAGTCTTGAGTCAGCCTTTGAAAGCAGCAGGATGCTGGAACCTTCATAGTGGTGGTCAGTCCAAGTTTTTCAGTCCTCAACATACATGCACAAAATCCTGTTTTTATAGATAGATTGAGACTAAGAGACAGAAATTCAAAAGAGAAACCATAAAACATTAAGTTGTAGCAGCAGACAAATCAATCAGACAGTAAATCAGATTAAAGAGCTTAAACGGATGTCATGATGTGAGCCTCTGTTTCAAACCCAGGGTGCCATGCACGCCTCTGGCTCTTTATGATGTACGTGATTGACTTTGTCAAAATCTCAACGTTGTCTCCCCATAGTGGAGAGACGATATAATAGATGAAATATGTGTGTCGGGACAGACTCACTGCACTAGTTAAAAGACACTGTAAGTGACACAAACCATGTCAAGTGTCTTAAGATTCGATCATTGAGCTCAAAAGGAGACAAACTGTTATTCTCAAGCTTACCAACGCGGCCATTCTCTGGCCTTCTTCAGAGGTTGAACTGCATCAGATTAAAGGTGAATGTGTGCCTGTAAAAGATGTCAGACACACTGTGTGAATCCCTCCATGTCCAGCCCAATCTTCCAAACCATCAACAGCCCGACCCAGACCGTGAGAAATCACAGACTTTCTCTCACAGCTGATGCTATCGCTGGTCAACAGAGACATGGTGAGAAGGCTCGAGACGGAAGTACTAAAGGAGATAACCAACAACAGGCAGGAGATGGAGAGAGTGGAAAAAAGGGAAAGAACTGACGTGAGTCTTTGAAAGAAATGGAGTAGATGGATGCGGAGTTTATTACGCCACGGATGTGCGAGCAGCGATGAGCAGCGAGCGATTGTAAAGATGGAAAGCAGTCTTGAAAAGTTTTGTGCTCAACCAAACAAAGACACTTTAAGCCACCGCCAGCAGAGCGAAACGACAGTGACAGGCCATTGGCAGAAAATTAATCAGCGAGGGAGTGCAGGGATTTCATTGATTAATCAGAGTGAAAGGAGTTAAAAACAGTGTGATGTGCTTGTGTCCCTTTCTCCACGGTGGCTCTGTCAAGTAAATAGCAGAATAAGAAACATGCTAGCAGCTCATTAATAATTTCAACCTCTCACCTGTTTCTCACATCATTATTCATAAAGAAAAAGCCTATAATCGTTATTTTTAACAGCTCAGACATAAATAAACACAAGGCACAGTACATGAACGCCAGAAATGAACAACATACCGTTTAAGACATCTGTTATTTCTGAGAATTCTTGATACACCAAACAACCACCTAATAATCAAAAAATTAATTGCGTTGATAAACTGATACAAAGAAAATTATTGTTAATTGCCTACTTAAAAAGAGAGAGAACAGACAGAATGAGACAGTATTTGATCATAGTTTAACCTGTAAAGCCAAACCACAACAATTGACAGAAAATTCACTCCTTGAACATGGAGCCTTTGGTCCCTCTGAACAAACAAACAAAAAAATTTATTATTTTCTCCATATAGAGTTTCACTTGTCACTGAAGCGCCCTAATGAGTAAATACTACCCGGTGTTGGATTATCTGTGAATTGCATGTATCTGATTGTATACATCAGGTTTTCAGGAAAAACATTCCTCTAATCGCTCATGTGGAGGGCTGAAAACCATCAAATATGATGCGTTAGGCGAAGAGAAAGCGTGCCTCACCTATCTCCGTGTCAGCTTTCAACGGTTTCCACTTCAAGCAGGTGATGAAGAACAGACAAAATTCACATTAATGTGGGGATCCTGTGGCACAAGCTGTATTCTTGACATGAAAGTCCAGGAACCATTGTTGTTGACTGTGTGGATGAGGACGAAGATAGACAGAAAGTTCTGGATGGCATTGAAGTGACAGTTGTCTGAATCAGACATGACACATAATGACAGTTAACATTAATATGTGTTGAGAGATCACTAAATGAGATCAGGCACCGCTTCCCACCACATTTTGTTTAATTGGTTGCCAGAGAGGCTTTTAATGAGGCACTGATTCATTGTGTTTGGTGATGTAACATAACAGTCAGTCCTTGTCCTCTTGCTCCTTAATGAGAGACCTGTTGTCACCCAACAGCAAGCTCATGCGTATCAGAAACAAGATATTCAAAAATTAGGGATGATTTATAAGGGACCATTGCACAACATAAACAGTTGATTGGTCTATTTTAAAATGGCACAGGATTGTACTTGTAGCTCCCTTCTAGCCTGCATGGTATCATTTGCCAGTATTCAAGGTTGGCTGTCATGTGATCTATTAGTAATTCTTCCTTCCCACAAGAACCAATTCAGAGCTGGGAGGCGATGACAATAGACCGATTACCTAGTGTTACCCAGGCATATTCAAGTCGGCGATGAGTTCAAGGCTTTATGAGAAGCAGCGATGTGTACACTGCAGCCAAAGATAAGAAGACCCAGCTCTTCGCGCACACGTCCTGGTAAATCATGCTAGATAGTCAGCAAGTAAGGCACAACCACGACAAAGCGAAGACTGGTAAATACCGACGTTGTTAGAGGGAGAAAATAACTGTAATTACTGGTTATTTACAAAAAATGCCAAAGTTCCTGGTTCCAGGTTCCTCACTCATGACAATGAGGAAATTCAACCACTGATGGCCATCAAATGTGGCAGAAGGTTCTGATAGAGACCAGGCAGCTCGAGTTTAAGACTCTTTTTTCAAGCTCAACCATAAACCTTCTCAATCTAACATCTTCATGAGATTGAACGATAGTTTGTAGAACAGTTTCGGCATCCAACGCAGAATCGCATAAACCCTGAACCTCTTAGTAGTTAGGTTGCTGTAGCAACCGATGTCCACGATGAACAGGCCCAATTAAATAAAACTTTATTTTGTGTTTCAAACTGTTTGCTTTCACCCGTTGAAGTCAGAAATGCCTGATGAAATCTAATAACCGATCTCGGCCCCCAGATTATCCCATTCCAAAGCTTAGCAAAACTTTATCTTCAGATCTACTAGTTCATTTTTGTGATACCTGTAAACCGAGAAGGAGCTATTGCTGGAGATAACAGCTGCAGTGTGCGTGTTTGACCTCTGTGCAATTTTTCTTCTAGATCTGGCGTCAGTCACTGAAACAACAGATAAAGGTAAGTAAGAGCTTGACTTATCAAACAACTTCATCTTTGTGATTAAACCAACTGATTGAACATTGAAAAGCCCAAAGATTAAATAAGTCATGCAATCATCCACAAAACCCAAACTACTCTTGACACACACACAATAATAATGTCATCACGTCAATAACGAATGCTCAATCACCACAAACACAATAGGCTCTGTTCAAGCAGTTTATTGAATACTGAGCATTAGTAAATGTTACTTCAAGCAAAGAAAGAGAAGTTGATGCATTCTGGGTTGTTTAGTGTTACTCAGACAAAGTGTGAGTGGAGGCAAACACGCCACAATATTTATTCATTTATGTCAGGAGTGAGAGTTGAACTGGTAGAAAATGTAGCAAAACCTCACTCAATCAACTACATCAGTTCTTTATCTGTCAATATTACAGCAACTCATTTAGTAATGCAGCAAATACTCGTGGTTTTCTATCACATAAGTTACACAGACTGAGAGTCTGTATACAATTACACTGCTGCATCTTCCATCGTCCCATAATTTAAACATAATTATATTTCACCTGCAGAAAGGTACTGCGAGAGTTATACTGGAAAAATAAAAGTATTTCAGACAGAGAAATGTTGCACTTACTATACATCACAGCCCAGTTGAAACTTTTCAAAACTTTGAGTTCTAGTAACAACCAGTTGTTTAAACCACTGACGCATAAATCAGGTTGCAAAACATTAAACATAACTTTTGTGTTGCTTATAAAGACCCCAGACTATGTGTAAATCGCTGTTGTGTCGTCTGTGTCCACCAGAGGCAATCGTTATGTAAACAGAAAAGTTACTGTAGCAAACACAGCCGGCAACATACTCCAAAATAACAGCTATGGGTTGCACACAATATATGAAACCAACAGCTGATCCCTATAATGTTATTACTTTGTTCATTTCAACCATGCTAGGTGTGGAGGCCTAAATCTCGGAGAGTAATATCTTCAAAACAACAGTGAAGAAAATTAATTAGACACTGCGGCGGCGGGCGAGTCATTTTATTTCATAATATTTGGGGTGAACCAACCTTTAAAAGTTGGATCAACCATAACATTGATATCACCACCGATGGTAAACAGAACTTGATGATGTCAAACCGAAAAACTTGTTTGCAAGGTCAAGTGATCGCCTGGGCATCTGCTGACATCCCGACATTTCTGAGACTGCTGCCAAGAAGCATATTGCAATCATAGTATGGCATCACAAATCAAAGACAGACAAATGCCACAACACAGTTTTGAACTGGTCATCAGCTTTTACAGGCTCTGCTGTAAATGCATCAGCAGATGAAAACCTTGCTCAGTATGTTGTGCTATCTTGATCTTTACAGAATGGTTGAGGTGATGCAAGCTGCTTGTTGTTCATAAACCAAACATGCCAAACCACGATATCAACATAACATTTGCTTTTTCTCACTGCAGCACCAGTCACCCTGGACAATGACCGCAATTACATCCGGGGCCAGTCCCTGCCCCTCCATCTAACTCTGCCTGGACCCACCGGCACAAAGCATTACCTCTGTGCACACTGGCTCCCCACCACCACACCTCACCCTCAGCACGTGCCACACAGATGCTGCTGTTTCACCAACAGCTGCAGCCTCCAAGGTCACTCCCTCCCTTGACTGACAACAGAAGTCAAACAGTCCCAGACGGAACAAACAAATCTCCACTGTGTTTGAGTTGGTGAATGCCATGTTCTGCATGTATCATCTGTTTTAGCTTTGGTGAGGACCAGCAGAAACAGATATTTGGCCCCTTATCATCTTTGGCCTGGACAACTGTTTTTTAAAAATACATCCTCTGTCTCTGCTGTTCATTTTAAAAACAGTTATTCAGACATTTTGGTCACATTTGCGTATTTGCTGCATTGATTAAACAAACTCGAAGCAACATGCAGTCCAACACCAAAGCTCTATATTGAGAACAGACAAACAAAAAGAATAAATACTGTTTTAAGCTTGAGAGCTCAGTGAGATTTAGTCAGTTTCAGGTCAAGTTACAAAAGGCATAAAACAAGATGAAACGAGAGTGAAAGCGCCGTGTTGTCGCCTCAGCAAATTTAGCCGATAATCAACCTCAGCTCAAGAAAAATCAAGCCCATCATTAATATCTCGACTTTGTCAAGAGTCTAAATTTAGTCTGGAGGTATAGTGATTCAGAGCTACAGCTGGAAGAAAAAAAGCAAGTGATTTGATAGGTGGAGGCATGTGTCAGACTGTGGTAGATTTGTATGTGAAAGCAGGCCAGAGGACTGAGGGGAAATATTGGTTTTTAGGAAGGCTGATGTGATATGTTCACTGACTGAAAGTCAGACATGACTTTTGTAGAGCAGGAGAGCAGAGACATTCAACAAATAGTAAGATATTTTACATGTCTGTAGGAGGATCTGTGCAGGTTTTTAATTATTTAGGCGGGAATTTGTGACTATTGCTCAAATGAGTGGTCAATTAATACTTAATTCATCTGCAGTTTTAATAATCAATTAATCTTTCGAACCTGCAATTAAATTTTTTTTGGCCACTTGGAGGCAGCAGAAAAAAGTTGTGAATAAGATTGTATGGGTCGTCTGTGCAACCATCTTAGCTTAGTTTTTTGTTAGACCTACTAATTATTAAAGGAAAAATCCACCTCAGCAGAAGGAGGTTGGATTGACTGGGTCAACAAAACACAGGACATAGGAGGCCTCTGGCCACCTGGCAAATGTAAGTGCAGTATTAACTCTCTTTTAGTTCTGTTTTTGGTCTCCTCCAACTGCAGAGGGAAATATGTTGCTCTTTCACATTGTTTTCACATTGTCATTTTATGCATTGTGCAAATTAGCAGTTCTAGTTGTTTTAAGTCATTTAACAAGAGAAAACAATTGCATAATGTCTACAGTATGAGTAAGAGTTACCTCAGTTTGGGCTTGAGTATTAAAAATGTTAACACAATTGAGTTACATTATGGCAAATGTGCATAACCTGTATAGAGCAGAAAATGCCACAAAAATTGTAAAGTTTGAGAAAATAACAAAGCCGGTAACAGCAGCAGGTTGGGGATTGATCAGCAAGTTATGCCAGTCAACAGAGAGATGTCATATGGGTGTTATGCAGACGAGTTCCAGCTGTGCACACAGCTGTTTACATGCAACACATCAATCACTCAGTGTGAAGCTGCTAAACACGTACTCTGAGGTGGTGTTGATTTTTTTTATATTAAAGCTCTGACAATTGTTCTACAATTATAGCTATAATCTTTTCTGTCATTATCATTTTGTTTTGATTTGTACACCCTAAAGAAGTTGCAGGGCAATGCACTCTACAACAGACAGACTTTCCTCACAACACTAATCACCTTCATTGTTGAAGCGTTCTTATTTGCTACTGTGACTAACCCTAACCACCACAACCGGAACAGTCTTCAAGCTTCTTGACAGTAATGAGAATATCAGATGGAGGAAGCCGGTTCTCTGCAAAGCTGCTTTGAGTTAGATAAGACGTCCTTCCACCTGCCACAAGTCACAGATATATGATTGGGAATGCAGGAGAAAATGTGGATGCTGCAACACACACATATCTCTTATATTCACACAGAAACACAAAGCTCACAGAGGTGTTTGAACCCAGGAGGCTCTTCTCCACCTGTTTGAAGTTGTCAGTCCTCTGGTGTGATTTAACTTTTTCACCTTTTCCAGGGTAAAATCTCTGGGAACAAGATCATGGGAAAACCAGTGCAATTCCTCTAAACCTTTAAGATCAAAGCCGGCTCTGTTTACTGACTCTGGTTTCTGTGTATATGGTAGGGATTAGGTGAAACATCAAGAGGAGGGACCTTTCTGTTGAGTTTGTATTTCTGCAAACCACACCAGGTGAAGACAGATATTTATATAACGTTAGGACTAAAAACCATAATTAAATATTGTGTTTTTATACTCACAAATGTCCCTGTCTGCTAGTGAAGGCCTAGTTGTGTAGTGGAAGCTTCAAATAGTGATCAAAACTAGTGTCGTTCAAATTATACTCATCAATACGCTGTGGTACAGACATTATTTTGATAGCTTCTGTTTGATAAGAATGGAGCCTATTTCTCAAAGTTTTTGATAAAAGGATACATCTAGTATTCATGTTGACAGTGTTAGACATGCAATATTAATGTTATCAGTCTCATTAAGAATAGATTGGTACATGTGGGACTTAGTGTGAGTATTTGGACATGAATAATAATTTTCATGCTGAACCCAACATGCCATTAACTTCAGCCTCTTCATGTCTGTTGATTAATGTTGGTGCTAAAACCAGCTTATGGGTGAACTGTATGATACACTTAGCTTTGAATGCTGCCCTAAAGCAGTATTAGGAAAAGTTCTTATCAAGTGCAGGTTAAATGTGCTTGACGTGTGTGGGTATTTTTACGACATGAGACACACTTGCCTACTTCCTGGCAGTGTGTGAATGTGCACAGTAAGTGCTCAAGACCAAGTGTCATTAGCAGGTTTCTCATAAAGTCTCACACTGTGAATCATGTGAATAGTATGTTTTAATGTTACTTTTATGAACTACTTTAAATGATTCAATAACATTCACTGCATTACTTTAAAACAAAACAAGTCACAGCAGGCGTACCTCACTCAGTCCTTAGGATCCACCATCATATTGATACATAATTCTACCACTAGAGGGCTGTGTGAACGAGACTACATCTTTATTGACAACAGCCTCACCTGAAACATTTCCTCAATACAGTAACCATCCCCAGATGTTTTGCATAATTAAGTGTCTGTTTTGTGGCTCATTCGCCAACACAAATAACCTTGATCCAACATGTAACAAATTGATGAAAACTTTGGCATTTTCTGTGCTATACACCTTCAGAGAGCTTCCAACTCCCCCAAGAGACATCCTCTGCAAAACAGGAAGTGATGCTTTTTTTTTTTTTATTTCAGAGGAAACAATGGTGGTTTGTGGGGTAAACATAAGACAGTCCACTAGAATAAACATAGAAAGCTACAGATTGTACTGAATGTTGTTTATATTGATGTTTCTGCTACAGCCACATTTTAGTGTCATTGTCTAAAAACATACTATGACTAAATTTGACTGAATGGAAAAACATATATATTTAATCTATCTATCATTCTAAATATAAACACTGGTCTGCACAAAAATACTACAGTGATGGGTGCATTTTAAAATACTACACAAAGCTACACAGGGTGCACTTTAGTAGGGGTGCAACTAAGATTTATTTTCATTACTGATTAACGTAATGATTATTCTTGCAATAAATCGTTTCATCTAAAGGTAAAAAAATTATGAAAAAGCCCATCACAATTTTCTAAATCCCATTAAGATGTCTTCAAGTTGCCTGGTTCATCCCAGTAACAATCCCCCCAAACTTACTCACATAAGACAAAGAAAGCCAGGAAATCCTCACCACTGACAGGGTGGACCTAGAGAATGCTTGACTTTTTTTCATACTACTGACAAATCGTCTCAGCTCTACCCTTCAGAGCAGAAAATGTTATATCACTGTGAAACAATTAGTCAACTGAACTAAAACTAAAGCAACTATTTTGATAACCAGTCATTTGTCAAGCAAAGATAGTGAAAGAAAATGCCAAACATTCTCTGTTCTCTGCCTCTAAAAGGAGAGGATTTTTTGCTTTTCTTTATTCAATGTAGTAAAGTGATTATCTTTGGGTAAGATATTTGAAGATGTCACCTAGGACACTGGAAGTTGTGGTGGACATTTTTTTTTCCACTATTGTTTGACACTACATAGACTAAACCATTCATTGATAAATCAAGCTTAATTAGTGATTAAAATAATTAATTGCAGCTGTATACCACAGTCTAATGAAGTTATATTTCATGCTTTGATTTGCAGGCAATGTATGATGAAATAAAGTCATAACTGCTTTACTGTCCACCTGCAAATATTTCTGCTTAATCGAAGACTGCAGGCTGCATGCTTTCTAAACCAAACAAAAGTCTGGACTTTGTTTACTGGAGCAGATATGATAGCAGAGTTCTCTCAGGATATTCCAGGAAAAGTACATGCGAAAACTGCCAATTTTTTGGTTCATTTTTTTGCATTGAGGATGAAAGTGTCCAGAATCATGTCCATTTTTAAGTGACTGTCCTTCTCATCATCTCTCATCATCTTCCTCCCTATGTTCTGTTGTTTCACTCAAGGACAACAATGCCAGAAGCATTGGAGAGATAAATATCAGAGAGACTTTCCAAGTCTGAGCAACTTAAAGCAGCATTATACAACTATTTTACCTTAAAATAACAGTTTCAAAATCATTTCGACAGTACTCAGACTCATAATAGGGAGCATGGTGCCTCTGCCATTCCTGCTCCACTACTCAAATGCCTGCTCTTACATAACTTGGGTTGAGTGGCTACGATCTCCCGCAAGAAGTGCGTAACACTTAAAATACTATGTCACACACCACCGCGGTGCAAAGATGATGTGGATCGTAACATTGGTGGAACAATGCTGGGTAACTCACTAGCTGCCTCTTGCTGTAGCTTGACTCAGTCAGTGTAAAGCTAGCTCCTAGCATCTAAATTTAAGCTCACAATTGCTGTGGGTTCAGATGTTTTCAGTCAATCAGATCAGCCAAATGCTCACTTGACAAACATTACATTGTGTTGCTTTAACCTTGTACAATATCAGATCATTGACCATGTAAGTATTAACAAGCAGTGTCGTGCCAATAGAAAGCCTTCAAGGCTTCATATTCTTTTAACGGTTCTTGTGCAGTCGTGGCTGCAGCACAACAAGGGTAAAGCTAATGATAAGGTTACTCATAAACTAAATCTAGCTTTTCTCTACCAGTTATTTGGCTTTTGTGCTGCCTTAAAAATGATTACCATCCATCTGAAGTTGAATTGTAGGATAACATCCTTCAGATTAAACAGCAGTGTGAACATTAGTGTCAGGATATCAGATGATAGTGCATAAAGCGTTTTATACACTGGTAAACCGCACAGGGTCGGGTCAGCCTCTCAAGAGCTTACGAGCAACCTGAATCTCTGGAGATTGACGGACTAGGAGGAGGGGAGGGATAGAGAGATCAGCAGCATGAGAAATCCTCTAAGGATCATCTGCAAACCTTTCACTTCGGCTAAACAACACACCAGGGTTCATATAATAAGAAGAGTGTAACAGGAGCAGCAGCATTTATAATTTATAAACAATAAAACGAGCACAGATTATTCCTGTATAGAAATATTTTCAATTTTAAAGTCCTTCTCCAGTTTGTGAAAACTAGCTTGATGATAGAGGAGTCTTGAGAAAATTAGAATGTTTCTCACTCTATATGTTATTTGCATCTGAAGGAAGGTGTAATTACTCAGCCTGAAAACCACAACAAAACCAAAGACACAGGCTAAAAGTAGACCTATGATCCATGTGTATAAAACGGAGCCTGTAATGGTAAGTAATCCCTTCCAGATGTGTGAATCTAGGAGGAGCACAGCTTAAATGTCAATTTATCTCCACTATACGAGAATCTCTTGCAGGGAGCATGTGTGTGTGTGTCTGTGTGTGTGCGTTTGATTGACTTAGTGGGAGCATTTGTGAGTGTGTAGGTCACTGAACGTGCATGTAAGCGCAGCACAGAGAGACTGACTGAGCAAGAGAAGCTATGATAAGCTCTAAAAGCTGTATCCCAGTATTTTGTTCTTCCTGGATCACCTGATTCAAACTATCATATTCTTGCAGACAGGGAGGAGACATTCAAATGCACAGGGAGGAGAGCTTTCATGGTTAACAGCAAGGGAACTTCACCTACAGGAGGTGGAGCAGAAACACCTTAGCCACAGTACTGCATGTCTAAAAAGATTTCAACCTGTGAGTCAACTGTGAGTTTACATTTTGAACAGCTCACAGAGACAAATTCCTGTCTTGACTAACATAATCTATATTTTCAGCCACATTAGCAGCATGGCCTCAGTGCTAGCAATATCAGTCAGTCCACAACTTTAGTTTACACTCAAATAACCTTTGGATGGATTGTAATGAACCTGAAATTTTCTACAGGCATTCATAATCCCCAGAGGATGAATCCTGGTGAATTTGGTGGTCCTCTGAGTTTTCTACAAGTGGCACCATCAGGTCAAATTTTTAATTTGTCTAATACTTTAGTTTCTGACCAAATACCAGCAGAAATAATGGCATTCCCATCATCCTAAGCTATGCAGCGCACTGAATATTAGCATGTGAGCAGTGTCACTGAGTGCATGTTAGCATGCTGACGTTAGCATCTAGGTCAAAGCACTCATGGAGCTACTAACATGGCTGTACAGTCTTATGCTGCATCCACGCATACAAATACAGTATCTGGCATTCTTTAGATTCTCATGAAGCTGTAGTTCTGTGGTTATGTTTTGCTGAGCATGTAATTTATACACTCTGCTCCAACTGGACAGCTGTTTTCTAACTTAGCAGCCATACTGCACAGAAAAAAGTAATTAATTTCCCATTGTACAGTTTGTTTCCTGGGTACAGAATATGGTGAGTCATGCATTTACTTCTTAATAGTTGACAAAACATGAAGTGGGAGCCAAGGAGACAACACACAAGACGTAAATAACAGGATACTGCAGTATATGATTCATAAGCAGCTGCATGTGTTATTAACAACCGATTAGTTGTTCTTCTTCACTCTCAGGTAAGGTCCAGGGTAATTTGTTATGTGTGATATCACTTTAATTTTGTCTGAGTTTCTTTTTTTTTTTTGATCGGATCACCAAGCTGAAAAACCTGAGAGCTGAGTGTTCGATATATTAAAGTATTCAGTGGTGTGCAGATCTTCCCTGGAACATCAATGAACAGCCTTTTCTCTACTTACACTGACTTCAATCAATCATAGTTATTCATGCAGAACAGAGCAATAAAGAGCCAAACACAGATGAGACAGGTCTCAAAACACCCTCTCTTACTGTCCATGAGTCACTAATTCATTATGCAAATCAAACATCTGTACAGTATCTTAACTTTCAGAGGTCACAAAGATCATTCAGCAATATCACACAACCACAAGTAAGTACTGGCGAACCTGTCAATAATTTTCTTAAAAGTAGGAATTACCATATATGATATTGCACATGGATACCAACCGGAGTGTTTCCCTGTTTCTATGGTGTTATTGTTGAAAACTCAGACTTTCGAAACCTCATTACAGTAGATAAATTTAATCTCAACATATGATGGAAAACTGACGACAGGTTTATCAGCGTAACAGTAATTCCATTTAACTGTCAGTGTATGTGGTGATTAGCAACATGTCCAGGTTGCTAACAAGAACAGTGAGTTTATTCCTGGCGTCTATCATTTATACTCTGCAGTGACATCTTGAAACTGGAACACAACTGTAAACAGATATAACTTTATGCGCAAATATTTCAGAGGGCAGTACAATTGAATTTCCCCTCAATTTCCATAACCACAAACAGATCGAACCTTCCAGATGCAAGCAGAAGCTCAAGTCCAAGCATTGTTACAAGCCATGTTTTTGTCATTTTTAAATACAAGAGACAAACATACAGTACTTTAGAAACCCTGGGGGTTCTCCATGTTTGTTAGTGATGATGTAAATGGCATGCTGCAGAGGCGTTATCTTTTCATAAACCTACTGTACAGGCATGGATTTACTCTCCTTTATCAGCTGGAGCATTCCTTTCAAGCTGAGGTCATTACTCAAATTTGAGCCCTTTTACACATTTTCTTTACACGTAAGCACTGATGAGAGCTACTTGAAACACATCTGTATTATTTCCTTAATAAACAACATCTGTGTGTGTGGACACACAGGGTCAGATGAGATTTCCTGCTTCCCTGTGGGTTAACACCTGTTCTGCACCACTGAAATAATGCATGTCTCCATCCAGAAAGTCAAACACACACACTCAAACTCACTGAAACACACACACATACATGAATCTTCCAGTTAATATTATCTTAGACAAGCAGAGGAGTGATGTCACACTTAAGAAGAACACAAGAAATCTTGGCTTTTAGATGATTATGATGATAATAAATAAAGAAATAATAGGAATCTAAAACATATGGAATATGAGACTGGAATTTGTCTGTCTGGGATGTTACCATTCACCCACCAGCAGGTTGATCTCAGGCTCAATGAATCCATTAAACTCAGTATGTACAGCACAGCCCATGTTGTCCTGTTGACGAGAGTACTGTAAACTCTCTGCATCCACGACCACTGCATCTCTCTAACCCTCTGTTTGTTTATTCCCTCTAGCACATGAGCATCCAGGGTGTGTGCCCATATCTCTCTCTCTCCCTCTCTCTCTCTCTTTCTCTCTCTGCCCCCCCTATTCTCTCCTCACTGTCCTCTCTGACCATCAGCCGTCCTGGGACCTCTCTCCCTCCCCTGGCTGTCAGTGCCTCATTCCAGATGTTTTGGATCTACATCTTAGTCCTCCAGGAGTTCCAGCCTCCTTCTTGTGTCTCTCTTCCTCTGTGTGTTTGTAGACGTCTGAATAGTGTTTTTGGTTTTGTCTCTTGTTCTCTCTCCAGGTCTTGATGATGGAGAGGAGCTCGTTTGGCTCATGTCCTGTCTGCTGAACTTGCTAGGCCTCCTCCCAGATCATATTTTTCATTAATGCTTAAATTCTACAATGTTGTCATCCGTACTGTAAATCTACTATGTTGCTCTTTTCTGTATTGCATGTCTGTCTGTCCTGGATGAAGGATCCCTGCTCTGTTCCTCTCTGCTCTGAAGGACATAAGATGTTGTAATGCTGTACAGTTTTTAAGCCCACCAAGGCAAATTTGTGATTTGTGATATTGGGTTTTACAAATAAAATTTAAATTTAAATCATGAACTATGCGAACAAAGAGTAAATAAACAAGATTACAAATCTGACCAGGCACTCAGTGAAAGGTTTTGGTAATTGACAGTTTTAAATATCACAAATGAATATATGAAGTTTGATGCCTAGTCCACAGACAGTGTAATAAAAAGTGTTAAAAATACATAATGGCAAAACACTGCATGGCTACAGTTAAGTGAATGGAAATTAGAACAATGAATGCCTCTGCCTGTTTGTGTTTCATTCCAACCTCGTTGTTACAACACCTGAGGCAAAGACTCTGAATTACACAGCCGTTTGTTCAAGCTTAAATGACACAAGCTGCTTATGTGTGGTGGTACTGCCCCTTCACTGGTGTGCTACCACCGTTGGCAATGATATGAAGTCTCTTCATAAATGCCAAACTAAAACTGTCTTATATTTACCCATGCTATTTGGACAGTTTCAAACTTCAGATCTGTGACACATTTTGAGCACAGGAGAGGGTGAATATATGAGAAGATAACATACAAAACCTCTGAGAGGCCTCACTGCTGCCTAAATAACAGTGCTCAGAAAGCGACAGTGGTTGAGGAAGGAAAAGGAAAAAGCAGAGGGTACAGAGAAGAGGAGGAGAGACAGCCGCAGGATTCATGTCACAAGCCTCTGACAAACCTTTCAGGGATATACTCATGCAGTCGGATGCACTTAATCAAGACTGACAAAGTCTGCATACTTAAGAAAGTGTAAGGGACTTGCATTCTGGGAAAAGCACATCACAGGAGAGATGTACTGTATGTTTGCAAAGCCCTCACATCCTCTGGATGTGTGTAAGCCATCTTAACCACACACAAAAGCCACAGACACAATTTCAGTGACACAAATCAATGCAGTCTTTATATATAACTGAGGCAGTTATAAGATGCATAAAAATCATAGAGCCAGAAATTAAAAGTTGAACTGGAATTTTATTTAGAAATCACAATATATATCCTCAGGGTTTGAGCACTTACTCTGTTGAAATTGGAATTACCAAAAACAAGAAATTTAGCTGCATTATCACAACACTAACTAACAGTGAGGAGAATTTAAATTTCAGTTTGGCTTTGAAGAGCAGAAAAATGTATGTCTTTATTTCCCTTTCCTTGTCTACAGGATAGCAGCTCTTTCAGTGTGTCACTGATTTGCTTTATGCTTCACCACCTTCACTAAAGCCACACTGTAGGGTCAGCTATTAGTGACCCTGAGTTTGGTACACACTCTGATTTTGGCTCAAGGACACTTAAGCTGGACAGATGCTTACTATCCCGAAGGTTTGAATGAGTAAACAGATGGTCTCCCAAATCACTATACCACCCTGTCTCCAAGGAGTGAGCAGGGTAACAGGAGAAAGCAAGAAGTGACCTGAGAGGAGAGTAAAGAGGTGAAAAAAAGGGAGAGATTTGGGCATAGAAGTCTGGCTGTTTCATCAGGGTGTACCAGTGAACTCCTGGCCCCACATCTCAGGAATGCCTGGCATCCAACAGGCTGCCTTGATTCACTCTGGCTGGGTTCAACTGAAGGCAATCTAAGGCGACCAAGGGCCATTTGTCCCAGAGATCAGACAGACACCCGACCACACCCACCCATGATCAGAGCACAATAAACCTTCAGACCCTTTAGGCACTGGAGGGGTTTGTGGTTCACTTAAAAGACAAACAAGTACAGTGGAAAGGGAATGTCCAATCTGTAAAACAAAGCAACTAAGTGTTATTCAGGTTATTCACACCTGTTTCTTGATTTCCTATCATCGGTGTACCAAAATATCTCAGCCTCAAAAGCACATGCTGTTTACTGGCCCTACTTTAAAAGCAACAACTGTCAGTCCAGTAACGTTATATGACCTAATGCACGACCTTTGCACCCTTGCAGGCACGCCACTGTTATCAGGTGCTCAATAAAAACAGCCGGGACAAGAGAATGACGACAAAACCTTTCACCTGGGAGATGGATTCAGCTGAGATAAAAGATAAGCACCACACAGGTGGGTCAAAGATTTAACAAATCTGAAAGTATTCCCTCTTTGTACCTTAACCTCAAAATTACACCATACCATAAAGCTATTCATCACTCACCTGGGCCCTTGTAAACAATGTATAAATATGAAGCAACCACAACCCATTAAAAGGAAAAAAAAAGAGAATATGTTGCACAGTCATTGAGTGTATTTGTCTTGAATGTCTACTTTGTGAGTGTGTAATTTTGTTTGAATCGAAGTATGAAGCCTCCCCAGGGGGATGCGGTAGAGTTGAAGGAGAGGTACAGAGGGAGAGACATTAGACAAAGGGACAGGTGCATGCCGTTGTTCTAAAAACAACAGGAAGTCAGTTTCTGCAATTTGGCCGCCTTTACCAACATGTTTATTCTGCATTTGAAAATGCAGGACTGACACATACAGTAGCTCCTGAAGGCAATTACTTTGCACTTTAAGCCCCTTTGTGCCCAAGTTTGAATCAAATATCATACTTTACTCCTCCTCTCAGTCATAACTCAGACAAATCTGAGCACAAAGACATGATACACATTTTTAGATTAAGCATGACTCACTGAGGATATCATTATCTGCGATGTTCATTGTATAAATTTCCATAAACCCACTTAGAGATCACAGAAAAAGACGCTGAGAATTATCCTGATTTTAAGATTTCCTCAGTATCAGAGTCATCCAGTGATAGCTGTCTGTGCATCCATGGGTACAGTGCAGTGTCAGACTTTGAAAACCACTGGGAAAAAGCTTACTATCCAGTGACTTATATTCTACACATCAGGTCTATGGGATTAAAAGGCAAACACATACATAGGTTGAGTTGTTCACATCTTCAATAGAAACATTCAGGTGTATGAATATAATATTTGTTGTGTAAATAACAAGCTCTCTCTCACACGTCTTTCATTCCATCCCAATTTCAAGTGTTATTTACAGAGCTTAATATAAACCCTGAGTCAAAACCACAAGAGTGTAATATTCCACCTTCTCCACAGGAATGCTAAGACTTCATTCAGGTGGTTTTTCTTTCTGCATTCCTCAGTGGGAGAAACACACCTGTGGGCGCTGCTGTACCATCTACTATCACAGCGGCAGCCTGTCTACCTGCACACACTGATAGGGTTTCCACATACAGTGCAGAGGTGATGTGGGCTCCTGTAATAAGACCCACAGCTCTTTATAGAGGGGAAAGGAGAGAGACCCGATCTATCCCACCAGCCTGTCAACTGGTCTGGGACAGCTTGGATCACCGTCTCAGGCCGGTTCTGCATGGTAGCCCTACAGACTGTGAGGCACAATGGAGGTCTTGTGAGCTACTCCGATAGTCGAAGAATGCCCCCTCCTTTAATTATAGACAAGAAAAATTTGCTGACTCAAGAAAGAAACTAATGACAAAGCAATGAAGACTCAGGATATCCTTTCAGTCAGAGTGTTGAAGTTGGGTTTAAAAAGTACAAAGTGTTTCCATAGGAGTTAAGAATAATTAGAAAACTGTTTGTGGATATTAAAAATCATGGTGCAAGTCTGGTCTGATTATATGTCAAACAAAGGCTTGTTCTGCAAACACAAAGCTGCGTTAGTGCTGAGCTCTTGTCCCAAGGGTCGAGACTTCAGCTCCAGAGGTCAAGCGTTGACTGTGCAGCCACCAATGGACATACAGTACACTCGAAAGGCAACGATGCTACACTGAAACTAAACCGTGGTTATATAACACTGTTAATGATTTCCCCAGAGAGGTGGCACTGCAAGCTTTGTCAAATGTTGTGTAAGTGTGCGACTGAGGGAATGAAACAGACATTCGAGGTGAAATATTATAAATGTCTCAGCCTTAAAATTTCAATTTAATAATGTATTTGAATATTGACTCAGGCATCACAGAACATCCAGATTTGGCTGGGACAGCAAACAACAGAAGCCATGCGCAATACACTGGAGACAAAAAGGGGAAAAAAGTTTCAATCTGTGGCTGTACCCCACTCCCTCTAGCTATCGCTCAGACAGATGCAGATGCAGCAGACCGTGGGCAATGGGTCAAGCTCATCTAACACACGGGGAGCACTTCCAGAAATAACCCCATCTGCCCATGAGTGGTGTCTCACTCTCTCCAAACAATGCTCCCCTCACTTTGCATAAACACTACATCAATTTACAGAGGGAAGAAGAGCTGGAACAATTAGCTGATTAATCAATATTTTTTTTTCCAATACCTGATGAACTGTTTCAGTTGTTTTTTCAAGCAAAATTAGTGACAAATGCTTCACAATGCTCAGGTCCTAGTTTCTCAAATGCTAAGATTTCCTACTTTTCTTTATCTTTTCCTTTTCCTATGTAACAATAAATTGAATATCTTTGAGTTTAGGGCTGTTGGTGGATCAAAAACAAGACATTTGAGGATATCCCCTTGTGTTGTGCCAAGTTGTGATTGGCATTTATTCACTATTTTTGGACATTTCACAGACCAAACAATTCACTAACAATTGAAAACAATGATTTCTTGCAGCGCTAGAAAAAAGAACTATGACAATTTAAACTGCAGATGGGAGACCATCATCGACCAAATAACGACTCACATAAAGTGACAGAGGCCTTTAAATCTTAGGCTGAGAAAGTAAGGTGTCAAAAGTAGGGACTGGTTAATCTGCCAGTTATTTTCTCAATTAATCATCATAAAAAATGTCAGAAAATTTAGAAAAATATCCATCCTAGTTTTTCAACATCAAGGTGCATCGTATCTACTGTTTTGTCCAACCAAAAGTGATAAACCCAAAGATATTCAGTGTACTATGGTATAAAACTGTACACTTTTTGGCATCTTTGCTTGAAAAATTAATCAACTGATTAATCTACTTATCGTTGCAGCTCTGACAAAAAGTTTGGGATTTTGCTCCATTCACATGCCAGAGAGGAAAACTGGCAGTACCAGGGTGTGTGCTGAAGGCAACATGAAGCTCTGGAGCTGCACTCACTGTAAGTGGCCTAATCTGTGACCCTGCAGGTCTGACCCACAGTGGCTTTAGCAATGTTAGACAAACGAGGGCAGGAGGGCTGTCAGGCCAGCTTCATGTCAAAGCCTGTGAAAACTCCAGGCTGCTGTGGAGAGGATCTGAGCAGCAGCAGTAGCAGCAGTAGCAGCACTGCTCTGCTGCCCTACTTCACACAAATCACCATTTTGTTATGTGCTTATAATGCTGAGCCACATGGCAATTATGAAACAACTTCCACTGGGATTTCTAAACTCTTCTGTGGGATTGTGTGTGTGTGTGTGTGTAACATGCTGGTTACTTTTTTCAGTTTCAATATGTCATAGTTTTCTTACCTTGACGCACAGTTCTCAACCTGAGGGGATCTTTGCAGCACTTAATCACAGTTAAAATGTCATAAAGTGGTAATCCAGACACAGGCAGCCCCTCGACCTCCAGGAGCAGCTCCCCCTCGGAGAGTTTACCGTCCTGGTATACCACAGCATCCTCTCTAAGTTGCCCGATGTATGGAAACTCTCCATTCTCCGCTCCTCCGCGCAGCTCCACGTTCAGCTCCCCGCACGCGTCCCGGATAACAGCGCACTCGTTCACTTTAGTAATCCAGTGGTTCTTCTTCTGAATGACTTTTGACATGATGACTCAGGTCCAACCAAACCCGTTAGTTCCGCGGAATGGTGTAAAAATCAGCCGATGCATAGCACATAAGATGGTCCCAGCAGTCAGAAAACTTCAGGGTGTTTGGGATGTCTCTCCAAGTTGCAACAATTTCATCCTTCTCCTGATCCAAGGCATGCTGCTCCAAACCCGTGTTAATATCCCGATGGCTCAAAATCCGGATTGTTGTTGCTTCTGATGTTGTTTCCGCATCTTTAACAACAACACACGCTCTGATTCCTCGCTATGGGGTCTAATCCGCTCTCTGGTCGCCCGCTTTACATTCAAAGACTCTTCTCCTCATTAATCTTCTAATTCTGCCTCATCCTCTGTCGAGTATTTCCTCCTTTTTTAAACTTTCCAGTAGAAAGAAACTGCTTCCGTTCACGTATCCCGTGTGCAGGTTGAGTTGTTCACACTCGGCCGGCGGCGCCTTTAAGCAGGTAACACGACAAGTTCATCCTATTTGCTCTTGCGCTGGGATGGAGTAATAGTGGAAGACTGGGGCGCATGCGTCCAGCTGCTACTCCACGAGGGAAAATCCTACCCGACCCCACACCTACCGGGTCCTAAATCCCCTCCCCGCCCGCCCGCCGGCCTGCACGCGTTTGCAAACGGATTATAAAGCGATCTTTGCGTCTAATCCCCCCCCAGGAGCTCCAGCCTGTAGTCTTTATTCATAAATAATGAAAACACACCGCAGGGACCGGGTTTTCCTTGCAGAGCTGCAGGTTTATTAAGGTGGCAGGTGACCGAGGAGACCTTAGCTGATTAATTAATTTCATTACGCCACACTTGTGTTTTTTGTTGTTTTGTTTGTTTGTTTGTTATACAGGAATCTTGACCTTCTGTGTTAGAGAACAAGTGTTTCAGGCAAATTCAAACTGCAATTCTACTTTACATTTACTGCATTTGCAATGATTTGTTCAACAGAACTTGAACACAACGCACAATCCCTCACGCACGCAAAATGACAATCTGTAATTCACACTGTAAAAAAAAAGAAAAGAAAAAAAAGTACAAAAAATAACTTTCCAACAGTGTATCTAAGTACTGTTTTGAGGCACTTTTACTTTTCTTATTTTCATTTTCAGTTAGTTTCTACTTCACTACACTTCAGTTGGAAATACTGTACTTTTACTGGACATATTATATTTATATATAACTTTAGTTACTAGTTACCTTGTAAATTCAGATAACTAACACAAATTATAATCACCAAATAGGTAAGACTTCATTGATTCAGTGAATGGGAAGAAATTCACAAGCTAAAATTAGCTCCACCTTTACCAGCTGCAACATATATATATATATATATATATATATATATATATATATATACTCTGAATTAGGTCAGCTTGCATTGTGAGTGTATTTATTTTTAGTACTTTAAGCATATTTTCATGCTTATAGTTTTGTACCTTTACTTAAGCAAAATTTGGAATTATGACTTTTACACTGAGTATTTTTACAGTGTCTTATTGCTCCATAAGTAAAAGATCCACTGCTTCTCAGATAAAAGTTAAAATACTTAAATGAAATTACAGGATTATCATCAGCACAATGTACTTAAAATTACTTAAAATCTGTTCAACATTGTTTTATCTTCTTTAGATACAACTGGATGATTGAATAATCATAATTCAAGCACCATACCTTATTAGTTGATCGAATGTTTTGTGTGCAAATATGTACCTACAGAGTAACCTGAAGCCACAGATACATGTGGTAGAATAGCATAAACAATGTGATCCTCTGAAATGCAGCAGAGATGGAGTAATTATGGAGTTACATAAAATGGAAATATTCAAGGAAAGTATGTAAAAACTGTACTTAAGCACTGTACCTGAGTAAATGTACTTAGTTACTTAGATATGAAACATATAATCAACTGAAATGAATATATATTTATATGAATGAAACTACCCAGCAGCACATAAAGGTACTATATTTTGGCCCATGGACAAATGAAAACATGACTTTGAAGTACTAATTTCATGAAAAGTCTTTAAATATAATCATAGAGGAAAACCATTGTGACATCCATCATCTTCCTGTAAACATCTTTCTGCTGAAGCAGAGCATGAATGATCAATTTGAGGGAGTCAATAAGGTGCATCAGAGAGAGAGAAATTTACACCCTTTGACGTATCCACCTTACTCCCACAAAAATAGATACTCACAACCCTTTCACAAACTCTTCACTTCCCTAGGCATGTGACATATGTTTCTCAATACACTTCTTGTTTAATCTTTTTGACAAGCTCAGAGATAATTCTGTGGCAATTATTGTTTGATTTAAGCATGAAATTTCCATTGCATGACTGCAGTTTAAAAGTGTGTTGCCTTGAAGTAAAAAAGCTGTGTTTTTAGTTCCTGAAAAGTTGACACTTAAATAGATTTCCCCTGATATCCATAAAAAGAAGCCAAACTTATTAGATTTTAGACAGAGAAAGGAGTCCTTGTCAATGGTTAACAGTAATATTACCTTCAGTGATGCAAATATGTGGGGCGTCTACAGTTTGGAAAGAGCGAGGAGGGATCAGGTGAGAAACACATGGCACTGCGGTGGCAAAACAGGCTCTCTGTGTTTCTTGCCTGTTCAGATAAAGTACAGTAACTGGCACTCTACCACAGGCTGCGAGGGCACTGGCCTGGATTGCAGCACATGAAAGGCAGCTTTCCATCCCATTTCATCTCAGTGTTGAGTGCTGGGAGTGTTCACGTTGACTCAGCTGTGTCGCTTTTACCTCTCCTGCTGGAGTACTTGCCTCAAATAGCTAGAACATGGTTTCCTTTCTTTGTGCAGTTGACATAAACTTAAGCCATATGGATGTGTGTGTATATGTGTACATGGTGAGCACAGAAAGCATGACACTTCTCTGCCAGTCACATGTCACATGACATTCTCAGTGGAGAGAGTTGATGGCTGCAGGCCACTGAATGTAACACACATCCAGGGCGTTGATGTGCTCTGACTGGTGACATGAACATTGTTTCAAACATACAGCCCTGTGATCAAATCACCATCTGAAAACTCCACATAAATCTGTAATGGTACAACATACATGGACGTAAATGACAAAGACAGTGGTTTCTCTCAAACAAATGGCTTGACAGGATTTACAGAAAAACATGATACAAACAATTCTCAGTGATTATAAGGATTACATGATTGGATGGTAAGGTAAGACCACAATGATGCCTATCTATACTAAACGTATCACTCATTTACTAAAGCAGGCAGAAATTAACAATAAAAAAAATTTAATGAGCAAATCATAATGAGCAAAAATGATTCAGTGGTACTGCTGTTGACATGTGAATACAATGAATATAGCTATACAGGCTCAATCCCCGCTTGTACTGTACCTGCTATAATTACAGATCAAACATGAACTCCAACAGGCAACAGGCTTTCAAATAAGACATAATAGAAAAAAATGATGTTGAATTCAGTGATATTAGGCAAACACCACATATATTCAGTTGCTCTTAATGAGTTTTAATTAGCATAATCAATTGTATCAGACATGAAAAACACAACAATGAAAAATTGACCCACCTCAAGTTCAAATCACAAGGTTCTCAAATGTCCAAATTGATCTCTCTGCTGATTGAAACTATGTGGCTGCGGGGACAGTTACAAAGATTAACAGTCAAGTGTTGTAAAAAGCTGTAAAATGTATAACTCTCTGGACTGCTGTTATCCCACTAGCCATGCAAGTTACAACCCTGCACACGCCATTTCCTGTTCCACCTGTGTTTTGCCACAACACATGAGTAAATTTCACCAGACAAACTCTGGTCTTACTGCACCCTCAGGGGATGTCAATCAAGCCAAAGTCCTGAGGGGGAATCTTTACCATGAAATAAGTGAAAATACACACGTTGGCACATACTCACATTCTGGTCTTTTAAAGCAACCTTTGGGTGAACAAGATTATATGTCAAGATCATATAAAGTCTGTACAGCGTGGTAACTGTGTGAATAAAAATCATGGACATTTGGCACTTTCCAACAGTTCTTTACATTTTCCTTACTTACATAAACAAGAATTTCAACTAATCTGCCCATTTATACTTTAAATCTTTAATAATGTTATGTATATGTGTGTTCCAGTATTTACTTTAATGTACTTTAAAATTGTAAAACTGTAAATTTAAATTTGTTGTCATCTGCATATTATTAAGACAAAGTAATCATATTTTTTATGAAATTTTATTTTTAGACAGATATCATAATGGAGGCCCTTATCAACCAGCAATCAACAAGACATTTGTACTCACTTCAGTTTGGTGACTCTAAATAACATCTAACAACTTTCTTTTACAAGAATAGAATTAAACAGTAATGCATTGTTTACCCTGTCATTTTATTAAGACAAATGAGAAATGCCTGACTTTGAGTGGTACATAAAGGCGCGCCTGTGGCAACAACTGGTGAAATAATGAACGCAAAGCCTCCAGCGTTGTGTAACAGAGACTGTGTTTAGTTTTATGAGTGACAGTAATTGGCTGTCAAAACCCTGAGAATGCCATGAGTCCACAATCAATACACAATAATTAAATATTAACCAGCAAGTCAAACATTGGCATCGATCTGTCATGGCGGTCAGAGAATAAAGGATACTACATCAAAGCTCGTGCCCGTGACAACAAAGAGACCATGCTGAGATGACTCGAGTGGTTTCATTGAATCCCATCACTCTCTTTACAAAACATCTGCTTACACACAGTGATTTATTAATTGCCTTTCTGAATTGAGTCATGCTTTATGAATCAGAATACAACACAAAGATTTTTGCAAGAGGTGAATCCCATTCATTCAAAAAACTTTTACCAGCTTTCTTTCTCCATTTACAGTGAAGTTTTCACTCACATGCACATGTTGTCCCCTGGCAGATTGACTAATCCACTGATCCAATTAATGAAATATTTACCCACTCTCAAACTGTTTGTGTTTATCATTGTCGCCATGACAGTGAAGGTCCTCTAACCTAAAGGAGGTACTTATCTCAACCCAAACCATGATTTTTTTCCCCCTAAAGCTAACCAAGTAGTTTTCGTGCCCAAGCATAGCCAAATCTGTGACCGTTCCACAACCGTAACTGTGTTTTTATTATTGTTACCATGACGATAAAAGTCCAGTACACTTGCCTTTGGTATACTCTCACAGATGGTATTCGAGGGTAGGTTGGAGGACTTGATGAAAAATACAGACTATTGCTGCTTTATGCAAATGTTACAGTGAAGTCCAGTCAGTCTGCAGTGTGTATACTGGGCAGGCCGATGCCTTCAGTTACCTTCTAGTGCATGTCAGAGAGATTAGCGCAACACAGTTGAACAGCTGGTCAGTGGAGTTTAGAAAGATTTATTTCTGTTCGTCATGAAAAAACATGCCCACATGCCCCTGACTTTTCAATGCACAGTGTGCTCTGCGTAATGTGTTTCCTCCCACGCTGCTGTACGTTTGTTGACTTGCATCAGATCAAATTATATTGAAAGCAGTGTTTTAATCTCTCCTGAAATATTTGGCTCGCCAGCCTGACCTGGGAGAGCTGAGAAACAACTTTGGGCTATGGAATACCGGCATATTGACACAAGATGAACAAAATTGACTTTTCCATATTTTCATACATATTGTTCCCCAGATGAACTCACAGTCTCGTCATTTGTAATTTGAGTTCATTATTTCCAACCAAAACATAACTGAGCATAAAATCAACGGAAGTAAATTGGTTGTTCTCTTGTGCACGAATTGAATGAAGAACTGCTCAGAAGAAGTAGTAGCAAGAAGTAAGCCAAAAACATCCAAACATTTGAAGGCGAGGCTCATGTTTCAGCTGGTCAGGATTGCGGGTTGAGCTTTTGTGGCTTTGGAGTCAGGACTTGTTTGTTTGAGTGATAACTCTCAAGTCTCATTTCTGCAAAACAACCACTGCTCTGTTTTATATCTTTCTTATCATGATAGATAGCTCACAACCCTACAAAAATCCTCTCTTACGGATTCTGCCTGATGCATCTGTCAGCAAAAACCCTCATTTGAACAGTCTGTTTCACCTTTTTAAACTGCCTTATCTTTCTTTCAACACATTTTATCAACACATTACAATTATTATTTTTGCTTCTTTAGTTTGCTTTCACGATCAAAAAGTTTTATAATTGCCGAGACTTGTGCACAAGTTTATGACTGAGACTTGGACGAGTCCTCAAACGGGAACATGAAGGACACACACACACAAAAAAAAACATGAAGTTCAGACAACCACATCTTTCAGGAGACAGTTTGTCATTTCCCTCCCATGCCCACCAGTGGAGTTGATCACTGAGAGGTGGGAGGACAGGCAGAGTGATGCATGGGCCTCTAAGCAGTGTGGGAAAGAGACTTGTGAGTATCCATTTAGCCAGGCAGGTCAAGAGTCAGATGTCTGTGAGATTGTCCTCAAAATGTCTTGTCCAAACCAGCCTAGAAGGGCTAATTAAAGACAGATTAGACAGGTATACCGCTTATTAGCAAAATGCATCATCTTAAAGTTGCACCATCAATATTTTACATTGACAGTTGATCAAATGACTATGTAATGTGAAAAGGAGTTGTTCATACTGGAAGAACTCTCTAGAATCTCATCTAGTTTCCAGCAGCAGCAGGCAGCTGCCTTTACTGAAAGCTTTTGAGAAATAATCATGTTACCTGTCCTGAACCAAACAGCACACACAGACAAAGTTAACAGCAAGCTGATGAAAATATTATAGCACCATCAAGCAGCCATAGCAGCTAAACAACAGACATTTCTCAAGAGTTGGTGGGGACCAAACCAGAGCTAAATGAGAGTCTGTTGATTTATAAATAGCAACAGTTTGCTAGTATGTTTACCACAATGACTTCAAGGAGGTGATAATAATACTATCAATTTGTTCCTTCAATTTTTATTTTCACTCGAAATATTGGAGGTAGAGACTTCATTTACAACATAAATACACAAATAAAACAATACAATGTAAATAATGCAATACTGTATAAAAATTATTAAAAAGACGAACACAAATGTAGTTTAGATAATGGCAACAAAGCGATTAAAATGTAAAGCAAATGATTCAGCTAAAACAAGAACAGCTGGAGGAATAAGATGAAATTAAAACATAATAAAAATGATGTCAGCTTTAGATTGAAGCTGCTGTATGTTATTCCAGGTTTAGGTTGTATAGAGAAAACAGATTTTCCAAATTCGGCACCTGTAACATAATCCAAATATTCAAACTGGACCCACATTAAAAAAGACAGCAACAGAGTAAATGGGTAAAAGAATATCTTATAAATTAATAAAACCAGTGTATATCCCACCCTTCAGAGAGCGAGACAGGGCCACCCACCCACACAACTCTCAATGATGAGTATAGTTTACAGCTTATGCCCAGGCCAAAAATCAATCATTATTGCTTTAAGCCTCTAGTAATAATTTTTGGCAGCAGAAACAAGTTGTAAAATGCAATGTTGACATAATGCAACCAGTTTCATATGATGAAACTGTTAGTAAATAATTAGGCAACATTATTATTATTCATCTGCTGTTGTTTCTGATCAGTCCACCTTTTACCTCTTTTGCTCTTGTTTGATCTCACCAACTCCTGAGGGAAGTTGACGGATCTTTTTCAGCTGCTAAACGCTCCACATTAGAGCTTTTCTCTGACAAATAGATGTCCACTGTGGTTGACAGGACTTCATATTTCTATACTCACATGTTTTACATAAGAAAACAATAGCTTATTGTTTCTAAAGATCATAAATTATCGGTCAGTAATACTCGTGTTATTGCTTCAGTCATCTCGTTCCGCCGTGAAGCTGTGTGGAACCACGCTTATCATTTTCTGGAAGGTCTGCTCACAGGGGAGTATCTTAGTGGCTGACCTCTGACCTCTGCCATGGCTGTTCGAGCTTGTAAGCCTGACGTGGACCCCACATATCTCTCCCAGCTTTCTGACTGGGTAATACTGTACCAACACACCTAATTCCCATTTTGACAGGCCAGATATCAGGAGTCCTCCCATGTAAAACCCAGTGAGAATTAGCCCAGAATGATTACGCAGTTACAGTTGAGTCGAGTGTGAGCACTGCAGCAAGAGGTACAGTATGAAAAACACAAAACTGCAAATTCCCACTGCATAACACACTCAACATGGGCCCTGTCCTGCCAATGATCTCTATCTAAGACCCTAAAGTGAACTTACATGTGTATTGTTTTTCCCCCTTAGCCTCTTCATGTGAAAATCAATACTAAAATGGTGCACAAGCTGTATTGAACTTTGCATGAGGAGAGAAATCTCTGGGGTAAACAGAGAGTTGTAAACCTGTCTGCTCTACTGATAAGAAATTGATGGCTGTGGGAAAAAGTGACAAGACAAGTTAAATGTTATCAACTGCAGCAAAAACAACAACCAACATTTTAACTTGATCTCTAATTCAAACATTTTCACCAAATCAGCTATTTTGCAAAACCAGAACACCGTCTAGTGAAAATAGTGAAAGGGACATATCACCACATTGAAGAGATATGGTCTCAAAGTAAATGTTTGTAAAGCAAGTTCTGCAGCAGTTCTGAGTTTAGTAAGCAACATTTAAGTAATCTGCTCTGACAGCACAGAGCATCTTTCAGTCCCTCCAAAGCTTCTCACAGCCCGACAGACGAGGTGTCCAGCCTTCCAACGTCAGCAATCTCAGGAGCTCTGCACCCCTGCTTTCTGTCTTCAGTGTTTTTTAAGAGGTGGGGGTCAAAGATCAGACCTCTCACTTGGACCTGTTTATCATAGGAGGGGTTGTGTGACCACAGCAGAAGGGTGGAGGGGGTGGATGGGGGGAGGTTGTTTTCAAGTGGTCACCCCCAGGAGAGCTCCCAGCCAGAGTCAGTGGCCCATGGGTGAGAGCACAGTGAAGAGGACATGGTATAAAGAGAGCCCAGAGACCAGACAGCAGAGAGCGAGTGAGTGGCAGCTTTTACCAACTCACATATGAAAAACGTGGAATATTTACGTGATCAGGAAATCCAACTTTGTATAATACAACCTTTATCACTGGCCTGTATTTTTTAGCCTGCCATCAGAGAAATCACAATGCCACCACTGATGAATTATTGGATGTGTTTAGTTGCTCTATCGTTGACAGTGACCACAAGCCATTCTTTGAGAAGGTAAGAAACTCACTCTTTTATACAGGCTTCCTGTCTGCTTTGCTTGAAAGATGAAAAGGATACTAGTAAGGACTTTCTCTGTAATTGCATTTGCACAAGAAAAAACATGCTACAGCAAAGTAGTGACAGCAAAACAACAAAACAAACAAGGACAGGAAAACAAATGTGTTTTATTGGTTCATTATAAAAGCTAATGTTTTCAGCATTGGCTTAACATGTGTTTTTGTTCATTTTTTTGGCTAGGCGCTGAGAGCAGAGCAGTCTGTACTTTATTAGAGGCTTATTATTATACTGAGATAATGCCCAGGCATATGTATCATATATATAGCATGGAAAATATACTTCACAGACTTCTTTAACAGTTCTTCAGCCTGCTCAGTTTTGTTTCTGTTGCCTGAGGATGTATTTTCCTGCTGCCTCCAGAATCGCCCTGAAGAAGATGCCGTCTATCAGAGAGACACTGCGGGAGATGGGTGTTTCTGCAGAGCAGGTGTTGATTGAGCTGACCCAGAAGAGCTCTGTCGACACCAGCAACGGCACTGTTCCCACGCCTCTAACCAACTACTTGGATGTGAGATACTTTTGAGTATTTTATATGGCAATGTATACTACATTTAATGTACAAATTCTTAAACTGTGTTAAAATGTGTTTGCATCATAGAGAGGAGTCTTAGTCATCCAGATGTTAGGAAAACTGGATTTGTGGCTTTACTCTTAAAGACAAGAACAGACTTTGATCTTGAAGGTTAAAGTGGTCACACATCCAAAGGCTTCATCAGTTCCCTTGGATGAATGTCAGAACGTCTTAAAGTGTAAAACAGCAGAACCAGTTGCCTTTGAATTTTCATTTACAATATTCTTTGTGTATGAGTCATACTCTCAGTGTCTTATTTCATATACTCAAATTACATTTGTGCTTTATTGCATAGGGAAAGGGTTTTTTAAGACATATTCAAAGAAAATAAAATCAACACAAGGAATCAGTAGGTTAGGAAAGTCATAAATTGTATTATAAACTTGCATTTTCCCTGTTTATGTCCAATAGACTCAGTACTTTGGGGAAATAAGTATCGGCTCTCCAGCCCAGATGTTCAACGTGGTGTTTGATACAGGCTCAGCCAACCTGTGGGTGCCTTCGCAAAGCTGCTCACCTTTCTCCACCGCCTGTTGTAAGTGTCCATGTGCACACATGCAAGTAGGAAATAACATAATTGATATTTTTATAATAGTAAAAGCTCACAGTGATGAACCTTCATCTGAATCTGCAGCTCTCCCAAGCTTTATGGTGAGTGTCATTGCTTAGTTGTCTAGCCCAAACCTTAACTGTTTTGGTTCACAATCACCACTCTCATAACATCATTTCCAGCCACAGCAGGCAGCTGTTCTCAGCTAAATGCTCTAAAAACTCACTATACACTACCTGCTTAGCACCAAACAACAGACAGACACAGTTAGTGACTAGTTGGTGAACATAAAGGAAAATATAGCAGCTAAAGAGCATAATATTTCCCTTTAGTAGAGACCAAAAATAGACCTTAGAGAGAGTGAAAATTGGACTTACCGTACTATTCCTCAAGTAGTCAGAAACATGACTCCAAATAAATTATAATGTTGCTCCATAATTGCTGGATGTATAAATACACAACAAAGTTCGGAATATCAACTTTAAATGTGATGATACTGTACTGCTGTAATGTTCTCAATTTGTTTTCACTGCCCCCAACTGGCCAAAAAATCAGTTGTTGCAGGTTTAAATGAATAATGTAAGTGTTATTTTCAAAGAAATGAGAAGAAAAATTGTTCAATATAGCTTCCCAGATACATGGTTGGTTTATGACTCAAATGAATTTTGAACTTTTAGATACTCACAACAGGTATGATGCCTCCAAATCCTGGACTTATGTCGAGAATGGAACTGGATTTTCCATCCAGTATGCCTCTGGAAATGTCAGGGGATTCCTGAGTGAAGATGTGGTGGTGGTAAGTTTAAAATCAACAACTTGTAAAATGAAAGAGTTTCCTTTTTGATGTAAATGCTTGAACTTCTTCTTACATGACAAACTCTTTTGACCTTCTGCTTGTTGTCTTCCTATAGGTCGGTGGTATTCCCGTGGTGCAGGTGTTTGCTGAAGCCACCTCTCTGTCTGCTATGCCCTTCATCTTTGCCAAGTTTGATGGAGTCCTTGGGATGGGTTACCCCAACGTGGCCATTGACGGCATCACTCCAGTGTTTGACCGCATCATGTCTCAGCATGTCCTCAAGGAAGAAGTGTTCTCTGTCTACTACAGCAGGTGGGTTGAACTGAGTCAACATACCTCTTCTAGTTTCTGTGTCATTTTGTATGAAATCGTGTCTACAGAAGAGAAAACAGAATTTATATTCATAAAATAATGTGAATAAAATGTGTTAAGTAAGAAAATATTGTTTTTTCTGTGGTAATTTTGCTTTTTCTGACACAACTATGAGATTTTATTTTTAAATGTAGTTTGATATAAAGTGGGAAGAAAATCTAATAATGTCTTGTCTGAACATCTGTTGAGTTTATTTTTTGATCTTACAGGTAGAGCTGACGAAAAAAAAGGGCCGTAAGTGAGGAAAAACAAAAATCAAGAGCATTCTTAGAGATATATCTGGATCTGAGTGACACAAAGGGTGTGATGAGAAAACAGACAAAAATGTATGTCTGTTTTCTCATACCTCTGATAATTCTATCAATCAATGTATTATGCTCATTTATGTCCAGAAGAAACCACTTGAAAAAAGATGATGAATATTTTCCTTACATCTGGGAAGAATGAGGGAATGCAGAATCCAGTGGCAGTGAGAATATATACAGCAAAAGTGGTCTTGAAAGGTGTTTTTTTTTTTCAGGGACCCTAAACATTCTCCAGGTGGAGAGTTGGTCCTTGGTGGCACAGACCCAAACTACTACACTGGAAACTTTAACTACATGGACACGAGAGAGACAGGCAAATGGGAAGTTACCATGAAAGGGTAGGATCTCTGCTTTGTGTGTGTGTGTGTGTGTGTGTATCTACACACCCATTCAGAAACATGTGTTTTGTATTCCACCTCTTCTTTCATTCTTGCAGTGTTTCTGTGGGGACGGAGATGATGTTTTGCGCAGAGGGCTGCACAGCTGTGATCGACACAGGCTCCTCCTACATCACAGGCCCAGCCTCCTCTGTGTCTGCGCTGATGAAAACCATCGGAGCACAGCTGGATGAAAGTGGAGTAAGTTTTTACACACGCAACATGGTTTCCCACAAAAAAACAATTGTCTGTAAAAATTCAGCACCCTTCATCACCCATTACTTTGTGTTGTTCATCAGTACAAAGTCAACTGTGACACTGTCAAGACACTGCCAAGTGTAACTTTCCACCTGGGTGGCCAGGAGTACTCGCTCACTCAGGAGGATTACATTCTATGGGTAAGGATGACAAATACTGAATCATTTTGATAGAAAAATGCAGCGGTGAAATGTAACCAACTACATATACTCCAGAACTGTATTTAAGTACAGTTTTGAGGGACTTTACATGAAATATTTTCATTTTATACTACTTTCACTCTACTACATCTCAGGTGGAAAATTTGAACTTGACTGCTAAAGTTACTAGTTACTTTGATTTTACAAACAAACCATATGATCAAGTTATAAAATTATGAATTAAATGCACTGCTTCCATACACAGGACCAGACCCAGTTATGTGGGTCATTAGACATGCTGAGGTTGGAGTTGCGCAAAGCTACGCATGCTGGGATTTCAGCTCACTATGTACTAGTACAAAGGATAAAGCCATAACTTGTCTCACAACAAAGCTAGGGTAGCCCCTGTCCTGAAAAATCACTTTTGATCTCATCCAGTAAGATCTGAATTGTTTCATTCTTCTCATCCAAGTGGCTCAGAGCTGAAGAAGCCTCTTGTAAGAGAAGTGAAACAGCTTCAAGTATCAACAAACAAATCCAGTTGCCCCCATTTAAATTTTTACATTTTTACATTATAGTATCACTACTTTTATGCAAAAGATCTGAGTACTTCTTCCACCACTGTAAATATGTTACTGTTACAGAGGCTCATCATAATAAAACTGACTGTTCTTCTTGACCACAGCAGTCACAGATTGAAGGAGATGTCTGCACGGTCACCTTCAGGGGTTTGGATGTGCCGCCCCCTACAGGCCCCATCTGGATTCTGGGGGCTAACTTCATCGCCCGCTACTACACAGAGTTTGACCGCCGCAATAATCGAATAGGCTTTGCAACAGCAGTCTGACAGGAAGTCTGACAGGAAGCCTTTTTTTCTTCTTCACTATTTTTGCTGCTATCTCCCAACATTTTCAGTGACACTTCTTTGACCAGTCTAGCTTTCCTTTGCACAAGTAAGTCTCTTTCATAAAAATGTAAACAAGTGCACAAAAGGGAACTTATTCTCATATTCCTTGCAAATCCTGCTCTCCTGTTATATATTATTTTGTACTAGTTGCACTGAATGCCTTCTGAACATGTTTTTATTTATAAGCATTTACCAGCAAATGCGTGTGTGAGAGTCTGCTGATTATTACCACACAGTAACAATGGAAATATATATCTGTATTGTATTCATGTAACAAGAATAAACTTGTTTACTAGGGTTTCAATTCGATTCAATCCTAAGTCCATTAATGACTGCATTGTTTCCTCCAAGTCTGTCTAATGCATTTTGCGACCATGTGAAAGTCAAGGCTGAAGTTTGAAACAGATCACTGTAGCAGATTTAAGAAGCCTGGTGCCGATTAATGCACAGGCCGGCCTAGGCTGCAGCTTAGTCGGGCCCCACATATGCAAGAGCCCTGGATTGGCCAGACTGTTTTTCATTTATTTTAATTAATTTATTCAAATTTACTTCAGAGAGAAAGAAACCTGGATCCCTACTGGCTCATAAAAAAATCTTTAAAAATTAAGCTAACTGGTCACATCATGCTGCCAGCTTCATAAGGTCAAATTTTTTTCAAATAATACATCATTGCCACTGGACAGCACAGTGTAAGAAAGAAAATATGAGCTGAGCCCAAAAAGGAAAAGCACAATGGCTGAAAGAACAGCGTGACCAAAATCTACCAAAGAAAATCCATAAATTGACTGGATATTTCAAGGCTGCCAAATCTTCATCTAGTTGACAGCTACGTAATGAAGATCCACAGCAACAGGACTGCCAGCTAAGGGCTACCACTGGCGCGGTTGAGACAACTGTAACAGGATCTTTAGCTGTAGTCACAGCTAGCTCTAGCCATTGCAAAGACATCAGCCAAGATGACTGTGACTGTGACTATAACTTACAATCATCTCACTTTGAGAAGCGAGATGAGTCTGAGACATAGGGACAGATGCTTCAACCACCCAGAACACCAGTATATTGTACCACCAACCCCCCCAGGCATTAGCCATGATGTCCCAGATGTATAAAGAGTAGCCTTCGGGTCCATGACTATCTTAATCCAGTGCTGTCACAGAAATATTTGTCATTGTTTATGAATGACTTTGAACATTTCTATTTTCAAATGTGTGGCAGTCATGTGTGCTGCACAATGTGATGTGAAACATCACCCTCTGCAATGCACAGTGGCTTTATCATTAGTAACAACAAGCTAGTTAGTTACAGCAGCGGCGAGTGGACAATATAATGTCACAGCTATATTTTCTAAATCAAATAATCTTTTTTCAAGTTTTTGTGCAGCTTGTGATTCCTGACAATGAAGGATTTTCTTTTTTTGTGTCAAAAAAATATTTTTTTGTGTAAAAAAAAGAAGAAAAAAGCCATTATTGTTTGTTCTGTCACCTACAAACCATGATTTAGAGCTGAAATCCTGCACAATAGAAGAGGTTCTGAACTACAAAACTGTTTAGGGGTGAACATGCTTCCTCAGAGTGATTTTAAGACTGACTTGACAAAGACGATTATTTCTGCTTACTTAGCAGGCAGAAGAGACAGAAAGATAACAAAACAATAAAAGAACACATATTCATCAGATGCTTTTGTCAGATTTTTTTGTCTCTTTTTCTCTGAATTGTTCAGGGAATGCCCTCCCACGTTACAGTGAAATGACAGTGGGGATGTCATGCTTCATGGCTCTCACATCCATGAATTGTCTGCCTTGGATTTTTATCTGTTGATAGCCTGCAGTGAGGTGAGGGTGGATATCTCTGTGCTGGCATTTAATCAACAGTTTGTTCAAACCATTGCAAAAACAACTCTCTCTGTATGAGTGAACAGAACTATTCAACATGGAAACCTGCCCAAACAGCCACTCATAGACACATTGTAAAAACATTTCATAAGATTTAATATATTATGTTATTTCTGGCTAAATGTGTTGGATAAACTAATAGCTAAAACTTTTAAATTGAAATGTTTGAAGAATCCATACCTTGAGTCTTGAACAGTTGCCCACTATTGCTTAACAAGACCCGAATGTACCATATTACTTATTATTGTTTCATTTTTCTTGAAAAGTTATTTTTGAACTTTTGACAACAACACATGGGCTTTACATTATTAGTGTTATTTATATAATTATCATAATTTCCAGCCAGGGAATGCTGTGTCGTCTCCTGACAATCTTGCTGCCGTGAACTTTGCCCTATTCAAAAAATCATTGTCAAAAAAGAACAATATGTTTTTCTCCTCATCTGTCATTAAACAAGACTAACCTGTCATACAGTGCAGATGACATATTCTGGGAAATGATTTTTTTCACTCTCTTGTGGAGAGCTATGAGAAGTCAATATGAAGCTGGAGCTATCAGACGATTAGCTAACTTGACTGTGTCTGCAACATGTTATATCTTGCTTGTTTAATATTCCCTGAAGCCACAATGTAAAAATGACATTTTGGAGTATTACAGACTGTTTTGTTCAGGATTTTGTTTAGACGAAGCCAGCTAAGCAGTCTGTTTTTGTATGCTACATTGGGCTTCATATTGGAGTTTCATATTGAGTAGGCAGACAGATAGGAAATAGTGTTTTCATCTTAGCCTTGGCAAGTGAGTGGATTTCTCAACATGTCAAATTATTAGAGTTGAAATTTAGTGACAGAGGCACTGAGGGTTAAACATTATCATGCAAGCAGAAGTGAAGTGAGTTGCAGTGTTAATTTAAAATGTCAGCAGCTTTCTCATTTTAATCAGGGGAGTTTTTCCCACCAAAAGGAAGTATCAAGAGAGTCTGAAATTCCAGAAATGTCAGCAGTCTGTCAAGTAATTGTGGATATAATGGTATTTACCAATGAAACTGAATCTGACAGACCTTTTTCTTTTTTCTGACTTCTCCACCCCGTCTGTAGCACTCCGCCCCAAGCCCATTTGGCCTCACTGAAGATGTCAGTCTTTAAAATCAGTTTAGAAATATATACCTTTATAAAGAGCTAAATAGGGGAGCTGTTTTTAACCACTGTTACCAAAAGAAGAGGAAATTGTGCATTTTAAAATTTTAAAATTTTGCACTTTAAAATTCTGTTAGTACTGTATTTGAGTACATGTACCCTGTTATTTCCTACCACTGAGTCAATTCTAAGCTACAAAAACAGTGCAGCACAGTAGGACACCAATAAATGATTCAGATATGCAAGTTTATGACATTAAGAGTAGGAATGTGTTCACAACACAAAGAGTAGGAAGTCACATCCTGTGTTAACAGATTCCAGGCCAAATGTTTTTTGTTTTTTGTTTTTTCTCTGTTGGAGTCCATCGATGTGTTATGAGAAGAATTCCCCATCTAAAATAGCTCATAAAGATATTTATGTGAACGTGCGTGTGTCTCTGTTTTTGGGTTACGTCAGGTCATACAAATAATGAAATAAAATAAAACAACATTGACATTGATGAAATAAAATGAAATAAAAAGTTCAGGATTCCACGAGCAGCGTGTCTCTGAAAAGCTCTGCAACCCCTACGGTGACTTGCAGAGCTGCAGATCTTGTCCTTGAATGCATCTAATTTTTCCTGCTTAGTTTTACTCAAGTGGGTCCACTTGATCACAGCATTTATTCTTCTGAGGAAAGTCAGAGTGCATGGCCCCTGATAAACATTGTTATTACAAGAGTTCATGTATGGAACAGTGTTTTTTAAATGAAAGTTGCTTTCAAGGGATTGGGTTTCGGGAACAAGAACAGATGTTACCAAGCCCCCACAAGCTTATTTTGTCCAGCATACAACATTTTAAATACTTCCTTATGAGGACTCCTGTCAGAACCAAAATACATTATCCAGTCTATCGACAACCCAAAAACCAGTGTGTTATAACACATCTGCAGAGACCAGGACGCTGTATCTTGTCAAACAGAGGAGAGGTGGGAGGTCTTTAAAAAGGGCCGTCTGTCAGCTGAGACAGTTAGTCTCGGTTTGAACTCACTCTGCGCAGGAGGAGCACATCAGGCAATGCTTTGAAGAACAACGCCACATGACGAAGTGTCAAATTTACCTAAAAGCAAATTCCTTTCTGTGGAGTGGAACTGAATATATGAAAAGGATCTCTTTGCTTCAATGTGTGTGACAGAGGAGTCTGGTGTTTTTCACTGTCAAACACGTACCAGATGACCATCCTTGTGTCAACCCTGATTCAGAGCAAAGCTAAGGTAGGTGAGAACTTTTCTGTAATTAATGCAGTGAAAAGTCCTACAATACACTCAGCACAATGCAAGGAAAGAACAGGCCATGCATGCATTAATATGAGCATGAAGTTTGATGCTTGATTTTGCAGTTTGCTGACCTACATAGATATCATGGACAGCATAGAGAAAACAAATCATGTGATAGGTTACATTTGCATCATGTGCTCCTGCATTTGCCACATACCAGTCACATCAATAGTTTTATTAGATTACATTAATTTGATTATGTGTCATCATCAGTCATTAAGTGGGTTCCCAATAAGACTTGGCGGCTGGCATGATAGTCGGTTCACATGTAGCATCTTGTTTTACTTTGAGAATCACTGTTTTTTCTTCTCTGTTTCAAATGCCACTTTTTCAAGATCAATTATTTTTAATTTGCTTTAATAGTTAGTTAAAAACATCATGGCACAACATTTTTTTCCTCTCCTTTGGATCTCGGTAATCAATTTGCATGCACATACTGAGCAACTTAATTCAAAAACCTAAACAAGAGTTAAACTGTACAGCTCCGCAGTATATGAGGAACAGACAACAAAATATGAAAAGAATACTTCTAGTCTCTAGAGGCTTTCAAAGAATTGTCTGTCATGTCTTAATGCATTTCAGAAGTTGACCAGGCAACAAATAAATCATATTTTACTGTTTCAATTCAGTGTTTCGCTGGGATATGTGCAGACTGTTGTAAATGCTGTCAAACTCATGACAGGTCAAGAGAGTCGAGGTGATTATTATCAAGGAATACCTTCCAGTGTAGACACATTGCCCGCAGTGTGAAGAACATATGCTTGTCACCATGTTTTAATCCTGAGTTAAAGGATTAAGTCCATCTGGAGCCCATTTTACTGTTACAGTTTCCAAAAGGTGCTTGGTAGCAGGCATTGGAGGAGTCCGTGCGTGCTCTCTCAGGCCAAACTTCCATGGTAGAGGGCACTATTTTACCATAACTGGAATTAATTTAACGCCAGGTTGAGTTCCTCTGAGGTCACGCGCAGTTAAACGTTGGTCACTGGTAGTGTCGCAGCAAAGAGGCGCTGTACATGTGGTCCACACTCAACCCGAAACCTGATACTTCATCAGGACCCAAGTCGAGGAGCAGAGCTCTTACACACAAATAATGTACAGGGGTGGAAAGAAAGTCTTGTTGTTACTGTAATTGAACAGCTTTTCCAGTGAAGATGGAAATGCTCAGATGCCTACTGTTTGTTATACTGTTATGGCACAATTTAGGAGGAAATTCCATTTATGTTTGTTTTTAACTTTGTTTAACTTGCAAAATAATTTATAAGAAAGCTCTCTTTGGGGAGGGATCACTGACGGAGCGAGACTGCTATGTGGAGTGCATTCATACTGAAATTGTTGAGGTCAGGTTGCCACATTGGCTCTTAATGTTGCCCTTGTTGAGCTGGTGGTTGAGAGTTTTTTTCATTTTGCAAATTTAGCATGCATAATCTGCTTGAGTAATGTCTGAGTATTCCGGATGGAATAGTGTGCTGAGTAAATGTTCATATGTGTGTCAGACCCTCCTTGAAGAGTTGAGGGATGTGAAGATAATGTGTGATTGTGTCAGTTGCAGGTAAAGTGTCTGTGTGTGCTTATGTTCCTGAGCTTCCCTCTGAATATGGCTGAGGTCCCTGGTCCATGCAGACACTCCATCACTAGGGAGCACCTGCTTACAGTCAGGCATCTGGTAGGTGTTGAAACAAGATCAGTAACACAGTTGTTGAAACAATAGTAGAAACGTCGATCACACTACGCAACCTTTGTTGTTTCTGCAGATGGATAACCAGTTGAGAAGTGGGTGCTCGATAACCTACACATTCATAGAACGGAGAAGTTTGGTAAGGTTTATCGTTACTGTTTCCTTCAGAAACCTTTGATTCAAACTTTCCATTAACTGTATCATGCTTTCATGTTTATTGCCTCGTGCTCTGATTTCCCACAGAGCAAGTGTTGCTTTGTAAAAGCTGCTTTACCCTGGATCCTGGAGCTCCTTACCACCCACTTCAAATATAGCCGGGGTTCAGTCAATGATGGCTATGTTCAGTCCCTGAGAGCTCTCATCCTCAACATCTATTCTCAGAAATGTGTGCCACAGATTAATGAGGAGGTCGAGGTGAGTGAGTGTGTCTGAGTGGTATACTTGTAACCTATTTCTCAGAGGTGAAGGATTAGATTTTCTATAATATAAAACATGAAAAAGAAATATGTGATTCAGGGAAGTGCTCAGCAGGAGAAGATAAATCTGCAATGCATGTGAAAGTATTTAAGGTATGTTTCTCGGAATCTGCCGCAGGATAAGCCAGAGAGTTTTGAGACGCTCTACAGAGGGCCTCCTACAGAGGCACTACAGAGGGCTTCAGAGGTGCTGTCTGTTTACTGGGAGCTGGTCACGACCAGCGACGCACCAGTAGACTGGAGATGCCAGCACGAATACACAGAAGCCTTTGGTTCCACCACAGAGCTATCCACAGAGTCACCCACACATTTTACAGGTGGGAGCCCTCTGGAAGTCTTGTGATGAATTATGCAGATGTGTGGAGCTACTGAGATCACACCTTATGTGTCATTTTCTACAGACAGTTATGGTAGGAAGTCAGTGAAGGCCTCTCAGAGACGACCAGTCAGAGACCTGTACAAGCTTGGCTTCATCATCGCCTCCATCTGCGGAGGACTGCTGTTCATACTTACTCTCTACTGTCTCATCACACAAAAGGTACCAGTGCTTCTGTTTTGTTAATTCCTACATCACATGTACCCTAATAAAGTTTAGCCATGCATTCCAGTCATATTGCAATAAAGTGGGCCTTGGCAGCCTGGCCCTGCTCTCTGGGGAACTCCCTCTTGCAGAAGTACCAGCCCTCCCTCGCTGGTAAACATTCAGCATAACAAAACAAAGCAGAGGCTGGACTTTCTGGTGAGAGCAGAAGTGCTATTTCGCAGCAGCACATGCACAAAAGTCTGCAAATGCAAAAGGAGCACATTGACGCTCTTCTGCTATTTGGTGCCATCAGCTATTACTGAGATAATGAACTGTATGATGCAGAGTGATGGTTTTCATCTGACTTGTCTTTCATTAAGCCAAAGTCACCCCAACGTAATTTAAGAACAATTTATTTCACAGAATACTTAAACAACCACAGTGCTTTTATGCCCTATTAAAAACATGAACCAGACAAAAAGGTGTAATAAGGGCTCAAGAATCCCATTAAATAAAGCCACTGAAACAGTTCCAGGTGCAGAGTATTTCTGGTAAAAACACAGGGTCTTTAGAGAGTAATAATATCCTAACAGACCTGCTAACAGCACAGTGTTTAATGAAATGTGGGAAAAAAAAAAAAGCAGAAACATCAATTTCTTGAATTACAACCTGGCCTTGGACTGATTATGTTAGGTTTCTATACAGTCTGCAGTATTCTTCCTTAACATTGTATCTGTGGGGAGATCAGACAAGGTCACATAAGAACCAGTTCCTAACTGGCTAATGAGAGTTACAAAGAAGTTGCATTAATAGGGAAGCTGGGAATGGTTTTGCTTTCGAAGAGAGCCTAAAAGTCGGGGGGGGGGGGGGGGGGGGGGTGTAAACAAAGCTGCTCTATGGCTGCATTTAGAGTTCACTTTGTCAAGTCAGATAAGCTACATTTTATTAATCCTCGTGGAGAAATTTGTGTCCTGCATCTGACCCAGATACATACTTAGGAACATTGTCTTGTGTACGTGGAGACTAATTCTGAGGCCAGTGCTTTGGTCAAGCAATTGTAGGCGTAATGCTAATGTGATGCATGTGTTTTGCCTGGGACATACAGATGGTAACAAATTAAAGGAAAACCCAAAATTAAATTTGTTGTTAAGGTGTTGGGCCACCACGTACTGCCAGAACAGCTTCATTGTGTCTTGTTGCTGATTCTACAAGTCTCTGGACTCTACTGGGGGGATGGAAAACCATTCTTCTAAAAGATATTCCCTCATTTGGTGTTTTTATGATGGTGGTGGAAAATGCTGTCGAACATCTCGGTCCAAAATCTCCCATTGGTGTTCAACTGGGTTGAGATCTGGTGACTGCAAAGGCCATAGCATACATAGTATATGAGCAAATGCATCAGACCATTCAGGGATCCCCTGTATCCTGTGTGGAGGCATCTGCATTTGCTAATATCACATTGTGTTTAGTCCTTTCATAAAACATTATATAAACAAATGTTATATTGAATGGTAGGATGGCTCTGATCACATGGGAGAGAGGGGATAGGTTCTCAGTTAGCACACTGCACTATAACTGAAAGGGGTTTACATCAGTCATTAATAGCAAACAAATTTCTCTGTTTGAGTAGCTCTTGCAATTTAATATAGGATAATTGCTCACAGTACAATTACTATTTTTCCTCAAATTACACTGAATGGCCACACAAACAGTTGTATGGGGATATATATGCTACTAATGTGAATATAAGCTGGTTTCTTAAAGACAGGTTTTGATTAAGGCTTAAATCAGACTTCAGGTAGACACCTACGTTCTTGGCAGGCAAACAGAGTCAGGTAAACACTAACCAAGGTAATAAGTAAACAAACAAGGAACATTTACCAGATAGGCAGGCAACATTGGACATTAGTGAGTGAGGGAAATACATCGCCTCCTGTCATAAATTGATCCTGTCTTCTTCAGAGATGATTTATTGATCCTTAGACACCAAAACCAGATAATTTGAGAAAGCAAGTGGGACTGACCTCTCACTCAGGAAGTATTGATTAATTATATCCTTGTTTAGCTTATTGCATACAGTGACAAAATACATGCAGCAAACTAGAAGGAGTGCTGTATGGCTGGTAGTGAATGTACAGACAATGATAGAGAGTAACCAAATTAAAATATTTACTGAGGTGGATAATTCTCCACTTGCGAAATACTATTGTTGGCCTGCTTGCCATGTTTTCCCCTGCAGCTTTTGTCAATGACCCTACTCACTCTATATCCTGCCTACCCTGCTTTTTGCCACAGTGTGTGGGTAAATGTTGCCCTGCCAAATGCCCCTAAAAGCTGAGGTTCTAAACATTAAACCCTCTCTGACTTTAATTAACATCATCTGTGCGCTCACTCACTACAGATGAAAGCAAGGGCTTAAAATGCAGTATGAGGTAGTGGACAGTATTGGAAATCACACGTGACATGGGGCAGATGTATGTCTGTGAATATTTAGGGTTCTAATCCTGAAGGGGTGCCGGTTTATGGAGATTGTGCTGGTTTATTATGACAGCTCTAACCCAGAAGGGATAGAACCCTATTGAGTTTGTGCCGGTTTATTAGCCGCTTTTGTTTGTGCTGTTTATTAGGCACAATAATTAACAGCAGAAAAAGCAAAAAAAAAAAAAAAAAAAATTTAAAAAGCCAGTCCTCCCACAATGTCCAAATGACTTGAAATTTGACACCCAAGTTCATAAAAGTCTGCCATGATGGATTTGTTGTTAATGTGAAAAACTGTGACAAAGTGACATCTATATTTAGAATTTTGACACCAAAAACCAAATTTGGTATACAGCCTCCTGGAAACACTGACATTTATAGTTCTATTACAAATGGACAAGATCAGTCAAAAAACTTGGTCGCCATCAATCAAAAAAATTAACGATTTGTCCAGTCATCATAAATCTTGGTAAATATTTTCAGTCCATGTTTGGGAATAAGCCTACCAAAGCTTGTTGAGCCTGACCCATAGGGGCCACCACAAATACCAAAAACATGTACTTCAAAACCTGGTGAACAGAATTTCACCGATTTTGGTGCAAATGACCTTGGAGCAAGTATTAAGCAAAATCCTCCTATGTGTCATATTGATTGGTGCATGAGGGTGTGGTATATTCATCATTATCTGCCGTTTTATGCCTTTGCTCAGTTTGCTGTGAGCTGGAACTAGCTAGAGACATTAAATTTGGTACCATAACTAGAAATGATTTGCAAATGCTTCATAAAAAGTCTGATCCTAATCGGTCCAATGGTGGTGCAGTCATTAACAGTCAAAAAAGTGAAAATTTTGAGTGAATGTGTTGTGTCTCTTGAAGCTGAGGGGAAACAAGAAACACATCTTTCTGTCTGCTTCACACTCTCTCTTGCAGCCCGTAACATTTGTGGTAACATAGATAACATCAGAAACTAATGAAGGGTGGCATTGTTGTGTTATTTTTTTCTGCAGTGTGGGCTATTAGGCTATATGTAACTGCAGGCTGCAGTGTAGCCTCCACTGCGTTGTATAATGTGGATGAAATAATGACCCATGGAATGATAAAGTGCCATTTCAGTCAGTATTTTGTGTTTTGTGCTCAGTTTTATTTTTGCAATGCAGATTTTTCCTTTTGGTGGCAGAGTGGACTAAGATGGACTATAGTAAAATAATGTAGCCAAGCAAAATGCGCAAAGTTTAATGAGTGGAACTTGGTTGGACAATAGACTAATTATTCACAGAGTTTGTCTTACATACACATCTGAGCAATGGGGACAATAAAGTATATTCAGTTCTATTTATATTCCGTTGTATTCTGGAGTCATATAGTCTACCACTAGGGGCTGCAACAATATCATTAATGGTGGCAGATTTATTACTGTCTCTGACTCCCTGCCAGAGTAATCCTTTGTGACCTGCTCCCCTGTCCTTTACAAAACACATACTTATTGTATGTTATCCTCCTGCCACTACAGTAAACAGAAAGGTGCACAGTATCAATAAAACTTGACCAGATGAAACGATAGTGATACACTATAATCATTCTCATTCTCACTATATGTTCATTTTAGTGTCAGTAGATCAGATAGGCTTATGCAGATCTTGACCCAGATGTGGCGGAGTTGCTGAGGGAGGATGCAGACACAGTCATAGATAAGACAGTCTCTTGATTGCACCTGATAAAAAAGAGGCTTCAGTTCCCATTATAGAATTGGCATGTGCATTTAATGAATAAATGAATGAAACCTTTATTACCCTTCCCCGACTGGCTATCACTAGTCCTCCTTATGGAACTGGTGATAGTCATGCTTGTCATGCATATGCCCTGAAGGAAAATGCCAAGCAAGAGCAAAAAATATCAGAGCAGGAATTTGACAGCTCGAGAGAGACACACAATGACTGTACTGAAAACTTTGCAGGATCAAGTAAGGCAGTGGTGCAGGGGGCAGCAAAGAGGGTGTGTGGCCCGGTCTGTGAAGCACCACCAGGTGCACTGAGATGATATCAGATGGGAATAGTGCAGCTCCTGGTGTTGGTATGGAAGAGCAGAGGAAAATGGGGAAACACCTGGTAGCAATTAACACCGTGCTGGTACCTTTCTAATGTGAAAGCTGGGGAAGAAGCTTTTCCCCCTGTACCACTGCATGTCAAGTGACAGCCTGCTGCAGCGAATGCAGCATGGAGGCACTCAAAATGCAACTGAGTGCCTCAACTCTTTCTTTGTTGGGAATAGTAAGGTTGAGACAGCAGCAAGTATGGCCATCTCCACTTTAAATTAAGGTGTGTCTGCCATCTATCCATCCATCCAGGGATGGCCAGTCTATTGCAGGGCTGACATACAAAGACAAACGTGTAGTGTTATTTAGTTATCAGTTTTGATGTGTTTTAGATGTTCTTTATTTTTGCTGATATGGATTAGATTAGACATTGTGTCTGTAAATGGTGGAATGGAGTTTTTTCTCATACTCTGAGACAGATAATCTAATTTCATCTATATTCTGAAGGTTTTTACAGAGAGATTACTTTATATGTCATTCATAGGATGATTTATATAACATTTTATCCCTAAGACCACAGCCAGTTTTTATGGCTGTTGACTGTACTTTTTGGACAGTTGGCAGTAAATCAGAGTAATAAAAGGAGCTATCCAATATCCACTCCTTAAAAACCTTTGACTCTAAAATGGAAACAAACAAACAAACAAACAAAAAAAGAAAAGAAAAAAGAAAGAAAAAGAAAGAAAAAAAGAAACATGAATTTTGAACCTGGCTTTATCCAATCAGATTTATGTTCTGGAAATGTATGTATGCTAGCACATATTTAATTAGATAATGCCTTATATGTATATTCAAACATGTCAGATTTTTTAAAAATTTCACATGGAGACCAATATGTTTGTAAGGACATGCAGAATAAATTGAATTAGGCAATGTCTCTCCCAACCTAAATCTATGTGGTATCACATTCTAGACAAACTATTTGATAAGGTCAGGGGTCTCAACTTCCTTCTTACATGTGACTTTCACCTACAGTAGCTATCTGTATCATTAAAGACCTTATTTTTTGCTAAAATATTGTTTTTCTATAATTTCTCTCATCCCAACTCCACCCTGTGGAGCAATAGCATAATTACAAAAGTCTCTCTCACAATTTACTTTACTTTAACAGAATTGTTGGTTATGAAGGGTTAAAACAGAAATCTTTATGACTTATTTCTTTAGTTTTTTTTAAACTATACTAAACAATACAACACCTATATATCCCACAAGGTTTTTGTTACAGAACAGGCATATTTCATCAAACATGTCAAGATTTTAATGACTTCATATCTTTGAGCTCAAGTTGACTTGGTGTTTTATTACTGCTTACTGGTTAACACTTGACATTTGACCATATTTCTTAGCCCACTTCATAAAGAAGTCATATGGTACGCATTTTACACGGTTAACAAAAGCTACCTAAATCCCTGATGCTACCACCCAAATGAGGCATCTGCCTTAATACACTTTATATTATGTCATAGCTAAACTTTAAGAATAACAATAAATCAAACATACCATGCAACCTGGATCAACTGCAGCTGAAACAGCAATAAACAGCTTCACATCACGATAACACCTTTGACTGCATTATCCCTTTTCTCTTTTCAGAAGCTTGTCATTATCTTCAGTCAAAGTACTAACCATTGCACTTTGGAAGAAAATATCAATAAACAGCACAGGAGTAGATTTTTTCATCAATGAGCTCCCCAATGCATTTATTAAATGGTAGAAAAGATGTAGATATTTACTACATGGACACGTGAGCTATGAATTTGGAATATTTTTTCTGCAAACACTGTGATGCTTAAACAAACTGTGTTTGATCTCACCCCTTCTTAAATTAAAGTAGCAGATGTGACTTTGCTTGGCTTTATCAAATCTAAAACCCACCCGTTGTGGCTTGCAGCTTTAATTCTGGACGACTGAGCTGCTTCCTTCTGTTGAGCGCAAAAAGGTTTGAACCCGCAAATTGCTGCTTGTGGCTAAATTCTGTGGCTAAACTGCAGTATTTGTTCTGTCACCATGAAGCCTGGATTAGCAAACATAATTAATTGTCATGCCACATTAAATTATATTTAATGGTGTTTATGCGCAATCATTTTTTAATGGCTGTCAGCTGAATTAACTGTGTAATTACGGCAGCTGGTCTGCATAGTCAAACAAAGTAGTCCATGTAGTTGAATTTAGTGTCCTGTGCAAAGGCAGATGATGAAACATTTCCTAGACTGTGTCTTAATGTATATTGTAGATTGTAACGAGTGTTCACAACAATAACTTAGCAGTAAACTGTCTCTGACACATGCAAGCTCTGTCCATCTGCACACCTTTTGGGCAATATGGCATTGTTAATATCAAAGCTTGACTGAAGGCAAGCCTGTAACTGCGTGAAGGTCCAAACAGGAGCCAAACATATGGCTCTTTTTAATCTCCAGAGCCAAACAAACTGCCTCTTTCAAAAGACCTGGAATTCCCAACACTACTACTGCATAGTTTGCCTGCAGTGAGAAGCAATGTGTCAAAATCCTAAAGTGCAGCACTGAAACAACTTCAAACGATATATTTATTTTGGCTGAGATCCTCTCCAAACTGACCTGTGACCCACCTTGGGAACCAAGACCTAGCTTTGCTTTGTCTACAAGGGCGAGACAAAATAACTTAAATATCACATCTCCAAGGACTTTTAAAAATTGTATCTGTGAAACACTCATCTGCTGTAAGGCAGTTGCAAAGGTTTTCAGTAATGATAATAATGAACATTTTATAAGGGGAAAAAAAATCAGTAATCTAGAGAGATCATTCTACTTCATGCAGCATTGCCTTCTACTGTCCTGTTCATTTGTCTCAATCTTTACATACAACCCTGTCAAATGCCCATCACCATGTTGTTTTCCAGTGATTTAGTTACTTCAAAGTCGAATAAAATAGGTATTTTTCTGTTACATTGTCACTCACACTGTAGTTACTCACCCTATATATCACCTAGTTTAATTTCAAGTCTTTACTTCCCATAACAGAGAACTCACGACCCTCACAGATCAAGATCTTACACAAACTCAAGGTAAGAAAACACCAACCTCTATGTAAAATTGAAAATGATCGGTGTTTATTGAAGGCATCCTAATGCATCCATTTTTCATTTGGGTTAAAGCAGAGAGCTGCAGGACATGGAGATGGAACCACAATAATGTGAGTATCCCTCTAACCTACATCAAAGTACTGCGATCAGTCAGACAGCTGGATTAAATGTGTTACACAAATGCCTGTGTCAGGCTCAGTGTAGTAGTATGACTGCAGTGCAAATATGCCTTTATATTCTTTGTATTTTCAGGGTTTTTCTCCTCCCCTCAGGTGGTAAAGAGCACATGACTGCAGCAGCAGACGGAACACTTGTGAAGCTGTATATTTTATCCATCATGAACAAGTTTTCATATCAGTATTGTGTGTGTAATGTATCATGCTCACCTATTTAATCGGAAGCTTCGCTTTGACTGAAAGCAAAGATGGACCTTATTTGGAATAATGTGCTATGTATATTATGTTTATGCGTTATCATTTGCAAATATCTTTTCAAGTTCACAAAAAAAAGTTTTATTTTTACACTAGTTACGAATGTTGAATAGCCTAATATGTCTCCATTTGCTGCCACTTAACCAACTGTTTATAATGTTGTTTGCAAAACATTTCCACAACTTATTTATTAGTTTGACTCTATTCAATCACTGTATTGATAATAAAAGTTAACCATAAATACTAAATCCAAAATATAATGCTCTCCGGCTGTCCAGCTACCAATGCATTCATATATAAACACAATCTAAAAACAGGTAATAACCTAATTAAAGGATTTAGGCTACTTTATAACCTACATCCTGTTTGACTTAACACTTTATGAGGAGTCAAAAATGCTTTTATCCTTGCCAATATGGTCTTTCCCAGTTCCCACTGCTTTGGAAAGTGGTTTAATTCCCTTCATAATCAGCCTACACTGCTGATCAATACACAGTCTACATGGAGCCAACTGTGAAAAGTTATGGCCAAAGTTTTATTGCAAAACAGTATGAATAGTTTCAACATGAACTCTGGAGAATATTCTGTTATTGGTCAAACACACTGGGCTGTTGTTACTGGCAGAGAGAGAGGAGAGAGAAACGATCATGATTGATGCACACCAGCCACTGCTGCAGCTGAAAGAAATGTCTTAACTGCGCAGGGCCTGACAGGATTTTGTTTGCTACTACAGTTTACGCAAATGCATGCATGACATTTAATCATTAATGTGTGGCAGTGGTAAGCAACAGGATAATACAGAGAGAGAGGGAAGGCGGGGCATGTGTATTCCCTAATACCGTCATGCCTTTCACTCGTGTTTACTCACTGATGGCCCAGCCTGATGTTTTGTAATAATAAATTGCATAATGTCTGAGTCTGAGATAAATTGGACAGTTCCCCACAAAGTGAAACAATTGTATGCGTCCCAGAGAGGACCACATCAGTAAATTCTGTCAAAAGATTCCCACATATGATCACGTACATGTGTGCTGGCTTCTATTTTGTTTTTGAAGAATCTGCGTAAGAAGCGGAGGAGAAAAAAAAAACAGCCCCGCTCCACAGCCTCTGCAGAACCACGCACAGCCTGCAATATAACATGATCTATAACACACTTAATTTCACAGGCTACCGCTTATCAGTGCGCAAACCATCATTGCACCACCAGCAATCCATTCTTTATCCCAAGACATTGCTCCATTACAAAACAAGGAAAGTATTTCTATAATTCAATTTAGTGCCTTTCTGCAGAGGATTAAAGGCAGCTGTGGAAGATGAAAAGGCAAGTTGTCTTCAACAATAAATATGTGGGAACTGCCTAAGACCAGTTTGAATTGTCAAGAGGGCTGCCGCCTTTTTCTCTCTCCCAACCTCTCTGCCTCTCTTACCTTCAAATTAGAGGAAACAGAACATGTTGTTGGAGCTAAAAATACATCACTGTCAACAGTTAGAGAGACAAATAACTCTGGAAACTGTTTTCCCCCTCTCAGATGTAATAATAGGTACAAAGTGGCAGATTCCTAGATGAAAAAAAAATCACTTTACACTTTGCGTAAAAATGCGTAATTCATAGCTCTTTGGCTGGGTGAATATAAACTGAATCATGTCGATTCACAGGTCAAAAATCTGGATTCTAGCTTACTGACTCACTCTGTCTGTGAAGTACACGTTTCAATGACACATACAATACAAAACACATTGGCTCAGAATTTACAACTTACAAGAAATTTTCAAAAGTGAAGTTTAAGTTACTGAAACACACCTACCAAAAAACTAAAACATTATATAGCAGTTAATACAGTAATAACAGACTTGAAATGAACAAATGATTGGCCTTTGGATAGAGCCTCATCTGAAGAAGGAATACATATTTTTCCATCAGTTTCATCAGTCTTTAAAGTAAAAATATTCTAAAGATGTAACAACAACCAGTAAACTCATTATTAAGTGAATACACTGACTGCATGTTAAAAAGTGACCTAGCCAAATAATAATAATGAAAATTGTCACTGCCCATCTTACTGTTTTATCACCTGATACCACATGGTGGAGGCAAAGATCCAAACTGAATCTCACAGTGATGACAGTGTTGTTTTATACAGGTTATATTTTGCCAGACACGACACAAGCAGAACTTGTTGTCAACAGCTACAACTTATTAAGAGTTTGAGTATTATTTTGCCAGAATACTGCAACTGATAATCTAATTGGTCTGTTGAAAGGATGTCATCCATCGCTCTCTGTCATCCATATGCCTGTCATCTGGATACATGATTATACATCTGTGGTATTTCCCGTTTATTAGTACTGGAACTGTTTAATCATTTGGAATAATAATAGTAGCTCTCGAAACAGTTCAACAAAACATTATCTCGCAAAGTTTTGCTAGTGAGGACAGTAAGTGACATAAGGTAAACATAGGGACAGGTGACAAGAAGCAGGGGTGTTACAGAAGGAGCAAAACCCTGAGTGAGCTGAGACACATCAGTGAGAGCGATCGGGAAGCACTACACATCAATAAAGGCAACGCGCCGCAAACAGTAGGCAGTCTCAGCAGGAATGTCTCTGGCACTGATCTCATTGGCATCCAGACGCAGCATTCTCAGCTTAGAGAAGTTTGTCATGTCAATTGTGCTGCAGAAGCTGCTCAGGGAGAACTCTGAAAGACACAAAGAGGAGATAAATATAAAGGGAGGCCATGTGTTGTTTCAGTCTGTCATTCTGTGAGTTATGTCAAGCAGCAACAATCACGTGTTATCAAACCAAGCCAACTTAAATAAAAATGAGCACTGCAGTACATTCCTCTCGGGGCTTTTAAGTATGTCTGTGCTATTCTCAGAGCCATTGAGTAACGCTATCACATCAATAAAAATGTCTCCCCTTGCTTGATTACACTAATAACATTTTTCCTGTTTTTCATTTTCATCTTTTATTTTAAACTTTGTTTTACAGTGGTTATTTTTATTGCGTTTTTTTTTAACTGTGAACTTTGTTTTTTCATTAAATTTGTATTGTGCATGAGCTTCCACTGAAGAAAGTGTTTATGGAAAACCCCTACTTCAGGGGAAAGGGCAACATTTCAAAGATTGATACAGTTTGAAAATCCTGCTTTTGCTGCCATCTAGTGGTTGAAATTGCATGCTCAGCCAACACCCCAAAAGTGATGTGCAGGGTTACATCACTGTTGGGCGTGGCCACAAATGCAGCAAACCCAACTTTAAGAGATAGAGATGACAGAAAACATAAGAAGGTTTACGGAGTTGATCTGCCAAATACGGCCTGAAGTCAGAAGATGTTCCAAATACAGTTAAACGGCACTGTTAAAACAAGGCAGCCAGAAACAGTATGGGTGAACTGGTGCATGTCTGAACTTCACTCTAGTTAAAAATCACACAAGCAACTGGGATGCATTAAATTGCTGGAGGACAGGCATGTTGAGATCACTTAAGTTTGACGATCTATAAAGGACGCACAAGAAGAAAATGAGAACAGCTCCTTTAAATCAAATACTATTTCACCAACTAATGGACCACATTTTGGTGATCAAACTTCCATCTTCCCTTACGTTTATTCAGCGACATAATTTTCCAAATCCAGTCGATCGTGTTGGGAGGGTCAAAAGTGCACAACAGTTTTAACCCATGTTTCTGCCACTGTTAATCACTCAGTGAGCAGCAGAGTGCCTCAGGCTGAGTCAACCAACCCAATTATAAAAGCTACTTCTGAGTTAGCATTACATTAGCTCAGCATTGGAAATGATAAATAAAAACATTTAAATTTACACAGTTTAAGACTGGTTTCACTACAAAAAAAATGTGTTAAAAATGTTTTATGTTGTGTTTTTGATTGTTAAAAATAAGAATAAAAACAAACAGTTGTTAGTGGTATAGTGTATTTCCAGTTGAACTAAATTCCTTTAAGATGTTTAAGCTAACAACTACTTTTACATGTCATAGCATCAAATATCTGAACATATTATGTGACTAAAGGTAACACAGATGTATCCATACCTTTGATCTTATTGGCTTGTAAATAAAGGTTCTCCAGGTTCCTACTGACAACGGGGATCTTCTCCAATTTATTAAAGGACAGGTCAAGTTCAACCAGTGTGCTAACATTGAAGACACCAGATGGAAGTCCTTTATCTGTCAGCTTGTTATGAGCCAATCGGAAAAACTGCAGCTTGGGATACATGGTGAGAAAGCCAGCCGGCACACTCTCTATGTTATTGAACTCCAGGTAGAGCTGGTGCAGCCTCTCAGGGAGGCTGTCAGGGATTTTCCTCAGCTTGTTTTTCCTCATATCCAGCATGGTCAGAGACTTCAGTCCCTTGAACACACCTCCAATGTCCTCTATGACATTAGCTTGGAGCTGAAGGGTAGTGAGGTCAGCCATCCCCTCGAATGAGTTGGGGAGAATTTTTGAGATCTTGTTGTGACCAAGTCGCAGGTCTGTGATAGACTTGGGCAAATTGGGAGGCACACGGGTAAGCTCATTGTGATCCAACAACAGCCGGTCCAGGTTCTTGAGCTTGCTGAAGACGTTCTTGCCGATCTTGTCTGAGTTGAGCTGGTTGTGAAACAGCACAACCCAGACCAAGTTAGTAGCGTTGTCAAACACCCCATCCTGGATGCCTGTGATCTGGTTACGCTGCAGGTAGACATACTTTATATGTGAGGGGACGTAGGGAACATGCTGAAGATTGCGGCTGTGACAATACATAGCTGTGGGGAAGGTTGAGGGGCAGTCGCACTCCAGGGGGCAGTCCACATCCTCGGCCTGCCAGCCTGCATGCTGCCGCCGAGCACGCAGGTGGGACAGCCAGTGAAACTGACTGTAACGCTGGCCGATGCTCAGATCCACTATTCCCATTATGAGGAGGAGCACCAGTGTCCGCATGATCACTGATAAAAAAAAAAAAAGTAATTTAAAGTCAATGTGACATCAAATTTAGAATATGTGCTGAATACCCAATCCCAAAACTGTAATCGCTGATATGAAATATTGTATAACACTGAGTTACACTGATATAGCAATTTAAGACAGATCTATTGTCTTTGCTCCACTTATTATACATAAAGCTGGTACAGTATATCTACCTGTTGGTTGATCGGAGACGATGCCTCCTTGCCTCCTTGCTCACGTAGTGTGTGTCTTTCTCAGACTGAGCCGAATATGTTGTTGGCATAGAGTAAATATCACCCACAGCCCCACAGCTGCAGCCCCAGTCACTCAGCCTCATTAGAGCACATACATTTTTCCTCTTGCATGTGGAACCTACACTACAACATATCACCTCCAGCCATGTCAATATCAATCCCATCTGTGACCTGGTGCAGACATCTGCTTTTTAACAACCTTGTTTTCCCTTACTGTGTCATGCCTTATCATTAGCACAGCCACTCAAAGTCTGGCTTGCTGTTTATTGTTGTGCTGTGGAGGTTATGGAGAGGGTGGGGGGTTATGGTATAGAAAATTTAACGAACGAGGCTAGACGCTGTAATTAGTGGTGTGTTACTTCTCAGATGGAACAATGCAGCTCAGTTATAGTTCAAAATCTAATTCTTAGGTCGCAGTGTGCTTTTGACTGTTGTGTATTGTATGTTTCAACATGTACAAAGTATGACAAACCCTGTTATTTGTTCGCAATCGTTCACCTTAAACATTTTTTTTTTTCCTCTGTTCCTGCCCACTCCAGGCACTCACTACTTTTGTCAATTACAGTGTTCAAGCCAGGGAGAAAGTTAACATATGTTTGTGCTGGCGCCTGCGGACTGAAGAGCGCCATTATCATGCTGCAGAATGGGCCTCGCCATTCATGTCCTCCACTGAGGCAGGAAAATTGGAGGCAGAGTTTCAGGGATTACGTCTGTTTTCCCTAGTCTACTTCCCCGGCCTCTTTGAGGAAGTGCAAGACAACGTGATGATTTGAAAATGGAAGTCGTACAGCGAGTAATAGACCTTAATCACAAAACAATTACATCCCATTTGAGGGGAGAGGGATTCTGAGGATACACAGATGGGACTCTTTTGCACAAAGGACTTGGCAGATTTTTAGTCACAGCACATTCTTTGGCCAAAAAACCTTCCGTTTCAAGGGAAGACCAAATATGTAACAGCAAATACTCATTTTTTTTCCCTACCAAATTATGTTATCCTAATCTTAAGAAGCTCTGCCTACCATTGTGTTAAAACTATGCTGCCAACATTAATTACCAATGGAAATCCCTCCACACCAATTTATCCAAAGTAGCAGTAATTAGTGAGGGAAATTAAAAGGTTTCTGGGAAGATTGGATTTATCATTGACTTATGATCAAATAATGTCCAAATCTCCCCATAATCCACTTCATATAAAAGACATTAATATTTGGTATCTGGCAAGACAATTTTGTTTTCTATGTGTGTGTCTCTGAAAGAGAGTCTGAATTAAAGCAAGATGCAAAATCAAACAAAATATTATCTTGTAATTAGAATATCATGTTTAATTCGAAACAGTCAGCGTGGGCGTCATTTTTTCATGGATCCAAAAACCCGTATAGTTCCAGTTATGTGACTGCACACAATAAACGTTCAGCCTGGAGCCGTTCTGCTGTTGTGAGCTGTACCATAAGGTAAAGCTGAAACTATTCTCTTGTCACGAGTGGATTTCATAAGAAACTACAAATGGGAGAGACTGAAATGAAAGAATTTATGTTAATTTGAAACAGATTTGTGTATTTTCTGCATGGGAATTCTTAAAAAATGAGAGAGTGGTGATTTTTAGGTGTGTGTATCCAATTTACAGGACTTTATTTGTGTTTTACGTGGATTAATACATTCATGAAAGCATTTTTGGCCATATATGGCTCTGCTGTACATTTCTTAAACTGCTGGAGGAATTGGCATGCCCACCTATAGGTCAATGGTTGTCACTTTAGTTTTTGACACTAACTAACCTGAGCATGCTGAACATTTTTAACATCTTTTTTAGAGATGCATGATGTTAAGCTTTAAGCCAGAGATCACTGCATTTAAAAGGTCGCAGATTGCCACCTAATTCTCAGGTCTTACTTTAAGCGGCCCACTATCACTTGAAGACACATTTTAGTTGTTTATTTCTTTAATTGTGTAACTTAGTTGAGGATAAATTACTTGGCCCTCCACATCTGATTGTAGTCCTCAGCACAAGAAAGATTACAGTGTCCTGATTATTCTTGCATAGCCATGACCAGAAATGCATTAGCTGTTAGCACAATTCATCACTTCACGATGTGCAATCAGGTGTTTTTTTGGAACCTCATTATGGTCTGTACACTCAAAAACAAATGCAATAATGATGGGTGAAGGAGGCCTATGAGACAAAACGAAGCTGAGCTAATGGCAAACTCTACAGCTTTTATCTAAAGGGAACACCAGGTCGAAAATCTGTAGTCACTTTTCCATCATCCTATCCATTCAAAATATCCTTTATTTATTAGAAACAACTGTGTTGCTAGTCATTTATTTGCAACATGCAAAACCACAGATAATATCAAGAGATTTTATCTAGAGTAGAAGACAGACGGGATAATAGTGACGTGCAACATTCTTCCACTGCACTTCTCATCACTACTCCCTTGACCTAAAAGTTTACTGCCATCCACTTTTCTTTCCATGACTTTCACACAACAACCTTCATGCTCTACTGCTTTGGAGAAAATGAATGGTACAGGAGCATGAAGAGGTCAGCACTGTTTTGTCAATCAAATAAGTATTAACTGTCTCAACTGTCTCGCAAGCATGATTGTTGCTACACATGGTAAGTAAAGTGGTAAGAAAAGTCCCTTTTTTCCCAGCAAGGAGAAATGCTTCTGGTGTTATGTCAGCATTCAAAACAAAAGTTCTGGTTTCTGGTGATGGGTCATTTAATAGACAAATACAAATATGAATGACACTGGCAAACTTTCTAAACAAGACCCTGAAGGCAAAAAGTCTGTTTAAAGTGTTTTCAACACTGAGAACAGACTAGCAGCTCAAGTAACAGCCTGAAAATAATCTATGAGTTGCCAACAAAACTTTTTCAAATGTCATACTGAGTATGTACATCCAAATATGAAAATATATCATAACAAACATATCATACACATCATATCATAATAAACAGAACATATACAGTATGATAGTGACAGGATGTAAGAAGCCTTAGTGCACATACAGGACATTTGCATTGAAAGAGCCTTTAAAGCACATGTGCCAAAATATCAAGATGCAGTTCATGGTTTCAGATTTTGAGAATAAAATAATGCATGTTAACAGGGGGAAAACATATTCAAAACAAACAACTTCCAGTTTCTCTAAAGCTCTTCTTGAATGAAAGCTTTTTTACAAAGAAAAAATGTTATGCATGTGTGTGTGTTTGTGTCTGTGTGAAACGAAATACCTCTTTATTTCACTAGCCTGGAGGTTGTGTGGCTGAGTTTTTACTTTTCTTTCTTCTCTTCAAGAGGAGAGGATTAGTTGAGTCTTCAATAGTTTTGATTTTAATTTGACTGTAATCCACTCTCATCGTTTGCAGGGCATTTGTCATTTCCTCCTAATAACAACAAAAGAAACATCACTTTTGTCAAAAACAACTGAGGTGGAGTATGCTCAATGTGCACATCCAGTTTTAAATAAATATCATATGGATGTCAATGTGCAGACAGATTCAGGGATGAAATCAAGCAGTTTCAGTGCAATTTTTTTTTCTTTTTTGTAACAGCTGTTTTTCTATGTAAAAGCTGTAAATAAGAGCTGCAAAACTGTTCCTTCAACATCAAAGCCTCTCCTACCTTTTAAAGAAGAAACAAATATGTGACACACATGTACAGCACCAACACTTACCTTAACCTTCTCCCAGACTTCTTGTTCCTCGTGCAACACCCTGCTGGTGTGAAGAGGCGTTTGAGGGACTTCCACGGACTGCTGCAGTGGTGAGAGAATATGGTTAAGCGAATATGGCTAAATCTCACAAACATCTTTCTAAACCAGCGGTTGCTTTAATAGATTCAAGCCTACAGGGAGCTTCTTACATTAATCCACGGATGGTTTATGAACTCTGTGATGCTCATTCTCTGGGTGGGCTCAGTTTTCAGTAAACGACAGATCAGCTGTTTGGCTGCAAAAGGAAATTATCATCTTCGTCATTATTATCATTGTTCATTGTTCACGTATACCCCATTATTATGAGCAATATCCCTGAAAATCATGCATGTAGCTGCAAATACATGGGCTGTTATTGTTTCCAAATGTTAGCAACCTGGTTGACAATTCCTACAAAAACAATTCAATTAATATTAAATAAAATGATAAAAAGCAGACTAGTTCTGCAATGCATAATACAATGAATCAAATGGGGCTGCAACTGACAATTATATTCATTACTGATTAATTTGCAGGTTATTTATTTTTCGAATAATTGATTAATTGTTTGGTCTGTCTGCAGACAAATGTCTACAAATGTGTTGTTTCGTCCGACCAAGAGCACAGAATCCAAAGATAATCAGTTTACTAATGTGTATGACCAAAGAAAAGAATCAAATCCTCACATTTGAGGAGCTAGAAAACATCAAATGTTTGCCATTTTTTGCTAAATAGGATTATTCAAGTATCTGTTGTCCGAATAATCGATTAATCAATTAATCACACTATCAGTGCAGCTCTGGAATCAAGCAACAGAATAATACTATTACTGGAGTTACAGTGAAGAATGCAAGTCTTGTGTTACAGAAAGATTTACAGTGACATGCATGGAAAGTAAACAGAAAGGATGGTAAATAAAGAGCATTTACAGATAACAGATACAGATGAAACCATTTTCCATTTCAATTTCCAACATGCTTCCCTCTCACCTTCCTCAGACACATCCGACCACTCTGGGTTGGGGAACTCATACTGTCCGTTACATATCCGTCTTTTCATCCCTGGGGATATTGCGAGACCATGATGTGAGAAAAAAGGAGGATATCCACAAAGTCTGTGTGTGAGACAGAAAGAAATGTCAAGATGACAAGATGGATCCTATTAGCAGGAATCATTTAGAAAAGCTTCAGAGTGAAAGACACATGTCGTGGCAAAATGAAAATCACAAGAAGTACACCACACTGATTGACTTACAGAATATACATAATGACACCCAGAGACCACATGTCACAGGATCTGTCATACTTCTCTGGGCCGAGAACTTCTGGAGCTGCCGCAGTGTCAAGAGAAATGATTTAAATTGGACTGGAGAAATTGCTCCTGTTTCACATTTAACATCTTTGATAATTCTTTGAAAAGACAGATGACTGCAAAAACGCAGGTCACCAAAATGTACAATTTTCCAGGATGTAACCTCTCATAACTCACATAAGTCTAGCCACTTTCCACAGGAAGCAAAGCATCTGCAAATTTTTATGAATGTTCAATTCTCTCAGGGAAAAGAACTCGACAAAACAATGGGGTCAAGTTAAGTTTGAAAAAGCACATGGCAAAAATGTGATGTTTCAAAACCTGATGCTGTCAAACTCCAGAGACAGTGTAAAGGAATTAATAAGTGACAGTGGCTTTTAATATTGTAATTATACTAGGCCTACTACACAAATGCACATGTAATTACACAAAAATATTTGCTCTGTGCAGTTCCAAGGCAGAGAATAATATTTATTTACTGCATCACACACACACAAAATTCCTGACACAGTTGTTCCTGCTGATATATGACTATCACTGATATCAGGTTTAACCTGACAGGATCTCACACAATTCAGTTTGACGTTCATAAAAACAAAAACTCATGTCCACAGCTGTGACTGCCAAACACTGCAGCACTTATACTGCAGTGTCTAATAGAGGAGGTGTGATGATACAGGTATCAAAAATGTTGTATAGAAAGGCAGATGACACCAGTCGGCAAATCATCCAGTGAAAGGGATGGTTCAACATTTTGGGAAATACACTGATTCTCTTCTTTCTTGCTGAGAGCCACGTGAGAAGAGATCAATACCAAGTAAATATGAGGCTACATCCAGCAGCCGGTGAGCTTGGCTTAGCATAAAGACTGGAGCATTCCCATTTAAACCTTCAGTGAAAGCTTCCCAAAATGCTGAACTATTCCCTTAACTCTGAATTCATTACTGCTGTACACTTCTACCAACCACATAGCTGTTACCTCATGTGTATGCTGGACAAAAGCATCTGCCAAATGAATAAATGTAGATGTACATTGTCAACATGCACAAAGTCCCTAGTGCATCTTTAACCTCATCTAATTATTTAAAGGTCACATGTTCTGTGGTCTTACCAACATAGTAGGGGGTAAAACATGGTGTTGCCAGTGAGTTTAAAGTGGTGATTTCTTTGGCAAACCCAAAATCAGTCAGTTTGAGGAGGGCATCTGGTCTTTTGGAGGTGTACAGCAGGTTTTCTGGCTGAAAGAAAAAGGAAAGAAAGATTTTAAACAACAGAAGTGCGATATCTGTTGATTTACCACAAGAGAAGATAACTGAGAAAACAGAAATAAAATTAATAGCACATGTACGCCTTAACAAAAGTATGTGTTTCATATTAATGTGCAAGTCTCGCCATTTCTTTTGAAAGTAAGAAACAATAAAATCTACTGATCTAATGAAAAATGATTTGTCTTTAATTTCTTGTGATACTTTCATAACTTGAGCGACATTTAAAGAGGTGGTAACCACTGACAATTTCAAAATAGAGAGGCAGACAGAGAACTCTATTCTTGAGGCATAGGAGGTTGAACCACGGTTAAAGATGCTACAGATATACTGACTGTATTCCCAGTTCTCTCACTTTGCAGGCTACATATTGACACAACACATATGTGAGGGCCCTGATTTTGTTATAGAAGGAATGGTACAAGATACAAAAACTTTACGGAAGAAACTTCCAGTGTTGGACTTTTTAATGGAAACAATTTTGCTTGTTTGCCATTAGGGGCTGTACAATCGTCTGTTTCAGGGGCCCTTCAGTGTTTGGTTACTCTACATATGTGAACAATTTGATGTTCATTATGTACAGAGGCCTCTGGGACTTCACTTTTATCTCTCTCTCATCTCCCGTTTTCTCCTGATTACGCTACTTGGCCTTAAATGTGGGCTCTTTGACAGTAAAACATGAGCATGAGAGAACAGTAACAATTTTACTTGCCACTTTTTATTTCTTACAAATAATCTAACATTTTGTCCACAAAAAATAACCCTCACTTTCTGTTTTCCACAGCAGATTATGTCTGCGATACAACATATAGTGAGTGAAGAATTACCTTGATGTCTCTGTGAGCAATATTGATGGAATGCAAGAAAAGTATGGCTTCTCCTACACTTTTCATGATGTCTGAGGCCTCTGAAAAATAAGGAAGCAGACGAGAGACAAATAACGTGCACAAGAATTTACACAGAAAAATATGAAACCATACAGTACATTTAGCAGCATATTTTAGAGATAATAATCTCCCCCCCCTACCTCTTTCTGTAAATGCATGATTCCCTCTGTCTTGGATATGACTGAATAATTCACCCCCATCCATGCTGAGAATGAAAAAAACAGTACTGTGAGTGGATAAAGGTATATGGTTATGTTCATCAAAGTCAGTCTGGCTCCTGAAGTGTAAAGGTGATAATAAATGTGGCAGCAGAAGCACAAGCCTGTCTAAGGGCTGCATATAACAACGGTGAAGGAATTCTGAAGACACTGATAAAGTAAAGCAGACCCAGTCTCTAGCAGTAGTTGCCATAGCAACCAAAGTCAGAGTGACCTTGGAATGAACACGGGGGCCATTCAGCTGCAGGACAGACTGTTTTCCCTTAGTAAAGTGTTGCGTAAAATGAACAACATGACTTGGGTGAGCGTGATTTAAGATTTGTAGCCAATAGAATCTTAACATACGTATGGACAGGTGCTGGGGTTTATGTGCATGGTTTTAAATAAACCCTGCGAGGACTGGGCGGCATTACACTTTCTCCTGGAACTCCTTCGCAATATTTCCATCATAACAATAAGTGTGAAATCACTTCCATTTGCTGTATTTATTTCTGCAATTAGAATCAGACTCCAAATACAATATTGTCATGCTTAGGGCTGCAACGATTATTTCCATAACTGATTAATCTGACAATTCTTTTTTGACTGATTGTTTGGTCAGCAAAATGCCACAAAATTGTGAAAAATCTCAGCCACAGTTTCCAAAAGCCCAAGATGACATCTTTGAATCACTTGTTTTGTCTGGACCTGAGACAAGAGCCCAAAGATATTTATTTTATTACATAAGATGAGCAAAACAGGATGCTTAAAATAAGTGTTGTTTACCATTTTTGCTTGAAAAATGTCTTAAACTATTAATCGATTATCAAAATACTTTCCCACTAAAGTTCATGCTGAAATAATAGTTTTGTGGTGTGGCGGGTGCACTATCGTGCTGGGGGAGGCCCCTGACATTGGGGAGTGTTGTTGCCATTGAAGGGGTGTGTGCTTGGTTTGTGACAATATTTAGGTGGGTGGTACGTGACAAAGTAACGTCCAAATGAATGTCAGGACCAAAGGTTCCTCAGCAGAACATTGTGTTACAACGATATCATTGATGTTATTCACTTCATCCACCAGTGGTCAGAATGTCATGGCTGACTGGTGTATATCAAAAAGTTAAAATTATTTTCCATGACACAATAACATTTAGATCTTTAAGTAAAAAGCTATTAATGTAAGTCTGGAATAATTCCACACCTATCTCAGTCTACTCTCTTTTATAGTATACAGTCAGGATTATTCAATCATGACATCATATTGATCATATCCAGCTACAAGTACATTTTTCTGTTCTTTCTTATGTATAAGACGTGGCGGAGGACATCAGGTGGGCGCCTGCCTTGTTATATTCCAGACAAAGCAGCCTCTGCCTGTTTTTTATTACTTTCTGCCCTGAAGTGTTCTGGAAACTCCTCACCTCAGTTGGTGTGCATTAACAAAGAAGCTGGCTCCATCAACTCGCAGAGCAACTAATACAAGCCACAAATGCCAGGAGCCATTCAAAAAATATACAACATCCAGGGAAGAAAATGTACTTTTGTCAGCATATGCTATCACTTTTTAAGACCACACAAACATCCCTCACTAACTGTGTGTGTGCGTGCATGTCTGTGCACATGCAGAGGAACATACCACTCCATCACAACGAGGAGGCACTTCTTGCCCTGGTAGAGATTCTCATAAACGTCTATGATGGGCACAATGTGGGGGCATGGTGACACCCTCCAGTGGAGCTCCACCTCTCGTCTGGCCTCCGGACTATCCTGCAGCATCTGAAACGCAGAGTGGCAAAAAAACAGTAACAGCTCAGAAATGAATAAATCAGTGAGCATGATGAGATTTCAGTTCTGCATGTGGTCATATAAAGCTGCTCTAGCTGGTAAAATAATCATATTTTTGTTTTTTACTGAAGAATGAAAAAATACTACATGCTACATTTCAGTTGCACTGCTCCGTGATGCTTTCACAGCATCAATTTGGAGCAACATCAGGGATTACAGTTTTACGATCTTCTTTATCAGACTCTTTCAGGGGACCTCCCACTGAGATTTACTGTGGTACATTCAATCATTTGCTTGAGTTTTAGATTTATATTAGTCTGCTTCACACACTACAAATCATAATAAAAAGTTACCTCACACAATTACTTATTTAACTTTAGGGTGTAAAGGAAGCATGATGTATGGTTTACTGATGTTCAAAGAATCATAGTAGGAAGGCAAACATGAATCAAAAACTCACAATCTATGATGATGTACGATTTACATACTTAGACTTTAGACATATTTCTCTCTCTCTATATATATGTATGTATATATATATATATATATATATGTGTGTGTGTGTGTGTGTGTGTGTGTGTGTGTGTGTACATATATATATATATATATATACATTTAAACTGCTGCTGAAATGGGTAGGTAACATTGGTTATTTGCTAGTTTCTTCACTTTGTTTACCCTTTTAAAAACACCTTCACAGGCTAATAAAAGCTGAGAGTGTGCTATCTGCGTGACACCCAGTCCTGCTGCACCCCACCGTACGTCATAATCTCTCAGTTATCTCAGGCTTCCCGCATGAAGCTACTTTTAGACACAGGCATGTTCCGCTCTCTTTTTCTGGCTGGCAGCATTTAAATAGGAAAAGTCAACACTCCTCTTTCAAAACAGACACCTGAACATGGTAGGCCAGAGGCCAGAGCTACTGGACAGTGTATAATTTACAAACTCTGGGACATAAATTAGATCCTGAAAAAGCAGTCTCTTGTGCATAAATGCCAGAAAATTACAGGGTTTCTATGAGAAAAAAGAATCTACAAATCACATCCGATGCCAACAGAAACCCCATTGCTTGAACTCTGAAAGCTCTCAGCTGTGACTCTAAATGCTGCCTGTCACCCCAGCAGGACAGTTACTCTTTAGTTGGATAACATCACACATGCCTCAGGAGTGACTAATTGATCCCAGAGGAATGCACTGGGGTAATATATTCGTTTATCTCTGCTGGCTGGCTGAAACTCAGACACAGAAAGAGGGCGCACACTGTCCCAAGGAGAGGAAAGAGGAAACAGCGTATGAGAAGCAGATTTTCAAAAAATCTAAGATAAGAGATGAGCATCTGTTTAACTTTCAGCTCAGCTTGATGTACTCCGAGTTCAGCCTCATCTGCATTTTGTTTGTCTGGTTCTGAGAATGTGACAAAAAGCAGAAATTCTCAAGACACGAAGGTTGTCAGTCAGCAACAAACAGGCCTTAATCCTGTTTACTGCACTCAAATTATGAAAACCCAGTTTCAAAGGCTTCGGAGAAAATCTCTCTCTAAACACGGAAATGTTGATAACCAGTAACTGGAGCAAGAGAAACCAAAATAACTAAAGGAAATGTTGGGAAACACATGCATGGAATTGATGCACAAAGCCATTTTGTTAACCCCCCAAAAATCTAGATAGAGATAAGTAGAAAATAAAACTTCCATAATTACTGGATTAATCAATTAGTTGATTGACACAAAATTAATCAATAAATATTTTGACAATGATGTTAATCATTTTTAAAGCAAAAATTTGAGGTTTCCAGCTTTTAAAATGTGAAAATATAACGCTTTACTTTGTCATACAAGACAGTAAACTGACAAGCTTTGGATTTTGAACTGTTGGTTGGACAAAACAAGACATTTGAAGACGTTCCCTTGGACTCTGGGAAATTTTAGCAGGAATTTTATATCAAGAAAGTAAAGATAAATTAATAGTGAAAATGATTTCTGTGTCTATTCCAAACAACTGTATCTGACTTTTGAAATGACCTTGAAACTAAAAGTAGTCAGAACATCACTATAAACTCTCAGAGCTCCGACTATGATCTCTAAACCTCTTTCAATTCAAATTCCATGGACCTGCAAGTAATTTGTGGTTGCAAGGAATTTAGCACAAGGTCAAAAGTAAACCACATCAGGGCACACAGACTAACTAAGACATGCATGGAGTAGTTATAGTGTCATGTGCAAGATTGTGCAAAGCCTATTGGGATTGCCAGAGGTTATGTGATAGGTTCAAGTATCAAGACTGTGTACACCAGCTCCAGGCAGGCAAAAACATCCCTCCGAATTAAACTCAAACACGTTATGGTTCATATCATACACTAATATCAAATATCTATCGGTGTAACTATAAGAAGGTTGATGCTTAGATGCTACAAGCAACATGCTTTGCTAAAGAAATTATAGTGGCGTGGATTAGATTTCAAACTCTTCAACTCTGTGCCTCTGGGCCAATGCACTTTGGCGTTCACCCACGATAAGAAATAAGCTGGTAATGTGTTAAACACAGAAAGTGTTATCTGAATCAAAGATATCAATACGGTTTACCTTTAGTGCATACTTTTCTCCACTCTCTTTGTGAAATATTTCCAATACTCTGCCATTTATCCCCATCCCGAGCACCTGACTTGTTACACGATAATCGTCTGTTATTACATCCCTTCTCATTTGAAGAGGACTGTTAAAAGGTTTCGCGAAAAACTGTGGGAAAGGAGCAGAGTTCAGGTTTGGCTGCTGTTGGATCGGGAAAACCGGCTGGTGTTGATTCGACATGTTAATTAACGGTAACACATGAGGAGAGTGAGACAACTGGGTGTCCAACAGATGCGTTTCTTGTCTTCTCACTGCAGGTCACTATTGACTTAGCTAGATACAACACCTGACATTTGGCTCTTGTTGTCCTTGTGTGTGATATTAGCCCACCGCTAACGGGATGGCTACACAGCTCGGATTCATGTCTTCCAACAAGCAGCAGCTGTACCAGCCGGGTGACTGTCCAAGAAAGTCCGCTTTCAACTTGGATTCTTGCCTCAAAGCCAGGCAGATTAACAGTTTAAAGACTTGGCCCGGACTTCACACCGCGTAATCTCACTAAATAAATAAAATTACATAAATAGGATTATTATTAAATTGATAAACAAGTGGCCAAGCTTCCGGGCCAACACGGTGGACGCATCTCTCTCCAGCGGACGCGCCACGGGCTTCTGTGGGTGGGGTGGGGTGGGTTGGGGTGAGAGGTTTAGGTGGCTCTCCCTCTGCCACCCAGCTGCCACCCCCCAAATCCTGAGTCCTCGTGCCCCCTGCAAACACAGGATTTCTGGGACTATTGAGCAGGCAAATATTCCTGAGAATAAAGATCCCCCGGTCATGCAGAGTATAGGTTGTTCAGTTCAGTTCAAAGATTTATAATCACTTGCTGTGTCTCAATTTGTGTTCTTACATACTTGTTATTTCGAGTGCATACTTGTGCTTTCACAGTGACAAGTATGGCAACATGCAGTGCACCATAAGTACCTGGATGGTGCACTTATACTCAAAAGGTTTAGTGTGAAATGGTGGACATGTCTCACCTATCTCATCCCCAACAGTGGCCAACTGGGGAACACAGTAGAAGGACACCAACATACTTTCAAACTTGTGACAATGGCAGTCGAGTAAGGAGGACACGTCTTAAGCACCCCCAGCAAACATGCCTGCGCTGGCCCACTGTGGGTAGTTGTGGGTTTACTGTGGGACAGTGTGGGCAGGGCAAAACCCACACTAATCCCATGTGAGCTCCACATGGGTTTGAGTCTGAGTTCTTTTCTCCCACAGTGGTGAGAGGAATGTGTTGTATTGTGTTGTATATGAGATATGTCTTCCTCCTCACAGTAGCTGTTGCCTTTGCTTTTATTTCTACTGATTTCAATAAAAGCTCATCCAAAGACATAAACTAAGCAAATACAAGCCAAAAATATTTTGGAATCATTGTTTCTGTTTCTGCACTGATTTTTTAGCCTTTGAGTATTTGCAACATCTCTTTGGATATGTTTATATAAAATGTTCCTTTTGTCTTGTTTTCCTTCGTGATGTATGGTGATTCATTCCATTTTTATGTAGGTGGATAAAAGTGTCTGTCCTGAGTATGAACATTTTTGTGTTTTTTGATGAAATTAATATATATAATATAAAGAGTGGGTTGCAATATTTCATCATTGCAGCTTGAATAAAATGCTGTGCCTTGAAACTGTCTGGGTTTGGTGTTGTGAACTTACAAAACCCAGCAACAGTCTTCTGGGAATTATTTGACAATATACAGTGAATTCAGATTGCTTCACTTTTTTCACATTTTGTTATGTTGCATTAAAATTGCATGCAAATTTCTTAAAATTAAATGGAATACTTTCTGATGGCATTGTAATAGCATACAGAGTCAAAGCCTGGGGCTTTTCTGTGTGGAGTTTGCATGTTCTCCCTGTGCCTGCGTGGGGTCTCTCCGGGTACTCCAACTTCCTCCCACAGCCCAAAGTCATGCAGCTTAGGTTATGGTGACTCTAAATTGCCCGTAGGTGTGACTGTGAGTGTGATTGGTTGTTTGTCTGTATATGTTGGCCCTGCGATGGACTGGCGACTGGACTGGTGTACCCCGCCTCTCACCCAATGACAGCTGGGTTAGGCTCCAGCCCCCCCGCGACCCTTAACGGATAAGCAGTGTAGATAATGGATGGATGGATAAAAATCATCAACCTATTTGTACTCAAATGTCAAATATTGTCTGAAAAATCTACCAGGAAGTGTGGTATCCTCTCATTATCTTATTCTGTCATGCTCTTGGTTAGTTCACTCTCTTCCGTGCTCTCTCACTCTTTCTGCTAACAACAGCCCAGTTTTGGTTTTGATATCAATAAACAATCCCTGAAAAATCCTCAGGTTACTCCTCATAAGATCCTTGGCGGCATGATTAACTTCCTGAGGTTGAAATGACATTTACATTAGAAATGTTGTTTTCTTTCTCACTTAGATGCACATGAGCCCCAAATGGACATGTTTGCTGGGCGGATGGCAACGTAATTTCCATGCCATATGAACCAAGGGGCACGTCAAATGTTTATTTTTAATCAAGGAGCAAAGCAACGGGCAACATTCACAGTCAAATGTTACGACTGTCATTTCTAGTAAAAGCACAATGGCCAGGTTTAATTTAATACAACACTAGCCTGTCAAAATTCACACACTACACAGTGAGTATACTATGCACTCAATGTAGGTCTACTACTTGTAAGTGTACTAACTGAAGTATATGCCTTGAGACACAGTGACTAGTTTGTTCACCTTTTTATCTAAGGTAAGAGGGCGCATCAGCGTTCAAATGCACTTCACTATGTATATTTGTAAGTGAATACATCCCAATTCAAAGACACATCAGTGTATACCTGGATGAAAGCATCTCATTTCAAGCTACTCCACTAAGTACAAAAGTAAGTGGATCAATTAATCAACTAATTGTTTCAGCTGTAATTGTATGTACTGTTGGGTACATTCATTTATAATAAAGCATCATATTTTATAAGCTCTCCATGCGTTTTGTATGCAAAAATCTTGATTTTCAAAGTAATTAGTAACGTAAACAGTTGAATAAATGGAGTGGAGCAAAAAGTACATCATTTCATAGACAAGAAAGTACCCAGCTATAGGCCAAGTACCTCAGGTACTTCAGTATTTGTACTAAAGTACTTGTGTAAATGTACTCAGGCAAGTTAGGCCTATAAACAAATAAATTAACATTTTTTTCTTCCCATAATAATCAATGTACTTCCTTCCTCCTGCGGAACTAAGGTTACGTCGCGCTGCCTTGGTACAGTTTCACATCGGAAATAAATATGCGTCGGACCATCATACCCAGCGAGGAATAGCTGATTACTGTAACGGTAAAATAAGAAATTTGTCAGTGGTGCAGAGGCGTTGTTTTTAAGATACCTGTGCTGATGAACTGAAAACACTTAGGTTATCTCAGAAGCAGACATGTTGAGTTCGTCCCAGTAGTCGTTTATTTTCTGAGAAGATGTTTGCCAAACCGTTCCGTGTTAAATCCAACACCGTGATCAAAGGATCAGACAGGTGAGTCAGTGTTGCTGCCACCTCAAACCAAAATAGCTTCTTTTACTTGAAGCCCTTTATTTCCTACATGTTTTTCTATGCAGTCCATTCTTGCAAACTACTTTAAACGTAAAAGCAGAAATATAAGACCCCACTCGACTTTCCCAGCGTTTTACTAGGTGTGTTTAACTCCATGTTTGTCAACGAAGCTCAGAGTTTATTTAGTTTAGTTTTATTAAATTCAGACTCAATCAGTGTGTGTTCTTAGTTAGTTAGCTATATTTTGCTGTTTTGAATGTCCTGTAAATCCCATCATCTGGACTAAGTTGAAAAAATCAGCTCATTGTCAGCTGGCAGTGTTATATTTTACCTACACTTGAAAATGTCAAATGCCTAATGGGATTACTCAGGGCTGCAACCAATTATTATTTTGATTGACTGATTAATCTGCCAATTATTTTCCAGATTAATTGTTTGAAAAATGGACATCATTATGTCCTAGAGCACAAGGTGCTACCTGTAAATATCTTGTTTTGTCCAATCAGCAACTGAAGGCTGTATTCAGTTACAGAGGAAACAGTGCAGATAGAACTTTTTAATCTAAAGCTTTCAAAGTATTGCATCTGTAAAATAAGCAAAATACATACATATATGTAGCAGTAATATGTAATATATGATATATATATATATATATATATATATATATATATATATATATATATATAGCAGTAGCTGTTAAAGATGTAATATTACCCTCTGAATGAGACTTTTGCTTTTGTGATTGTCTTTAGGAGAAAGCTCAAAGCTGACATATCTGCAGCCTTTCCCTCACTCTCTGCTGATAAGCTGTCAGAGCTGATCCCCAACAAGGAAGAATTAAATGTAGTGAAAATTTATGCACATAAGGGAGATGCTGTGACACTTTATGTTCTACACAAAAATCCACTGTTCTTTGAACTGGAGAAACGACTCTATCCTACAGGTAATAAGCTGGCTACTACACTTACACTGAGATGACTGAGTTGCTAGAATGCTGTAAGCTCCTTTAAGCAACTTATTTTAAATGTAAATTGTTATATTTTTCAGTATATGTGCTTTGGCGTTACCCTGCTCTCTTGCCAACATTCAGGACATGGCCCCCAGTGCTTCAGAAGATGATTGGAGGGGCAGGTATGCTCCCTTTTCTAAGATCGACACCTGGACAGTTGTTTAATTCTGTACATTAAATAGCAAATACTGTGTTTCCCTGAAGATCTCATGCTGCCAGGCGTAGTGGTGCCTTCAAGTGGTCTCCCAGATGTGAAACAGGGTGACTGCTGTGCTGTTACAGTAGTGAGCAATAGGTAAGATTATAATAAAATATTTGGAAAGACTTCTAACATGTTCCTTACAGATTTAAGTGTGACACTATTCTCCTGCTTGATTGTAGAGCTCCTGTTGCAGTCGGCACAGCTGCAGTGTCCAGTGCAGAGATGCACAGTTCGGGCATGAAAGGAAGAGGAGTGTGTGTTCTCCACACATACATGGATCATCTCTGGTGAGTAGCTTCTTCCTGCACTGTGTGAAGAAACATTTCTGAAATAGTTTGACATTTTGGGAAATACTCTTACTTACTCTCTCAATCAAGGATCAATACCACTCTCATATCTGTTAAATATGAAGCTACAGTCAGCAGCCGATAAGCCTAGCTCAGCTTTAAGACTAGAAACCGAGCCAGGCTAGCTGTTTCCCTCTGTTTCCAGTCTTTATGCTAAGATAAGCTAACCAGCTAGTGGCTGCAGCTGTATATTTACCAGACAGATATGACAGTGATGTTGTCATTGTTTATTGATTATTGGTTTCCCCATAAGATGTTCTCTTCCAGGGATCTGTGTTTAAATCAAATACATATAATTAACAAGTTTGCACAGTAAACAGTTACATTAGCATTACATCCAACAGTAAAATTAAATCAAAAGTATAAAAAAGAAGACAAAATGAAATAGTTACATGTAGTTACATATAGTTTTTATATGTAAAATAAAACAGCAAGAACAATCTCAGGTCTGTTTTTGTAGATTGTTGTGACATAAAGCAAAAGCTTCCAGTGAGATATGACTCCATACATTATATAGATTTTCTCACTTTTCTCACCTTAACTGTGTCCTTTTAAAACGTCTATGTTCCTAAATAAAGTTAACAGGCTACATCTGAACCTGTGATTCCATAATGCATTTTTTCTGCTCATTATCAAGATGAGACAATACTATGGCTTATAAAACCTCCCAGGACTAAGATTGGACTAAGAATTTGTAATTACCCCCAGGACAGTTTACCTCAATAGTTTAGCCTCACTCATAAGCATTTTTGCGTTTTTATTATGTATAGAAATTATCTCAAATGTAGAGTATAATAAATTGTAGAAGCCAAAATCATGATTACAATTACAGAGTTCACTGTGCTGCCATACAGTTGATGACATTTTTCACCTTTTTAAAAAAAATGATTCTAACTTTTTTAAATATCCTTTTTAAGGTCTTTTGGAGACAAGTCAGGTCCTCCGTCTTTACCAGATGCAGAAAGTGAAGGCCAGGGAGTGTACGGAGATGGATGTGAGGCTGATGAGGAGGAGGAAGAGAAGGAGGAGGTTGAGAAGTGTGTGGAGGAGGAGTGGGGTCCCAGCGAAACGGTCTCAGACCAAGTCTGTTCTGGTACTGAGGAGCTGAGCCTGGCTGAGCAGGAGGAAGAGAAGGGTGAAAAGGGCAATGAGGAAGAGGAGGAGACTCAGGATGACCTTAAAACGCCACAAGGTACCAGATTAAGACACATCTCCCATTGTGTTTGTTAAAATGTCATATAAAAGAGAATTATTTCAAGTTGTGGATTTGGCTTTGAAGTACTTACCACCACAGTTATGCTGTATCTGCTTTTAATAAGACTCAGCTACAGCTTCATAAGTCTCATTATTCAAATCAAATTGAGACATTCACTACTAAATGGTTGCAGGGCAGGCTTTAGGGCTTACAGGGTTATTTTTGTGTCCATGTGGTTGTGTTTTGTTGATTCAACTGGAGAATAGGACTTTCTGATGTGGCAAAATGGGAGCTTGTTGAGAGAGAAAAGGATGTGACCCAGGTCCTGTCCTGATTTCACAGAGATAATGGACGCCCTACTAGTACAGTGTTTTCTGCACGCTCTTAAGAGCAAGGTGAAGAAGTCAGAGCTCCCTCTGCTGACCAGTACATTTCTACGCAACCACATGTTCTCCTGCTGGTAAAGTACCTTTCATCTTTAAAAAAGTGCTGCAGAGGAATTCAGTTTGGTACTGAAAATATATATCTAATATCTATTTTTTTCAGCCCAAGTGGAAAGCAACTTGATATCAAGAAATCCAGCTATAAAAAGGTATATCAGAGTCCAGAATGTGACATTTACACATATACATAGTCTGATTTTTAACTCCTCTTGTAAGAAATCTGCTCACTGTTTTTCCAACAGCTGTCCAAGTTTCTTCACACCATGCAGCAGCAGCACAACCTTGTGAAAGTGAAAGAACTGACCAAGGGTGTGGAGAGCATTGTGGAGGTGGACTGGAAAAATCCAGAGTGAGTCAAGCCCCGCCTCAATTTAAAGAAATTCTTGGTTAAGATTCAAACCTCACAGGCCGCCCACATTCATACTGACGAGCCTTGTGTTTTTGCCTTTGTATGATTAAAACACTTGATAGACTGCGTTCCTTCAGTGTTCCAGAGGAGACGGACAGTGAGGCGGCTCCGGTGCAGGATGGAGGGGAAGGACAAACTCCCTACCATCCTCCTGAGATCACAACTCTCTACTCTGTGTCTGCTCGGCTGGAGCCTCTCTTTTTGGATGTAAACAAGAGGTGTGTGTTTGTGTGTGTTTGTGTGAGTGTGTGCTCTTTTGCTTCCCTCCTGACAGCAAAGGGACATTACAGAGAACTTGAATGAGAGACTAAATCCCTACCAGCTCCAGGAGGGCTGTGCTATAGACTGACCCCAAGCACTGACCTCCCTGCAAGTAAATAAGACAATATTCCCATGACACAAATCACACAATTCTTAATCTAAAACTTTGTCCACAATCAGTCCTTTGTACAATCGTCAACTATTCCATATATATAACAGTCACTAGCAGTTCTCTCTATAGTCAGTAAATTGAGATTTCTTACTCCACTGACAGCTGTAGTGTCATGAGACTGTACAACAGGCATTTTGATAAAAAGGCCTATTGTGGAAATTTTTGAGGCCACTATATAGTGTATTATCTGCTTCTTATAATAGCTGTTTACATTTTCAGAACATTAAAGGCCGTCTCTACTCAATAATGTGTTTTTTTTTTTTATTGTCACTGGATGTTTGACCCTCATTGTGCAGAATGATGTATGTGCAGAGTCTGTTTGCACATTCATCTGCTGAGGTTGAAAATTTATTTGTGGTCACTTTAAATCTGAGTTTAAGGCATGTATACATGAATGTAGGCATGATGTTGTGACACCAAAATTAGGTTAGAGCCAATCATGATCCAGTATGAAGCTTACACAAGTGTGATGTGATGTTTGCATATTCAGAGATTCAGAATCCTTCAGTGTAGGCAGCTTTCTTGTTTTAAGTTTATGTGTTTTCTTGATGAGATTTGTGTATTTTAAAGGGCCATCAAAGAGCAGGCAGGAGGCTGTAAATATGGTGGTGTGTGGCATTATTCCATTCTACATACTTGTCCCTATAAGAATAAACACATGAATAGAAGAAGTTTGTTTTCACCAACTCTGTCTATTTGTTTTGGATTGTTTAGCAGCATTACAAAAATATTTTACAAGTATCTTACAACAGGATAGTTTGATGAATTTCTCACATTTGCACATTAATTCTTGTACTGATGTGTGCTTTGGTTCCCTGCAGGAAAGGAACAATCCTGCAGCCTGCTGAAGTGAGAAGTATTGTCACAGAGTATGTAAAGAAGAATGAACTGGTGGATGAAAATAATAAAAAGTAAGTAGATGCTTGAATTCTGTTAGGGGACATTGGTGTGTTGATGATATAGAAAAACAACAGATACCAGAGCATGTTTTCAGTGTCTCCACAGAGTTTGGTAGAGCTCATAGTTTTTCTGTATTTCGTGTTTGTCTGCGAGGGTGTTTTAACAATGATTTAAAGTGCCCATATTATATCCATTCTTAATTTTATTTTGGGAGTCTACTAGAATAGGTTTACATGGTTTAATATTCAAAAACACATTATATTTCTTATGCTGTACATTACGGCAGCACTCTGAAACACTCAATTTTGATCAACTGCTTAGAGCATGTGTTGAAAACGTCACACCCCTTACCGAGAGGCTTCTTGAGCAGCTGTTAATACCATTATAGCCACAGTAACAATGGCATCGGTTTTGCCGTGCCAATTCAAGCCCAAGTCTGATACTGAAAGTCAGGAGGAACAAACCAGTAGACCCGAATCACCGTCTCAGCCAAGACTGGAGTAGGACGATTCCCAGTGGTAAGTTTTTTATTTTGTAGCTCTCTGATATTTCGAATGTAAGTTGTAACATTATAGGGCCTCTATCCACAGGAAGCTGTTGTTGCGCCAGCACTGTGTATATTTTCTGTACAAATCCTATGAAGTTCAGTATTGACAGCACTCACCATCCTCAGACCAAAACGCTCTCAGTGTACAGCTTTTGTAAGTGAGTGTCTTTTGTCATAGTCAGAAACAGAGATTTGACATCCAAATGCAGAAGTGGTTTTTATAACTCAGTAGCAATAAGTGCTTGGGAGAAGAACTCTGAAACAGCTTGTAGTGAACACTGTACTTGCCGGTAGGTGGGCATTATACAAATATATAATAAGTTATTTAAGTCTGATAAGTTACATAAGAAAAGCCTGTAAAATGAGACGTTTCAGGGACTTCTGTGGACGTGGACTTTGTAACTTAGCAGATCTTTTACACACAAAAACTATAACACACTAAAGGAAAGGGAGGAAAGGGAAAAAAACCCCAAAAAAGCTTAATATGGGCACTTTAATGGATTTGCATCTCACAATCAAACTCTGTGTGTCTGTCAGCTGACGTAAGAGAACCTCCATTCTTTGCGTAATCGAATGACACTGAGCTCAGTTTGGGTTTGAATATAACCACCCTGTCAGTTTCTCCATAACTGGATCGGGCGGTAAAAGGACAACTTTAATGACCACTGAGCAAATATGGAGCTGACCCCAGGCCATGTGATTTTGTTATAATTGGCTAAAATGCTTAAATGTGACTCTGAAACTAAAGAGACATCTCATGTTTCTTTTTAGGTCATGAAAATTTGGGCATCATCTGATGTTAAACAAATTGATAATGAGTGATAGGAGAAATTAAATAAAATCTGTCATGGACCTGGCATAGCTCATTGGCACCATGCTTCTTGTTGAGTGCCATCCATCAACTGTATGCTTTGTGTGTGTGTGTGTGTGTGTGTGTGTGTGTGTGTGTGTGTGTGTGTGTGTGTGTGTGTGTGTGTTTTTTTTTAGTACAAGTAGCAGTGTTCAGTGTTTTTCTCCCGTTTTTTTTTTCCCTCTGACAGTTACGTGACCATAAACCCCACTCTGTGTGACTGCTTGCTGGAGAAATCAGAGTACCAGGAGATAGAGTCTCTCAAGTGGGATGACCTCTTTAGCAGGTTAAGACTTATTTTATTATCTAATTTCTCATGTTGCCATTAACTAATCCATCTAGCCCTTGAACGGCATCATCCATTATATCAACCTGAGTCAGCATGCTAATATACCGTTTTTACTAATGCAGGCAGATGGAGGCAGTCGGCATCATCATTACAGAATGAGCATGGGATAAAATAATCACCCTAATGCTGCCTTTAATCCAAATCTGATCTGTAAACAGCAGTATTACTGCTGCTCTGATGTCTGAGGTTTCATTGTCGTGATTGTGGTCTTATGACAAAGACCTCCCTTGCATTGCTTTTTCCACCCCTGGGAGTTTTTAAGAATTATTATTATTATATTTTAATGATTGACTTGTTTGAAGAATTTATTTAGCAAAATGGTATTATAGTATTTTTATGCCAGATTTCTAGGTCTGTATGAAGGTGTTGCAGAAAGTCTGTAGCTCCACTGGAGGTGCTGCTGAAGCTGACATGCACCTCCTCAAAACATGTGAACACATACTGTGAGACTATGAAGATACCACCTGGAGACTAGAAGAGCTGTGATTTGATTGGCCAGGAGATATTGTTGATAGCAAAAACAACAGAGCAAGGTGTTTGTCTTTTCAGAAACATTGGACATGTGTATATTTTGTGAACAAGCAAGGCCTTTTCCCAACCGACTGCCCTGATTACTTTGGCTTCATAATCATCTCCCTTGACAGTAGCAGTAAGATTTTCAGTATAAACCTTCACATTGTCACACCCTCTTTGAATGTTAATGAAAGAAGTTATAAATACAGCTTCAGTGTGATCATATGCTATACATTAGTGTTGGATGAACAAATAAAATAGAAGACACAGTATCTCTTATCCATCAGTCTCCATCTCTCTAATGTCTAACATTTGGTGCTGATTAAATAATTAAACCTCGTTTTCATAGGACGTTGGGAAGAATGCAGGAGTGCTATCAAGCTGTGTTCCCTGGACAAGTGCCCATAATAAAGAAAGGCCACATTGAGCCCATAGACATCTCTGTGGCTTCTCGAGGCTCCAATAAGAAGGTGACAACTTAAGCTTCAAAATTTTACATTGATTCCCCTCATAGTGACAGTGTTAACATGCTGATGTTTAGCAGGTATGACGTTTACTATGTCCACCGTGTTAGTTTAGCATTTTAGCCTGCTAACATTTTATAATTAGCGCCAAACACAAAGCACAGCTGAGGCTGATGGCATTGTTCAGTATTTGGTTATTAGAGGCAAATTGAAATTTTCACCTGATGATGACATCAGACAAAAAGTTAAGGAATCTTCAAATTTATGATAATGCAGCCCAAAAAGGGATGTGAATGTCTGTCAGACTTCATGGCACTCCATCTAATTGTTGCAGAGACATTTCAGTTTAACCACAAATAAGAACCTTGTGGTGGTGCCTGAGGAAAAGTCAGGGGGTCACCAAGGCCCATCCTAAGTCTTCATCCTCTAGACCATGAATGTCTGTACACAATTTCAGGGCAATTCATCAATTAGTTGTTGAGTTCTCTCAGACTGCAATCTGCACAGAAACTTGGCAGCAATATATCTGCTGACATACTGTACATACTCAGTGGGACTCCTGACCTTTGGTGTTTCGCACCACAGTTTCTTGTTATTTTTTGGCTGACTTATACATGCTACAGGTGTGTAGTGTTTTTATCATCGTGGCTGATTTATTGTGCTTTAATTGTTTCCATGTGCTATTTCAAGGTGACTCTAATAAAGAACCTGGAAGTGTACCATTTGGATCCAGCAGTTGTGGCCACTGCTTTGCAGCACAGAGTTCAGGCCAGCTCTGTATTACAGCCCATCCCTGGGGCTAAGGATAAAGTCATGGTCCAGATCCAAGGCAACCAGATTCACCAAGTTGGCAGTTTGCTGTTAGGTTTGAAACTTAATAATACTAAAAATACCTTACAGTTTGTCTCAATTGCTTTATTTGTACAAATAAATTCAGTTTGTCTGATCTTTTATTTCAATTTCAGATCACTATCAGATCCCCCGCAAGTACATCCAAGGACTAGACAAAGCTCTAAAAGGTGGCAAGAAGAAGTAGCATTTCTACCTGCTGCACCAGCCATTTACTGTCTTTAAAGCTGCTTTCCTGTATGTAAACACAACAACAAACTGTTGGCCATTCATGTAATAAAGGTGATTCACTGTCAGCTTCTGAAGGTTGATGAATGAAGTCGTTACTGTTTTATTGTTCTGAGTTGGCTCCCTGAGGTATTCCAGAGTAAAGTTACTGATGAGGTCAGCACTGTTTCATTGCAAGGTAATTTGTTTCTGATGGTGAAAGAGAACATGAGGACTAAACTCTTTTCTCAGGTTTAGATATTAAACATTCAGTCAAACTGCCAAACTGACCAAGGAATTTCTTGAAATTTAGCACAAACATTCACTTGGACTCAAGGATAAGCTAATTAGACTTTTGGTGGTCAAAGGTCAAGGTCACCATGACCTTACAAAACACGTTTTTGGAATGCAACATCTCAAGACCACCTTGAGGGAATTTCTTCAAATTTTGCACAAACGTTCACTTGGACTCAAATATGAACTGATTTTTTTTAGACAGCTGACAGTGGAGAGACATCAGGAAAAGAGCTAGTGTTTCTCTTTGCTGTTCTTAAACTCGCCACTTTCAAGTCATGTTCATTGCCATTGTTAAATACATAGTTCTAAGTCAACAAAGTAACCATCATATTTCAGGAGTTTTAGTTTTTATTTGTGAAAAACACTGGAGTTAACAAAAAGAAATATGGAGACAATAAAGAAGTAACAAAAACCTGTTTCAAACAAGCCAGTATTTTGTGCAATGTCTCAAAATGGCAGTGTTACGCTTTGGTGAATTCACCACATCAAAGTAAATTTAAAATTTCTCCTGCAGTAATGTTTTTTCAAGCTCCTCACAGGATTAGTCTTTATTTGATTAGTTGTTTTTGTCAGGGTTTTTTTTCTGTTTGTTTGTTTTTGTTTTTTGTTTTTAGGTGATGGACTCAACTTTAACTGGAGCTGCAATTATACAGCCTCAGCTATGTTGAGGTCAGTCCCCTGTGGTGACCAATCTAGTGTTCCATCTGCAAATTTGCTTTCTAAAGTCTTTATCATGTTTGTAGTGTTTTTGAGGATCTTGCTGTGGTGGTAAAAGAAGGAATTTGTACCAATATGTTTTTCCCCTGAAAGCCATCAAGATTTATATGTATTTTTCTGGGAGATGAAGGGTGGAATATGTCCCCTTCACTCCTAGCTAATACTTATCTCCTTACTGTGCAGACGCTGTAGTCCAGATGAAAGAGGATCTGAGTGGATAAACCCATCTGAATCTGCTTCAGTTGTTACCTTATAGCCACTGCAGTGACCAAGTGGTGTGGCTGCCCTACCTTATTGATGGAGGTTGTTGACAGACAACTGCAAAAAGGAAGCTACTCACAGCTGTGTTTTCAGGTAAAATCCCTTTTTTTTTAAGTGCTAGAATTGAACACTAGTTCAAGTTAAGACAGCAGAGCACAGTGCTAATTGGGACTGAACCACTACAACAAGATAGTTATTTATCAGATACACAGTAATTATTGTACATACAGTACTGTGCAAAAAATTCAGGAATTTGAAATGTTCTTATCCATCACACAATACCATCAGGAAAGCATCTGATCAGTCTCAAATTCATTCTGCAGCATGACAATGGCCCCAAACAGTGACATGAAGAACAAGGAGTCCTGCAACAGATGGCCTGGCCCCCACTAAGCCCTGATTTTAACATTATGGAGTCAGTCTGGGATTACATGAAGAGAGAGAAGACACTGAAACAGCCTAAATCCACAGAGGAGCTACGGTAAGTTCTTCAAAATGCTTGGATCAGCTACCTGCTGAGTACATTGAAAAGTTGTATGCAAGTAAGAAAACTGGTGCTTATCTGAAGGTAAAGGGTGGAGTCAACACATACTGATTTCATTTAATTTCTTTTTTCAGTTCACTGCACTTTGTATGAAGTTCATTGATTAAAAACTATTCATGGCATTATTTTTCACCACTTTTAATGCATTAAATGTGTGTACAGTACGCATTCCTCAGTGATATTCACCTAACAACCTAGAAGAACTGATTAGCATTATCATTAGCTTATGGAGTGCACACAAATTGAGAAAAAAATATTCCATATCCTTCATTACAGACCTGGTTTCATTGTTAAAAAAAAAAAAGATATGTCATATTTTGTCAATATTTGGTCCTAAATCAAAAAGTAACAAATGCTTAAACATTAAGATACCATTGCTTTATATGCGTTAAAAAATAAGGGCATCATATGGTCTTTTTCACTTTCCTTAAGTTTAAACATGTAAACATAACTTAAAAATATTCAAGTGTAGTACACATTAATTATGCCACCTGTTGGAGTTAACAGGCTTTACATATTTTGTAGTAAAATTTTATGAAGAAGCAGTCTTGTTTGTCTAGTCTGGGTCTAGAAACCAATCACAGGAAATTAATTCTGAGATATAAACTTGCATGTCAAACAGTGCAGATATGTGTCAGGATTGTTGACATGGAGGAAAAGCCATCTCCCTCCTGTAATAGAGGAACATAAGAGTAAAACAGTAATAAAGAAAATTAAACTGTGTTTTATGGAGTCACAGATCAATTAAAGGTCTTGCTCGCTGTAAGTAACAAAATCATTAACTGGTTATGACCGCCATGAGATCATTTCCTCTGTTCCCCGACACCAGGTTAGTGCATCTGTTCAAACTTCCTCAAGGACAGTGTCAGTAATTGCGTTTAGTAACAACACACAAGCTGTTTTTTAGAGTTTTGTTTAGCAGTAGAAGGACACTTGTCTGACACAGGCTAAGAACTCTTGGCGAAACTTGGATTGGGTGCAGACGTACAGGTACATGTTAGCTGCTGCATTGCTCAGGCTCAGCATGGTGCCAGTGTCTGCTGCTATATTTATCTGAAGGTTGTAATCATTACGATCACAGGTGTACATAGGAGTCGTGCGGAGGATGATCTGAGTTATAGCACGGGTAACAGACAGCAGCATGAAACTCATAGACACAGTCACTAGAAGCACCACAGATTTTCTCTTCCTGGAGCGCAGCAGAGGCATGACTTTGTTGGCCCTAGAAGTCAATTCTGTGGTGATATGAACCCGATTGCTGAGAGAGATGAGGCGCAGAGTCAGCCCGTTGAGTGTGAGGATAATGAGGAAGGGGAATATGTAGGCTTGCAGTGTTTGAAACCAAACCAGGGTGTGAATGAACTGAGATGGGGCCTCTGGGTTGTAAATACATCTGGTCTTGTTGTTCACATAGACTGAGGTATTAGACCAGAAGTGAGGAATGGCAAAAAGGTGACTGAAGACGAAGACGGCTGTAATAGTCCATGCTGCACATCTCGGGGTGCAGATTTTAGTTTTCATTTTCCACGTGTGGATGGCGACAAAGCGCTCAACTGTAAACACAACCACCAGCCACGTTGAGGCGTTGTAGGCTCCGTAGTTAAAAATGTCCCTCAGGCTGCACCATGGCTCATAACTCCAAAATGGCTCCTGTTGGTGGTACTTCACAGAAAGCTCAAGAACCACAATGAAGATCAGAACAAGGCTGTCAGCCACAGAAATGGCCATAAGATAGAAGGTGCTGGACCTGGAGAGCACGCAGTTCCTTCTCCAGATGATCAGAAAGGTGATGATGTTGGCTGAGGAAAGGATTAATGTCAGTTGAGTCATCTTATGTCACACATCAGCTTAAGAGCCAATATTATCACAATTTATCCATTAAATTAACATTTCTAAAGGGCTAAAGTGTTTTAGTATTTTTTGTTTTGATATACTTACAAGGGATGCCAACCACTGCTAGGGCAGGGTAGAAAACTTCTTGTAGTGTCACCATCCAGTGTTTCGTTTGAGGGCTCATATCCTCTCACATCACACACGGTGCCACAAACTGCAGGATCATAGAAGCTGCTAAGGTCAATATGAACATATTCAGCACAAGATGGCCACTCCCACCTCACCTCAACAACCCATGGCAGTGTGTCAACAGTGTTGAGTGTTGATAATTAAAGGGAATTTATGACATTGAGATGACAAGAAAAGGAATGAAATTAGGTTTTTAGCTATGTTTATGGAGAAATCAAAAATCAGCAGGAAACTTAAACCTGCAGTAACTGATTTTTTTGTCCACTTGGGTGCAGCATTTTTTATTGTTAGTTTATTTATTTACGTGGGACACTTTGTTCTTGCAATATTAAACAAACAAAACAATAGACAAGTATAAAACACTAGAAACAAGCTCATCGATAAACACAGCAGATGAAAAACAAATGACTTTCTGATCAGTGTGGGGTTAATTAGCAAATGTTAGCATAAGGCTAAATTGAAATGCTGATTATAGTCAACATTATACTGTACATGCCAAGTATCAGCATGTCAATGTTGAGCATTTTAGCGTTCTGATGTTAGCATTCAGCCAAAAGCACTGCTGCGTGGCCTCCAAGAGCTGTTAGCATGTAGGTATTAGCAAGTGTTTGGAAAGGTTTCTCAGAGGAATCCAGAGTTGAACAGTAATATTTAGAGTTTAGATTAAAGGAGCAGTCCATATATTTTGTGCAGTTTTTTAGCATTTACCTCTTTGTGTATGATACTTTGACATGGCTCAAAACATGGAATGAAAAACAAAAGAAATACTAAACTTGTTAAAATATAAAATTGGTTTATCAGATGGCAAACTTTGTGAGCTAGTCACTTCTTTTAATGTATTTGGCAGCAAAGTAAAAACCTTAACTTAATCTAGAATGAACTGATTAAATGAAGGTCAGTGAATACTTGCCAGTTCCTGAAAGTCAAACATGCCAATTCCTAAAACTCAAATCTGGAAAGAGCTCCAGGAATATAAGGAGAACAAATAATAAAGCTGGCAGTCATGAACATCCACTCCACTTCATGTATTTAGTTTCCTAATAAGGGTCCCCAGCTGAAATACCCCAATGCCCCAAAAAACACAGTTTATCTTTGAATCAAGACAACAGAAAGAGATGAGTTCAAACATGGTGCATTAATATTAATAAAAGCTGATGCAAGGTTTTTCCTGTTTAGAGATATCTCACTCATGGCAGCAAAGCCTGGCCCACCTTCTGATAAAGTTGCCGGATTAATCTCCTTTGCCGTGACTGAGGCTCTTTCCATCTGGATTCTGACATGGCTGTGAGGTCTTCAACACCTTCTTGCACGACTCTCCCAGACTGTTCTCTCGAAAAGCACATCGTGTGATCTGGGACAGTTGAGTGGGTGCAATAAAATCTGGGATAGTTAGACCACAAATGAATAGCAATCTCAGTTGGATGAGTTGGAGCTTCTTCAGTTTACCTGACAGCCAAGGTGATGTTACCAAAAGTCCCCCTTCTGCTTTTTTCACTGATTCTCCTGTAAGTAAAAAGACACTTCACTCATATAATTTAGAAAATGCACCAAAATACAAAAAAAATGGAAAGTTTGGACATGCCCCCTGAAAATGTGATTTTCATTACCTTGGCCTGTGTGTAACCATGCAAACTGGAGTATTATTTGTGGCCTCTGTCCCTGTCCCAAACCAAAATGTCTCTACCACGTCTTATCCAATTTGGCTAACACTTTGTGTTTAGGCCAACAGCGAGCCAAGAACCTGCACATTTGAATATCACTCACAAAGTCTGACAGTAATGTCTGGGCCAACTGATGTAGCATAATTACTGGGGTGACTCATTTTGAGTCAGATGTCCCATTATCAAATCCTTGATGTTTGAGGATCCAGATTGGGTCAGTTCTGCGATAACAGACTGTTGAAATACGGGAAATAACCTCCACTTCTCTGTATTTTCCTATCAGCGAACCTTTTTTTTTTTAAAGTTATTTTTTTGGGCTTTTTTCGCCTTTATTGGATAGGACAGTGGAGATAAGACAGGAAACAGGGAGAGACAGCGGGGGAGTGACACGCAGTAAAGATCCGGCCAGACCGGGAGTCGATCCGGGGACCAGCTGCTCAGGGCGCCCAAGCCCATGTGGTACGCGCCCCAACCACTCCCCAACCTATCAGCGAACCTTTTGACCCTCCTCTCCGTGCATGTCATGTTCTTTAAGGCCATCGGCATCTGTTTGATGCTGGAAAACCTTTCCAAAGCTTTGACACTGTTGACTTTGGAGGCAGCCTGATTGAACAGTATTGAATTTCTAGGAGACGAGTAGATCTAGGAGTAGAGCAATATGTATAATTTACGTAACAGCACTGGCATACAAGCCATGTATGCTGCTGTGAGGAAAAGAAGCTTTCTCTTCAGGCTCTCAGTCAGTCGTCTCTCTCTCCAGATGCCCCACCTGCTGTGATGCTGCAGACTCTCAGACTGTTCTCTATGAGATAAAGAAGAAATATGCTCAAGTGTCTTGTGACTAATAGATTAAATATGCAGGAAATACAAATTTGCTGTCTCTGAAGCAAAATTAAACTGATGCACAACATGTGCACTGTATTAATTTGTTTTCAACAAGTCCAATCACTGTGATGACTAATAGGGCACTAAATCACAAACAACTTGAATTGTCTGCCTGAACTGGCTCATAGATAATGAGTTTTGGGTCAGCGCAACCACTTGTGTGTCAAGAGCATCTGATCAAAATAAAATTAATAAAGTAAAATTTATTAGTTGTGAGGACATCATCGCTTTTCTCAAAATCCTAGTTCAGTGGCCCTTACCTTTTCTTTTTTAAAGCAACAGTTTGGCATTTTAGGAAATCTACATATTTGCTTTCTTGCTGACAGTTACAGTAGATGACAAGTTCAATACAACTGTTGTGTCTGTGCATTAAATATGAAGCAAATAAAAAAACAATTCAGCAACTCTAACTGAATAACTGGAAGAATCTTCTGGTGAAATTAAGAAGATTCTTCCAGTTAGAGTTGCCAAGATTTTTTTTTTTTCATTTGTTCCTTTGATTCTTGAGCAGCTGGTTGGCTGGTGTATATAACAGCACATTCCTTCTACATATTAAATATGGTGCTAGAGCCAGCACAATCTACCTTAGCTTAGCTTGGTGCATAGTCCCAAACACAACAAAGAAATAGCACATAACCCATGGACAAATTATGACATTATGGGCCCTTGGGCACAGACATGTAAAAAGCCCCCTCCCCACCACCACCCTTCCTTCTTAGAAGCAAGGCACCCAGACTGAAAGAGACACAGTACAACCACAAGTTGTTTTACGTCTCTTTCTCATTGTTTTGTGTGTCTTTTCGGTTGTTTTGCAACTTTTTGAGAGCATTTTGCGTCTCTTTGTAGATGTTTTGCATCCATTTGTGGTGGTTTTGTGTTGTTTTGCGACTCTTGTTATCGTTTTGCGTTTCTTTGTGGTCATACTGTGTCTTTTTAGCATGGTTTGCATCTTTTTTGTAGATGTTAAAGTCTCTTTGTAGTTGTTTTCCATCTCTTTGTGGTCAGTTTGTATCTCCGTTTGGTCATAATCCATCCTTGACATTACCCACCATGAAACCACAACTTGTTGTTTTTACACTTCTGTTTTTGTTCGGATGAAATAAACTGCTAGCTTCATACTTATTGGACTTGACATTAGAATGGTATCAATCTTCTCATCCAACTATCTGTTCTGTTCTGTCTGTTCCTATAACACAAAACAAGCTTTCGACGGTTGTGTAGGATGTCTAGGTTTTCACAGTGGAGGTATGTGTCTGACTGAACAGTAAAAAAAGTATGAAGGAACAGAGAGAAAGAAAAACACCTTCAGACACGTGTGCTGGTTGCTGTTAGACATGGTGTCCTGTTGCCGTGGAAACCAGGTTTCTGTGATCTGCTCTTCACAGAGTTAGAGGACTCATCTAGAGAGGATTTTGTGTCTCTGTCTACATGGAGGGTCATCTATTAATTCACACTCACTGGCTTCTTCCCAGGCCGCCCACAGCGATCTGACTCTACTTAGCTCAGCATGCAGCAGGGGTCCGTGCTCCTCCCTGCAGCCACCCACAGAGGAGATATCTGAGTTTACTGATGCTGTGCCAACAACACTGCACACAAAAATATGACTGTGATTACTGTGTGGTGCGGAGGTTACATAAGGCTATAAGCCAGTCATTAGGAAAGATGTTTTTTAAATATTTCTGAAATCTGTATTTGGCACCCACCGGCCTGTCAGTGAATGATGTTGGTGTTTATGGTGTCGTTTTGTTGTGGCAGATTATCTCTGTGTCACCTTTTCTGTTACTGTAAAGCCCACAGTCCATTCACAGTTCATGTAGGCTCGTAGACATTCTTTTGCAACCTATAAAATTGATCAGCTTTAACCTGTAAATTTGTTTTTCCATTTGCCTCCTGTATTTTAAAACTACTTACTATGTATTAAAAACTATCAAGAGGACAAAGTATTTTTAAATAGACAAGCTCATATTTTGACTTGTCGCTCTGTTGCATGTCCAACACTAGATTATGTTTTTCTGTTTATTCCCCCCCCCCCCACTTGCATCCGTTTCAGTTTAGATAACAGACTCGCTGATTGCATAACCAGTGTGTGGCGATGCCTCTTTTGTGCTTACGTTGGGATCACTGAGGTCGTCATGCATCACTGCCTGTTCAGTTTAGAATTTGCTCATCCTCTCAGCTGCAGAAACTTTTGTATAAATTTCTGTAACTAATTTGGACATAGTTACAGAAAATATTAATCTCGTTCATCTGCTTTTCATAGTATCTGATAATCCACCAGCACTTTTAATGTGGCTCATGAAAATGACAAAAAGACATATAATTTTTTAAACCAGGGTCCTTTTTTAAAATATAATTTATTGACTGATTTTCATATATTATTAAGTCTATTATTCCCCTTTTGGTGATGAAATTCTATCATTGTAGTATCAGTGCCACATCTCCTGTGGCTTTTCTTGGAACAACACAGAGATGAAAAGATTTCTCTGGATTTTTTCTCACAGTGTCAGTGCTAACTGGAGTGTAATAGCTGTGAATCACAACAGTCCACCCAGATGAGTGTCCAAAATTAAATTCCAGTGTGCTGTCACGAGGGCAGAACAGTGAAAACCTCAAGGCAGAAACTCACAGGAGGCAGATGTCAAACACGGCAGAAAAAGAACATGACTAAATCCTGGGAAATAGTTTGACAAGAACACAAGAAGATGAGAAACTTATAAGTACAATACTGTGCTAGACTGTACACCTACACCCCAAATTAAGCTTGGTGCTGATGTAAATGATTAATAATTCCAATCAAAGGGTGCAAATAATCAGCACTGATTAGCCAGGGAAGTAGCAGACACACAGTCTGTGTCGCCCTCTGTTGGTCACCAGCCAGCACAGCAGGAACAAATCTCAAAAACAGAGAAGCAGTGGTAAAAACAGGGTTACATTTTACAAGGTATGAACATTAATAAAATCCGGGGGGGGGCAGTTAAGTGTTTTTTGAAGCCATAAAGTTAAGTCTTGGATCTGTGTCAGACAGGTCACAGTGGGAACATTTCAGGCCAATGTGACATGACCTTACTAGCACACTGAGTTTTACAGTGACTGTTTTATAAGTGTGGAGGAAGTGCTCCGATCCTTTTCTTAAGTAAAAGCAACATACTGTCAAAATACTTATTTTATTGCTATTTTGTGTGTAATTACAAATAATGATTATTTTCATTGAGGATTAATTTGTTTGTAAAAATTCAGAAAATAGTGAGAAATACCCATCACTGTTATCCAGAAACCAATGTGACACCCTCACAATGCTTGTTTTGTCCAGCAAATACTGTGAACCTCACAATGACAAAAAAAGAGATTTAGATTATCAAAAAGCAGTAAATCCTCACAGAGGCTGGAACCTTCAAATGTCTTGACATTTTTAGATGAGAAAATAATGTTTGTCCAAGAAGTAATGTCACAGAAATTAATGTAAATCACTTAAAGATATCTGCAAAGATGGAAGAGTTCAACATTTTGGGGAAAAAAAGCAGATGAATAGACTAGCTTAGCATAGAAATGGTGAAACAGCTAGCTTGGCAAGGGTAAAGGTAAAGCTCTAAAGCTCACTAATTAACTGTTTTGCATGGAAAAACAAAAAACAAAACAAGAAGTGTAAAAGTGACATGGCAAACTATTCCTTTAAACACAAAGCTAACGGAACATATTATTACCATCACTGTGATGAATGACTGTCACTTAATTTTAGCATAGCTGGTGAACAAACTTGCTAAAACCTGGTGGATTTCTGTCAAATTAATACCAGAGATGAAGGACTTTCATTCAAAGCACAACAATATTAACACTAAAACTAGCAATACCCATATATTATTCAACTAAAATACTATTCAGGCGGTGCCCTCTGGGTTTTAGGATACATAGATGCTGTTGCCAGTCGCTGATCCATCAGACAAGCTACAGGACGTCATCATGCTGAGAGGATTGCACTGCTAGAAAGGATTACACCATTTGACATTTTTCCTGACCAAAAGTGCTTAACCTTTGATTAGAGACTCCAAAAAATAAAATAAATTGATGACGAAGGCAGATCAATTCAGAATATTTTTAGTTGCTGATTATGTTCTGGTGGTAACGATGTCGCCGAATCAGGGATGGACGGAAGATTCTTTGGGGACAGAGACATAGCATTATTTTCACACTTAAGTTTCTCTAGATTTCAGCACCAAAACTGTCATGAAAATGTTAAGTGATGAGAGCAAGAGAGAGTCTCTACGCAGATCCCTGTACATTAACTGTACCTATATTAATATCCATCAGCTACATAATATAACTGTACCCATCTGGTGCTCTACAACGTGTGAGTGGATGTATTGACCTGTTCCAGATGCTCACTGTCTTCTATCAGTTCTTTTTTGCCATCCACCTCCTACTCAGTTGAGCTTATGGCATGACAAATCTACAACATGATAAATCTCTACTGGATTTCCTCATGATAACACATGATATCTGTGTTACTGAAGGGGAAAATATACAGTACCCATGGAAATTTGGTTTTTTCTTTTCCAAAGAGCAGCAATCAGTCATATCTAATAACATGTCTTCACACACTTTTCTAGACAGCTGAGGTAGAACATTGAGTGTTTTCAACATGAACATACCTGCCATAATTCAAATGTAAAATTACCACAAGTCAAAACAGTTCAAACATCTAAATTAAAAAAAGGATCTGTTTAGCCTCAAGATCCATTTACAGTATAATTAATTACAATTTTATTTTTCATTAAATATAATTGTTATTCTGAGTGTCAGACTCCACAAACACATTTCATCCAATGATTCATCATACATTTGAATTTACTATAAGCTGTTCTCTTTCTTGCACTGCGTCTTGCAGTTGACAGAGCTGACTTTATACTTATATGAGAAATCCATACTGTTCAATACAGTGACCCCCAGCTTTATTGACCCCCCTAGGGTAAATCTTGTTGAATCTCAATGGCAAAGATTAAAGCGGGGTCATTCAGGGGACAAAACCATAAAAAACATAAAGGTTATAGCCAGAAGTACACAGAGGGTAACTGGCCCTCTGCATCAGAGATTCAGTGGCAGTATTTGCAAGTCTCTGAGACCATCTGCGTTCAGTCAGTTGCAGTTTTGCATGGCTGCAAGAAATTTGCCCAAAGTTTGTCTTCCTCACTTGTAAATACACTGACATTGTAAGTGAGATGTAGACATAAAGTGTCAGTACAATTTTCTCTTTGTCTTTTGCATAATGAATCACCTAAGACTTCTTCCCCCTTTTCCATCCTTCTATCAACTATTTTTATTTTGGCCCTGTCATTGTTAATTTATTTGACATTTGTTTAGAAAGATTTTCAAAGGCTGCTTTCATTTATTATCATTCATTAAGGACTCTCAAGGACGGCGGGGGCGACGTGTGTGATGAGTGGTTTTTCAAGAGAAAGAGAGAAAAAAACAATTTGGTAGAAGTGCAATTAGTACATGTCATCTTTGGTCATTTGTACTGTGGTATCTTAATTCATTATTAATGTGATAAGATGCATGTAGAGTACCAGCAGTGAGACGCAATGAAATTCTTTGAGTGTAGTGAATGTGGATTTTGTCAAGGGTCTATCCCCATGACCAGTGATATGGAAATACAAGAATTCTTATGATGCAGTCAGAGCAGTGGACCATTTTCAGCAAAGTGTATACAGTACTTTATTATTTATTACATTAATTTGGTAACACTGTATGTGTTTACAGGGTATCTTCTGTAAGTTAAAATGTTGTAGTGCGCATGAGCTGTATTTCTCGCTGAGATTCATTGCAGTCTCTCTATCTTGGATATCTGATGCTGCTTTGCCAAATGAAAAGATTATTGGGTATAGGAACTGCCCCATAGCCTAATGGTTACAGTGCATATCATATAATCATAACATCCACATCCACTCTGACTGTCAAAATACATGAAAAACACGTAAGAATAATTGGGAAAGAAAACTTATTGGGAGTATACGATCCAAGAAAAGAAAATTAAGACATTTTACTTTAATGTTTCTTGGCAGATCAGAAACTCTGGTGCAGAGAAAGGCTTAAGGTAAAGTTCAAAAAGGCACTCACAGGCAGGTAATCAGTCTGAATCAAACTATCAAATCCAGACAGTGAGTAGGTTCCAAAAGCCAGAGAACAATGCCAAGTCAAAAACCATATAGCTTAACAGTAGGAAAAATGCTGAAAAGCACTGAACACACAAGGATGAACAACGAAAATCTGGGGAACAGGGAAATCAGGGGAGACGGGGTTGTTGGCTGATAAAAAAATCAGAGGCAGGGGAGTTACTGGAAGCATGTGTGGATGACCAAGAGAGCAGGAGACATTTGTGGGCATGAACTAAGACAACATGACATGTTCCTCAAAATAAAACAGGATGTACAGAGGCAGTCATTATTGGGATGTTATATTTTCAGTCTTTTGCAGTTTGAGGTGATACAACCCTGTAGTTAACCTCAGCTTTACAGAGCTTTTTTGCATCTTGGCACATTGTTTTGGTTTGGTTTACCCTCTGGGCTACATTGTCTTAAGTTTTTGTAGACAGAAACTAGACTAAAATTAAGAAAAGACTCAGACCAAAACTAAATCATAATCAGTTAAAGGTTAACACTGCTTTATACATAGTCAGGCTAACTGTTTTCCCTGCTCCCAGTCTTAATGCCAAGCTAAGCTAACTGGCTGCTAGCTGTAGTTTCACATTTAATGGACCAAGATGAGTGTGCTCTCAATCTTTTCACCTGACTCTTGGCAAAAAAGTGAAAATGTCAAAACATTCCTTTAAAGTAGAAGAAATCATTTGACACTGGGAAAAATTTAATTATAAAATAAATATAAAATTATATTTGAGGAAAGGGAACCAGGTTTAATCACGCATTCCATGCCTCCTAAGACCAATCCTGAACCCTCCTCTGACAGTTAATGTATCTCAAGTGCTTTTAGGATGGGAGGATGGATGTTTGGACAGGTGGCAGGGGCAGGAGGGGCACATACTGAATATATCCCCCTCCCCTGTTGTTGAATGGGAGTGATGACAGACAGATGGTTTGGAGGGCAACACCGGGGATAATTTCTGACATTTGGATTTCCTCACGGAGTCCAGCTTGGAGACAAATTCAGAACAGCTCTATCTCTCATCCCTCCTCCCAACTGCTCCCAGAGCCCCGTATCAGTCGTAAATCTTAAACCTCCCAGGACAGAGTTGCCAATAATGACAAAGCGGCGCCTGTAGGTATTAAGGGAATTTTGCATGTTGCACTCTGTCAACTGCAAGCTCTGCCATACATTACAGTCTATGGCTGTGACAAATGAAGAGGAAGGTTTAGGTTAGTTACGGATGATGATGTTCATTATACCGATAAGGAGATTGAAGCAAGCATCAAATACATGTTAAGCGGAAAAAGGTGACTCATAAGAAAATTCATATGAAAATCCATATGCTTTTCATCTGATTCACATTTTTCTTTTTGTCAGACTTTCACTTATATTTTATTTAAAACTATTATTTATTTATTTAGGGTAAAAGGGAATATAAAGTACTTAAACACACACACACACAAATACAAACATATTACAAAAGCCCTCAAATCTCTTCATTGGCTCCAAGTACAACAATAATTAACTTCAAAATTCTACTGATCTATTAAGTCTATAAAGCACTGAACAGTGTGGCTTCCCAGTTCTGGACCTGCTCACTAATTGCAGTCCAGCCAGACTACTGAGGGGGTGATAATTAGCATCAGATCAGCATTGTTTGAGTTCATTTGGCAAGGGCTTGAATGTAACGTATCTGCAAAGGTCCTGAACTCCAGCTTTAAGCTCCTTGAACTGCCCTTGTGTATGAAAGGTGGCAATGCAAGTAAAATCAACTTGATTTGACTAATTAGCACTAAACACAAAACACAGCTGAGGCCGTTGGGAACACCAGTACTTCTGCAGGTATCTGACTGTAAACCAGAGTAATTGACAAATTAAAACAAATGATGATAGCACTTCATGTAAAGGCTCAGAGGTTCATTTTTTACATATTTCACAGAATAGTATGAACTTTGTGGAGGCACTAGATGAAATGTCAGGGGATCGCCAAAGTCAGTAGGATTTATCCTCTGGGGACCACAAATGTCAGTAGAAAATTTCATGGTGATCTATCCTCCTATGTTGGAATATTTCAGCTTGGACCAGAGCATGCTGTTGTTTAACAAAACCTCTGATTAGACCACTAATTAGAGCCAACTGCACTGATCAATCAAATTGGTCTGTTTTTTGTTCCTTGTGTCAACAGCTGGTACACGTTTTTCAGCTGACTAGATGTGACGGGGGTTAGATGTCAGCTCGGTGCTCATCTGCTAGAGGAGTAGAATAAAGAATGAAGAGCAGCGGAGCAGGCCCTGTACTTGATCAGGAAAAAGTGGATTTCAGCCCATCGCTCCATGGCCTTAATCTGCAGGATTAGGGCATCAGAAAGTTCACTCCAGTGTGTTTATGTCTATGCGCATGCAAGTGTGTTCATGTGTTTGTGCTTTCTTTGTAGGTAACATACATGTGTGTTGCATGTACTTGCATGTTCTTGTCCACCAACATAGGTGTGAGTGAGTAAACTCTAGTATCCAGAGCCACATGTGCAGCAGGAGCAGGCAGACAGGAGGGGTGGGAGGGTGGGAGGGAGGTGCTCGAGGGTTAAGAGCTAAAGCCGCTTGGCCCAGATGAAGATGGCTCTCAGGCTCTCTGCCAATCAAAGCCCAGCCAACAGCCCACTCTCACTGACAGGGCAGGGAAACAGTGCGTTAGGCCACACGCATACTGGATGTACATGCAGCCTACAGCGTATAGTGCAGACACTGTGTGGTGCATGTAGAATCAGAGCATTACAGGGACAGAGACAAAGAGAGAGGGCTCTAGGGCTGTACTTAAAATTTCATTAACTTACACCCATATTAACCGGTTTTTAGGTCCCTTGGGGAAAGCAGCAATAACACTGACTTATTAAAAAAGTTGCCCATCATGTTATTATTTATAGCGTGCATGCTGTTTTCTATCAACATCCTCTTACTAGGTAATTTCAGAAATGAAATTGAATACAAAACAGACAATAAATGAGGTCCAGGCTCACTTAGCAGTTACAGGCATTTAAACGATTCATTCTTGAAGTTATAGAAAGTGTTTTTTAGGTGGTACTGGTTAAATAGGTGCCAGAAGTACAGAGCAGAAAACATGATATATGCGATGACCAATATTGCCTCATTTCACGGTGTCGCTCTTTCCTAATCATTTCTTGAAGCGACCATGTAGTTTGGTAGTAATTATGGGGAAAAAAGAGACAAAGCTCTGAGACTGTAATATTAGGTAGTTTAATTAGTTGTGGTGACTTGAATTTCCATAAAAGACATTACACCACTTACACCCAGTGCTAGCTTACCATTTAAGAATGGCTATAAGTGTAGTGATCACTGATCACTCTCCATTTCCCACTCTCATGGGCTTTGTGTATACATAAACACCAGTAACCTGCCATGGCTTGTACTGTAGATATCTTAGAACTTGTTCTAGTTTAAATCTGATTTTTACACTTTGAAGGGGGCTGCCTAATCCTTAATTTCATGTTAAGCATGTTGTCTATCTTCCTCATGTATCCCCTGATGCTTGATTATAGTTTAAAATGCCCCCATTATCCACATAAGTTGCTCCTCTCCCTCTTGTGACCCAGTCTGTAATCATCCTCCAGCTTTAGTCTGGCCAATTTCAGCACAATTCTACCTCCCTATATTAGTATTCCTTTCTCCTACTTCATCTTCCTGTCACTCAGATGTCACAACAGCATCCTTATGTGTCTCCTAGTAATTACAGTGGAGCAAGATATTTAAAATATCAGGCAAGCCCTAGCACCATGATGTGACCTGAGTGAGTATGATGGGAGTCTGTAGCTGGTTTCAGTCAGTGAGGATAAAGTCTCTCTGAACATCTGCCAAAATCTCAGAGATCATCTAACCAGAGATGGGCACACAGTTCACTGTGACATAATGTCAAGCATACAAATACTAATGGTTTGAAAAAAAGCTTTTTTCTCTCTCTCTCTCTCTCTCTCTCCCTTTTCATCCATTAAATGCCAGTTGTGTTTTTGGCCATGTTATCTGTACCACCAGGCAGGTGGTGTGGATTAGTGATGCTCTCTAAACTTTAGTATGGGATGATACTCGCACTGCACAAGAATGTATAATCCACGAACCCACAGCTTTTTAGTCTTCATCAGCCACCTGAATGTTTCTTTCTTTATCTCTTCCATAATTGCCTCATCGTCTAGCCACTCCTCACTTGCCTGCCTTAATGCCTGCCCTGACTGCCTTAATCTCCTCCCTGTTTTGTCCTCTTTTCCCTATCAACCAGCTCTGCCTCATCCTCTTTTTTTGCCTCTCATTCAGGTTCTCCTTTCACAATCTATCTTTTCTATTCACCCTTCCCTGCCTGCGTTTGGCCGCCTTCCTCACAAATTGCAATTTAACTGGAGCGCTGGGTCCTTTCAGTGACCTCTTGTGCAATAATTACAAGTTATTGATAGAAATCTCACTCATAGTCAGCAAGGTTAAGTCTCTGTAAAACATTGTGATGCTTAAAATTGGCATAAGTGTGAGCAGAAGCTAAAGTGTGGGTCATTTGACAGAGCCTTTTAATGCGATATACAATACAGAGATGAAATGTTAAAAGGACACAGGGCTGCTACGAAACGTTTCCCACTGCTGCCTACAAATCCACTCAGAGCAGCAGCCAAGTGCTTGTCTTTCAGTTTTTGTCATTTAGATTAAGATTTGAAATGAAAACTTATCCAGGAGACCAAAAGTATGCTCACACACGAGTGTGTGCGGCTTGCATTTTAAGTTCACAGAGTTATACAAGTGCAGCCTGCAGCCCTTCCACAGATAATGGGCCATGACCATGCAGGAAAATATAAAAGAGAGACGCAGGGTGGGGGGGAATAATAACAAAAGAGGGATGAATACACAGTAATGAAATGGAATCTCGTCTTCCATCTGAAAAGAACATCAAAGGAGATGCTTAATCTCAGGAGGCAGTACTTCGTTGTCTGACGTGCGTCCCTTCTGTTTCTCAATCCCTCTCCATCCATCCCTCTCTCCTGATGAGATGGATGATGATGAACATGCGTGAGTGAGGGGGTGAACGAGGGAGGGAGGAAGGGTGGGAGGAGGAGAGGGATAATACCTTCTGAATACTGAATACATGATGAATGTAGTCATCGGGCTTAAACAGACTGGGGGGGGGGGTCAGGGGGGCGGGTGGCACACAGAGACCGAGAGCGTGCATGTGAGTGACACCGAGCACCATCATCAACTCTCCCCCTGCAGCCACTCTCAGTCTCTCCATCCTCTTCCTGAAGAGAGACAGAGGGAATCGCGCAAGAGACAAGTAAAAGAGAGGATGTAATATAGCTTTTCTTTCTCTACTGCTTCTTTTTTTTTTTTTTTTTTTAACTGTGGTACTGGGGGGAAGAGGGGGGGGAGGCAGCAGGAAGCAGAAGTAAAGTACATTTTGTCGTCCAGCACACCCAGAGCTGTTTTCTCAGCATCAAGCTCCAGAGCCGTGCTCAGTGCGCACAGCCTGAGGAGGAGAGAGGATGCTGAACAACATGACGGACTGCGAGGAGGGAGAGGGGGGACCCAACAGCCAGGGTGAGTGACGAAACCTGCCGGAGACTGATGAGAGAGGAGCTTGTGTCAGCTCAGTTGTGCATATCCGTGTGTGTGTGTGTGTGTGTGTGCGCGTCAATTTGTGTGCGAGCGTGGGTGGTGAAAGTGAGAGTGCACACGTGTGAGTTAGAGAAAGTTAGGGAAACAAGATTATGTCATTGCAGGGATGCAGAGATAAGTGATTAGTCCTTGCATCTGCTTTGTTTGCGTGAGAGGGAACTAAGAAAGACAGAGAAACAGAGGAAACTCTCTTTTTTCTTGAGTTTGGTGAAACTCAAGTGCTGATGCACCTGTTGTGAGACTGGAAACAATAAGTGGATGTGCTCCAGTCAAGGATCCGTTTGCCCCTTAGCACCTTCTCTTTGGCTCTCACACACTGCACCTCTTGGGGTTGACTTTTTGCACCTCTCCCCTGGTTCACTGCTGATTTTTTCAAAATAAGCTGTTTCCGTCAAGGGATGAACGAATTTGGCATCTCGGTGCAGTAGGTGTGTTGGTCCGCCAGAGGTTCATCCTGTGCCGGTAGATTCACTCGCCCATGTCAAACACTTTCAGCGCTCGACTACACCCCCCCCCCCCCCCCCCAAGAAGTGTGCAGATATTAATGTTGTGTGTGTATACAGTTTGAGTGCGCCCAAGCATGCATGCATATATGTTGTTTAAGATGCAACAAGCAATTTTTATTGATGATTCATTGATTAGTCGATGAACAGAAAATTAACCAGCAACAACTTTGATTAACAATCAAGCAGAAATGCCAAATATTCTCCGTGTAAGTTTCTCAAATGTGAGGATTTGCTCTTTTTCTTTGTCGTACATGACAGTTAATTGAAAGTCTTTAGGATTTCAACTGTAGGTTGAAGAGAGCAAACAAACTGAAGACATCTTGTGGGCACTTTTTGCATATCATTTTAAACATTTTATATACTAGACTAAAATTAATCAATTTATTAATAAAGAAAAGAACTGACAGGTTAACCTATGACAAAAAACATTACAAATCTAATTTTTTCAGTGTGTTTGTGTACACTGTAAATTCTAATATCTACCAGTGCTGTAATTATATTAAGTAGAAGTCTTTTGCTAACACATCATGGAATAGGATACATCTGGGAATCCACACGTGAATCAAACTCAAATGTGTCGACGGAGAAAAGCATTTTTGCCACTGGAGGACTTTATTCTTTTCTACTGTATCAATTGGCTGACTTGGCATTCCCCCCCCCAAGGCCTGATGTTTAAAAGGATTAAGGCAGAAAATTGGGTTACAATGACAGTTACATTAAATTGAGTGGAAATTCAGTCTGCAGTGACCCTCCTCCATTCTCTAAGAGTTGTTTAGAAACTTAAATAACAGCTTGGACAAATTCACAAATCTTCTCAAGGGGAAATATATAGTAAGTAACACACAATGCCCAGGCGCCAACAGTATTTTTTGTGTACATATCAGTGTTGTGTGAGTTTAATGATGATGTAGGTGTTGTGCTACTTGAAATAATTATAAATAATTCATTTAGGTTAAATATATCTGGTGATAAAACAAAAAACATGGTTGCTACAGAAAACATCTTAATACTCTTGCATACTCATCCACCTACTTAATCATAATTGCAGAGGACTTAATTATGTCACACATTAGAGGCAGAGGTTTGAGACTGTTCTCATTTTTGCTTCTGGTGAGACAGTAAAATGTTTTGTTTTTCAGAGAGACTAAAGCCTGCATATGTTCAATGCGCAGTGACAGATAACATAGGCCTTTTTAACAGCAAACATTTTGGCTTGTCAAAGTAGAAAGAGCACAGGTCTTACTAATAACATTAATGATTAACTGCTCAACATCATAACAAGATAACTAAGACATAAATTACACAGACTGTTGCATTAGGCAGAGACCAGATCTGTCAGGAATTTCAACTCCTTGTGCGTATTAGAGCGTACAAGAGAGGGACGAGGACCTTTTGCTTTTTAAAGGTCACGATTTGAGCCACACCATCACACCACAGGGGGTGAATAATGAGGTGGCATCCGGGGTGCAAATGTGGGCACGCTGGAGTGTGAACACAATATGAACTAGAGCACACAGAACGAGAGTGTGCTAATGACGAGCCAAGCTGACATCACTCACAATCTTGCTATATTCCTGCCTGTTTGAACAGAGAGGGCAAGATGACAGATTTATGTGATCCCTGGAGGCTGTACGCTGTCCACTAGCAATAAAAATGGATGTGTTCTAATCAATAAGCTCAACAGAGGTGACTGTGAGGTGAAAAAAGGGATTTGTCAGAGATGGTTCAATTACGGCTTTGCAGGTTTACTCCTACAGACATTTCAGTTTGTTTTGTTTGTTGTTTGTGTTTGCACCTTTAGCTGCATCATGTAATTCATAAATTACTTTTTAGTATATTTTGAGCAACCTTGTATATCCATTAAGAATTCATGATCGTGGTGTACAACATGTAGTCAAAGTTGTGTTGTCTGTGGGTGGTAAATTGCCCAGGCTGATATATTGGCCAATATTAACTCCTGGCAGGTATAACAGTATCATTGTATACATCAGCTGGTAAATGATAGAAGTTTAGAAATGCTAAAGATACAGTATGTTTTTCATTTATCTACTGTAAAATGTTGAAAACAATACATTTAAGGACGCTCTATAAAAATGTTTATGTCATTGACTGTGTAGAGAAAATTAATATCAGAAGATACATCATTATAAGATTTTTTTTTTCAAATCAAATATCCTGTATTAGTGGGTATTTGTTGCAAGATCGAAGACTGTAGGAAAAATAAATTCAATATTTTGTCCAAAAAATTAGCAAATACATTCAGTATTTCATAATTACAAGTGTTTGTGTTTTTTGTGTTTTTTTATGTCAAACAAATGTAGCTGAGTGAAAAGTTTAGTGTGACCTCCTGAAATGAAGTGGAGTAGAAATATACACTTACTTATTAGGAGCACCTGTACATCTGTTTATTCAGGTAATTATCCAATCAGCCAATCACATGTCGGCAGTACAGTGCATAAAGTCCTGCAGATACAAGTCAGGAGCTTCAGTTAATGTTCACATCAAACATCAGAACGGGGCAAAAATGTGATGTCAGTGACTTTCACCAAGGAATGTTTGTTTGTGCCAGACATTCAGTGAGCAGCAGTTCTGTGGACGGAAATGCCTCATTGATGAGAGGTCAGAGGAGAACGGCCAGAATAGATCAAGCTGTTGCAAAGGTGACAGTACCTCACATAACCACACAAATTGTCGAGAGAATAACATGTCCAAACTTGAAGTGAATGGGCTACAACAGCAGAAAACTCACATCAGAATCCACTCCTGTCAGCCAAGAACAGAGATCTGAGGCTGCAGTGGACACAGGCTCACCAAAACTGGACTTATGAAAACTGGAAAAACGTAGTCGGGTCTGATGAATCTCGGTTTCAATAGAACACTGTTGGGATGTGGTAGAACAGGAGACTGGCAGCATGAATGCAGAGCTGACAAATCTGCACTATGTGATGCAGTCATGTCAGCGTGGGCCAGAATCTCATCTCAAAGGAATGTTTCCAACATCTTGTGCCATGAAGTGCCACGAAGAACGGAGACTGTTTTGAGAGCGAACAGAGGCCCTACCAAGTATTAGGTGTTCCTTATAAAGTGTCTGGTGAGTGTTAAGTCACACACAATGGAAACACCCAAGTAAAGTAGGGCATGGAGGCAGACAAAATATTAGAAACACGTTTTAAGAGTTGAACTGACACCTCTCTGACAGAAAGAAACTAGTATCTAGAAACTAGTTGTCAAAGTGTCTTTGAGACATGTGATCACCCAGAGATGTGCTGTACATGAAGTTCTGAATTACCTTGATATCAGCGTATCCCCTCAAATGTATTGAAGCTGGAAAAAGTTAATCAAACCTACTGAGAAATCATTTTAAGGATGTTTTGACTTGTTCATACTGACCACTAGCTGATTTCCAGCGATTCAGCCTTTGCTCAGCAGCCTGTACTTATATCTTGCCATAGTTTCATTTCCTATTCAGTCAACCTGAGTGCATCATCCTGCTGACAAGCTGATCAAACGTACAGTAAAATGATGGAAGTGAAACAGTAGAAGCCGCTCAGTCTATGTTCACAGTACTGTAGTGTCCTGGGATTTACAGTGAAGCTGTAACCACTAAAATACTGTTTGTATCATCTGGAGCAGCTGGTGCAGGAGATAAACAAAGGTCATGTCAATATTAAATTTTTCTGTGAAAGCATGCAATGACGCTGTGTGGGAGTAATGCAGGGTCAGAGGTGAGGATTTTATTATAAAACAGGAAAATATTCAAAGTAAAGTAATTTGAGACATTTGGTGGTATGCAACATCACAAAACTGAATGCTTTTGTCAGATCTTCTACTGGTAATAATGTCTTTCTAAATTATAAAATTATGATTTAGAAATAGTTTAGAAATTGCAACAAATGAGTGTTTAACAAATAATCCTACATTTCTAAGGGTTTCCAAAATCTTGGTTTTTAAAAGGGTAAAAAGTATGTTTGACTTTTATGTATTATACAGTGTGTGTTTTAGATATTTGGATGCGCTACAGTTTATTCTAAAGGTTTGCACACAAAGAAGACAGCAGGACTGCAGATGCTGCTGGTATTCTGTGTCCTTGTTGTTTGGGTCGGTTGATATGAGCTCTGGGGGCCCTGGTCTGGAATTGCCCCCTTGGGGCTGTTTAGACTGAGGCATTAAACCTTGGCTGGAGGTGCATGCACAGACATATATACAGTTTAACTACATGGAGGAAACATGATTGTGGTTCTCATCATCTGCAAACTGCTTCAAATGGCCTTAAATGCCAGAAAAACATGCCAGTAGTTTAGTCAGTGTTCAAGAATAGGTTCATATTTTTTTAAGTGTATCTTATATCTTCTTAAAATGGTAACAAGGTGCCCATATGAACAGTGAAACAGGATTTGCTTGCTGTAATCATTCCTCCTTTATCTTTCATTTATTCTCTCTGCTCTGGGGACCTTGAGTATCTGTCTCATATTTTATGACCAATCCTTCCAATTGTTATCAAGATATTTCACACTGAGCCACAAATGTCAGGGGATCACTAAAGTCAATGGGATTCATGATCTGTGGACCATGGACTACAGTGGTGGACTGACTGACCAGTCAAACTTATGTGCCAGTATGTGCCCTTCTGCTTTCCTTTGGTGACCCTGGGATTTACCTTAGGACCCTTAGTTGGCTTCCTGACCCCTCAGGTCAGTGGTTGCTTTTATCAGTCACTGTACGTTATTGAAATGAGTCACTTCTGACAGGATTAGTAATAATTAGTGAATTGCTTCAGCAGAGTAGCTCCTGTTCTCCTTCTTTCAGGTGAATGATTAAAGGCTGACAGAGTAAAGCAGACAGGGAACAAATCAATTCATTTGACTTAAAGAAATATTCCAACATTTTTGGAAAATGTGTTGAATTTCCCTTCTGACACAGAGCAAGAGTAGAAGTCTGATGGTGGTTGGGTTTTTTCTCCACTTTTGACAGAAGCTAACTGCTTCTAAGAAGACATAACTGATCACAAGCACAGTATTCTATGCTTTTATTAATTTACATGTTCTGTTCAGCTGAAATGGATTTAATCTGCTTGCCAGATGTCGTTAGCTCATCCACTAGTGTTTGAACCTGAATCAATTTGTCTGATTACCCATACGTTAATGCAGAGTGTCCACCACTGTAATTTCACTGAGAGTAGGGCCACCTGATACATTAGCATAGGAGAATGAGTGACGCACACACAAAACCTCCCTCTTGTCCTGATGCAGTGTCACTGTCTTTGCCAGTCTCACTGATGTGGGTTAAAGACCTGTTACAATATTATCACTTTATTGGTATTAACCATAGTAACAGAAGCAGAGGCGTCATTATGATGATTGTATTGTAATAAATGATAGGTTTCAAGTTTCAGCAGATACATAAAAGTTTAAACAGCTCAGCACTGGATGGATTATGAGACAGATTTGTTTTGTATCTTTTTTATAGTTGATTCTGTCTCTTTGTGGTCTTTTTGCTTCTCTTTCTGGATGATTTGGTCTTTTTGCATCTTAGTGGTCCTTCTGTGTCTCCTTGTGCTCATTCTGCATCTCTTTTTTATAGGTTTGCGTCTCCTTTTCTTTGTAGTATGTTCTGGTCGATTACAGTCTTGTAGTTTGCTTTGCTTCTCTTTGTAGTTGTTTTGAAGCATCCTGCATATCTTTGTCATTGTTTTGCAACTTCTTGTGGTCATTTGATTAACTTTCCAACAGGAAATGTTAACAGTCACCAAAAACAGAAGCTCTGTGTCTGGTAGGCCTGTTCAGTAATCCTTCCAAATGTCCCTGTCTGTGCTGTAAGCTACAGCATTTCTACAGCTAACTGCCCAGTTTGTGTTTCATTCATTATTTTGTGTCTGTGGCTGAGTTGCAGTGGACATGAGCAGTCACATAATTGTGCATCAGGTATTATCTCACTGTAAAGGAGCGCTGCATTATGTAAAGCTGCCCTCCTGCCATGTCAAAGATTTTCATATTGCTGCTTCCTGGTAATTTCACTGATGTAAACTCAGCTTTAATAAACCATGTCAGTGATTGTCAATAATCCTCTGACGTGTTGTCCTGGCTCTTATACTGAATGAAGAGTGTGTCAAACATTGACTTTAATCCATATAGAGTGAGAAGGTCAGAGTGGTGAAAAAGATTTTCTATAGACTGTTCCAATTTAATGTGCTTAATGTATGTATGTTATCCGATTGATTTCAACATACAACCACCTACATCACATGCCCTCAGTACGTCAGTAAACACTTTCAATAACCTGGTATAGGTGATGTAACATCCCCGCATTATTGTCACTGCATGCTGTGACGTTGGTATGTGACATCTTACTGAAGGGGCTGAAATTAGGCCTTACAGCTTCCCATGAAAACTTTGCCTTTATTCTGGCTCTATATTTTGAAATTTTAGCTGTAAGTGTATTTTATTCATGTCAGATTATGTGAAATCACCTTTGTGTCATATTGGATATGTAAGAGGAATCACTAACACAAAATTAGTTAACAAGTCTTCATACCAAAAACACCAAATCCAAAAAACTTCTTTTTTTCTCTGATCAGCCAGCCCTGTGGTCCAGGTGTTGATATTTATAGGTAACTTAATAACTTAATTTGGTTAAATAGAATTTAAAAGATAGTGACACACTGCTAGGCTGGACATTAGACAGATCAGTGCAAACTGACTGTAATATGTGGAGAGAAAGGAAGCTTGACCAACAGAAATGCAGAATTGTAAGCAAGTTGTGATGATGTTTTTGGTTGGACTTACGCATTGTTTTTCAGGAAGATGTGGGGTTTTAGTAAAACAGAGAGTGGCTTTGTCACTATGAGCAACCCCCTCACTACACTACAATATAGAACTATCTATCCTGTGCTCACTTCGCAGTGATATGACTCACTGGGGCTTTGATGGCTTTACTAAGACTATGATCAAATTGCAGAAATGATTGAACTGGAGAAAGAGAAGAGGGAATAGTGATAGAGCTATATTCTAATCCTCCCACTGAGCTACAACATCTTTCTAGTCTTCTTAGATTGGAGATTATGAAATACAGTGTGGTCTAATCCTTCCCTCCTCATTAACCCCCAAAACAGCGATCCAGTCACTTCACCCAGTCTGTGGAGGAAACACAGACTCCTTAATGCTGGTGAAATTTGAGTTAATGCTAAAACTTTGTGTCTGCTGATTGTCACCTGAGGTTTTTCTGAGTCACAACAAAAACAGCAAAAGACACAGAAAAAGAGACAGGGAGAAAGAAAGAGAGATAACAAGGTGAGGGAAGGTGATGCAGTACATGGCGAGGATCCCTTTTCGCTACGTCATGTGGTTAAAATCACCCTCGCTGACCTTCATACACCCGGCAGTGCTGTGGGCTGAGGATGAATCATTTGATGGAGACAACATAGAGAATACACAGTATCTGTCTGGCCAGGGGTCAGGATCTGTTTCCATCAAAAAAGTACAGATGAGTCATTACAAAGTCTTTGCTGATTCAACCTTTGTTTTTCTGGTTTTTACCTGTAACAAATAAGCTGCATGGGAAAGGAAGCTTTAGAGCTCACACCACTGATTAAGGTTTTGAGGTCTGACATAGGGGTTGTTTTTCTACCTGCTTATATCTCAGTTTCCCCACCCTCTACTGCTCAGCGATGCTCACACTCCGCTGTCACGTCATCAGCAGTTTCTTTTTTCTCAAATTTCTTGATTTTACAAGAAGACTGCTGTAGGATTGCTGAGGCATGAAAAGTATTTGGATTGGTGCTTTTTCCAAAACATAGTGGAATTAAAATTTGAATGATGACTAATGTTAAATGATAATGACTAAAAGAATCTGTAAAACCATTCAAAATCAGCAGCATCAAACTCTACCTTTGACATTACCGTCCTGCTTTGGATGTACTGTGAAAATGCCATCAATTAATTTCCTACATAGTGATAGCTGTATGGGCTCATTGTCATGCTGCAGAGTTAATTTAGGACAGATCACATGCCTCCCTGATGGTATTGTGTGATGAATAAGAATCTAAACATCTAACATGTCTAAAACTTTTGCACACTACTATATGTAACAAATAAAACTAAACTTAACTAAGTATAACACTAAATTGAAATATGAAACATTTTAATTATGTCACACGTGATGAGGTAAAAATTCAAAACTTGAAAAAACTTGAAAAAAAGAATCTACCACAAAACTACTGAAAAATCTGTTCCCCACACTCTTGCCCTTGGCTTATGGCTCCTATTAAATCACATGCTGTTCAGACAGAGCACAAAGCAAATTTTGATTGGAAATAAAGTCAATGGAAAGACATGACCAGATGCTCATGCACTCAGCAGTGTGTGACTTAAAGCAAACACACATCTGTGTCAGGGCGATGTTTCATGAGTGATGTTTCATTAACATGCAGACATGAGAGATGGAAGAAGAGAGACTGAAGGTGCATCCTTTGCTAGCAAGCTTACAGCAAACATACAGTTGATACATTGGCAGTTTGGGTTTGGCGAACGAACCAATCCTTGACTGACAACGAATAGTCGCTTTGCTGTCTGTCTGAACACGCTTTCACTTGCACACTCTTGTATCATCACACTACAAATCAACATGATTCATTCCATTGATGTATGCAGCTCTAAACCAGCTTACGAGCATCAAGTCAATGTCAAAATCGAAAACTTTCAAAGTCTGTAATGTTTGTGTTGCACATAATTAGTATGTAAAGTGCAGTTCGGTCCAGTTGAAATCTACAGCCGTTGTTACTTTGTGCCCTGAATCTGTGCCCTGCTGAGCTTTATCACCAGCTAAAGCTCAGAGGGAGGAACACTAATCTGTCTGACACAGTGACTTAGGGGCTGGAAGACCTGAATTAGGATAAACAAACAGAGGCGTATAAACAAACCAAAATCCTCATTCTGTTTTCACTGGTGTTTTCTCTTTTGAGACACTCCTCTCAGAAAATCGATGGCATTGGGTATTTGTTCAGATGGGTCAGAACCAGGCTATGTTTTCACACAGCGACTGCTGGAATGACATCCTCATACCACTGCAAAACATGGTTGGTATTAAGATGGTTTGGGTGGTGGATATTATCAAATACCAAAGATGGGGTAACATACCAAAATTACTACCACAATTATTTATTTTAACCGTGAAGACAATCTTTCCATTACTGTAACCAAGTTTTAGTTTCCTAAACTTGAAAAAAACAACATAATCATTTTTGGCATGAGAGCTTGTTGCTCTTTGTCTGACTCAAAACACGTATTTAGTTCCTCTCTTGTGTGTTTGCTTTTGATTTTGCTTTCTGAGGTCATGACTGGTGCCACAGAATTGATTGCGAACCTGACGACTTTAAGATATTATGACATATATTAGATTTGTGGAAATATGCTTGTTGGATTTCTTGAGGTAAATGAGATGAGATGATTGATGCGACTTTCACATCTGTATGCCAAATATGTGACAGCCAGCTAACTTAGCTTAGCACAAAGGCTGGAAAAAAGGGGAAACAGGATGGCTCTGTAACAAAATCCACCAACCAGCTCCTCCAAAGTTCACAAAATAACATGCTATATTATATATTTAGGTCATAAAGTAGAAAACTGTATATTCTGTATATCCTTCAGTGGGTGTGGCTCTTTTATTGCAGGGTTGGATGCCTGGACATCTTTCTCCACTGTGTGGGAGAAGCTACAGTGGATCAAACAATATAGTATATAGTTCTCTTGGTGTTGTGTTTGCTGCTTATCACGTGGCATCTTCTCACTACATCCAAGCCTCTGCTGGCTCACAAACATGTGAACAGGGTGGTCTCGCTGGCTGCGAGGCATTGCAATTTTCACTAGTAACTGATGAGTGCTATTCTCTTTGGCAGACATAATTGCATGTGTTGGAGGAGCAGAAGTGTAAATTGAATTCAGAGGCAACAACATTGTTTTGTTTAACACAAAAATGCTTCACATCTGGAAATGCTGAGGCTGGTTTGGATTTTCAGCAGTTTTTTTCTCCTGTTTTGACTTGAGTGACGAGAATTGTTGACAAGTTGATGGATACTCTCAAGTTCGCGTATATCTGTTCATATGTCTTGGGACTAGTGATGTGTTGTTGGTGATAAAATTATATATAACCATCACACAAACATCAGAGCTTTGTGCAAATGTAGCGCATGAGGCAGCTGACATGAAAGAACCAGCGAGATTTTATAATTTGCAGCATGTAATGGTTTACAGTTGATTTTCATGGATTTCTCTCCTCAGTTCTGTTTGTCTTTAGCATCAAATACTAAGCGGGATATTTACTAAACCTGCAGTAAATCACAGTCAGGAGCGCAAAATTTTGTGTTACCACAAATGTTGTGGTATTTGCTAAAACTACCTAGAAATGAGCCACAGCTCACTTAATTTGCATAGAGTGAATAAAATGATGGGCTGTTGTGATGTCTGTTACATGGCTAGAAAACAATGGAGCACAAAAGAAAGTGTTTTCTTCTGCAGAACTTGAAATACTGGCTGTGGAAAAAAAAGAGGATTGCCTACATGAGGAAATGTTAGTTCAGCCTGGTGTCTTCTGCCTAACAAAAAATCAGTATGGAAGATTTGTGGTATAACTTTTAAATTGGTTTCACAAGGTTCTACTACTATTACTTCTACTGCGGAATAAATATTATTGGCTGCTTTAGTCGTATCACACTGGACTGGAGTCAGGCTGTACTTAGGCAGACCACTGCTTTGCACTAAATGGTACTGTCAGTATAATGTTAACATGCTGATGCTTAATAGGTGTAATCACCCTTCCTGTTTTCTGTAGGTTCTGTAGTCTTAATGATGGTATTCGTTTCAGTAAAAGTAGACCTTGAATGCTTTGAGCTAATTAAAGTAATTCTGTCATGAACCAAAATGCTGGACACAAGATTTTTTTGTCTGCTAATGGTGCTAGATGAAAAGTCAGAGGATCGCTTAAGTTTTTAGGATTCATCCTCTGGGGACCATGACTGCCTGTACGAAATTTCACGGCACTCCGCCTGGACCACAAACGGTGCAGACTGACATTGCCATCCCTAGAGACACGTCACTATCATGCATAAAAACTTAGTTGTGTGGTTAGGGAAGTGAAGCAGCTACTTTCATGTCTGGCTGTTTTCAAGAAGCCAACTTCCTGTCTCTTATAAATGTCTATGTTCCAGATTATTTTTGAACATTGAATGACTTCCAAAGAAAGCTCCAGCAAGGGGAGAGCAGTGTTTAGTAATGTTGGAGGGAGACGGGAGAACAAGTGAGGGAGAAAGTTAGATCATACATCTGTGTTCCAGACAGAGAATTACTCCAAATTAAAAGCACTGAGTCAGGACTTTGAATGATCCCCACACATCTTAGTCAAGTACGTGTCAGTTGGCATATCAGCAGCCTATGACTCCCAATAATCCCTGTAAGTCTTTCATTAGCTGTAATCAGTCTGTCAACAGCATCTTGTCACATGTGAGAGGGGCAGTAATTTCAGGTATGGTAGATAAAGTTTTCCTGCCGCCCTTCTGCCCCATCCACCTCCTTATCTTATCACTGACAGCCTGAAAGAATAGTTTGCCTGAAGTGACTGCAAGCAGCATCAGAGTTTTCTCACTTTAGTGAAAGTTTAACCTGCTCTAACCTGAGTTTAACATCATAAGATAGGGAATGGTACATTTTTATTTCAACACACTGTTAAAGTGTATGAGCAGAATTGCAGCACTTAGAGACATGGAGGTGAGGTGCTTTCTTCCTCTGTGACAATGTCCCCAAACACACAGCCAGAGTCATGAAGAACTATCTTCAAGAGGCAAATTGAGGCAAATTCTCCAAGATGCTTGACAGACGGACACACATTGTCATCCCCAGAGCCATGCTGCTAGAGTGGCTAAAAACACTTTAAAAAGAGAGTCCAGGGCATGCAACTATATCAAATTCATTACCATTCCTATACACAAACAGTACAAACTGGATATTCCTGGCTATAGATTTCCAAGTGACAACATAATTTGTTGTGTAATTGTGCCTCTGCTGCAGAAACTTAACTTGGTATTCTGCCCTCATTCCTGTCTTGATGTAAAGTTTAACATGTGAATTTGATCCATTTTTTTGGAGAAAGCATCATATTTCAGCGTCACCCCTGCTGAGCAGAGTCTGCCTGAGAGACAAAAAACACAGCCAGGCAGGCAACAGGCTGTGTGCCACACAGTCACATAGAGAGTCAGTGGGGAGCCAGATTTAAATTAAACAAATGACTTCATGGAATTAGCTTTAATTCCTCAGTTACAGCAGGCGAGGTGAAAATGAATGAGGTACATGTGCGGTTGATGAAATTGTGAGGTTGCTGTGCAGCTGATTGGTGCAGTCCTCTCACATGCAGAAGTTAATTTCTGCCTGTCTCTGTGGCCTCCAGCAGCTGCTGGATAATCCCCTTGAGCCTGCGTCCTATTAAGCTTTTAAAAGCTGGTATAAACTGTCCATTTTGTAATAGCCGTGTCACATCAAGGGTACAAATCTGCACCGCCCATTGCCTTTCATCTGCATACTGCGGTCAAGTTGCAGTCACAGGTCTGCCTGCTGCAGCAGCATCAGCAGAAACACATGCAGATCTTCATCTTTCTGAGCTGATCGCTTCTTATCAATGAGTCATGATGGCTGTCTGTCCTGAGGATAAAACAGGGATGTAGACAGAAAGATTATCCCTTAGTGGCAAACAAATCATTTAAAGCTGCTGAGCTTTAGAGTGTGACTCAAACTTATCTGAAAATGTTTTGTTTTCAGGGTTAAGTGTGTCATTAACTTAACTATAAACTTGTCACAGAGGTCTCCCTTCCAAATCCATAATCTCCCACTCCAGAGAAGTCATAGATAGAAGCAGCGTCAGGCTTCACTTAGTGAACTCTGTAAGCTTCATTCACATCTATAGCCTTTATGTGTACAGCATTAAATCTGAAGGTGTGTCCCCACACCTTCAGAAACATTGTGTTGAAAAAGTGAGTTCAGGTGAGTTTTTGATCCTACACACCTGTCACTAAGATTTAAAGGTGTGCAAGAATTTGTTTTGCAACCACAAATTACGGAGGTGTCCATCACTTTCACTGTGTGAGCAACTCACCTTTATGTCTCAGAGGAGGGAACAGCTGGGACATGACTGTATGTGCATGTTTGTTTAGATTAAGTCCACAAACTCAGGTCTGCATCAAACCTCTGTCTCTGAGTTTCTTTCACCTGGCAGTAGATTTAGTGTACTGAATTAGGCCCATATGGAATTTAGCATTTTAGAAAACATTTTGTGATATGGGTTTTTGTCCAATCCTGTCTCCTGTTTTCCTAATTTGGTTGTGGTGTGAAACGTATACAGCAAGGGTTCAGGAAGAAAAAAACCCAAGGGAGATTAAATGACACATGTAAAACAAAGACAACCCTGTTTCCCTAGAAACTGTGTTTGAATTTGAAATAAACATAATTCTGGCTGGATTACGTTTTCTATAAACATAATTAGGGAATGTAGCTAGTTAATACACCTGCAAGTCACAAAAGTGTGGATAATGATGAAATGAAATCAGTGAAATGTTCACTGACAATGTATTTCATTTGCTTTCCACCTGAAAAGAGTGTTTATTTACACTCTATATACACACTCTAACTTCCCCTGGCCTTAAACAAAGAGCTTTTGTAACCTAAAACTAATCACAAACAGGACTCTGGATGTTAACCATGGGCTCTGGTGTCAAAGTCATAACCTTTGTATGCCCCGTGTCCAACCCATCCTCCTCTTCATGACTCAGGTGTGGTAGATATAAGTAGCGTAAACGTTACTGGTTAACATAATGGCAATGGTAAATGCTCAAATCTGCTCCTCTTTGATCCAGGGAGTACAACTATTATACTCCCCTTTATCTGGCAGGAAAAAAGTCTTTATTTCCAGAGGGTTTTTTTGTTTGTTTTTTAAAGTCATACTACCTATGAAACATAAAACACAGACTGAAATCTCTCAGATTGAAAAGACTGAGAAATGCTTTACACCTGTAATCTTTGTAAACAGGGTTATGTTTTCAGTTAAAAAACAAACAAGATGTTGATTTTTATCTGTAATTTAAAGTCTTTAACTATGTACGTATATGAAGTAGTTCTTCACATTTATATGTAAAAAGTGAATTATTGAGACACTAAAGGCTGAATTAGATGAACAGATTAGACTGACTGTTTTTTTCCTTCTATATCTGTACACACTGAGATACAGGCTGAAATTTGATGCAATTTTGTGTTTCACAGATGCTTTAGAAATTGTTTGTGTGTGTGTGTGTGCATATACACAAAGGAATATAAAAGAGCTCATCCTTGGGCAGTAATTTGCCGTGGATGTGATGAATATGGGTCAGATGAGGTGGCTCGTCCTGATCCAACCCTGTTTATATACAACTAAACTGCAACAGCAAATAACAGACAATATGTGAACATCTAATCTTGCAGTATACTATCCACTTATAGTGACAACAGCAGTAATAGACTTCTTTATGGTTATGTTTAGGCACTCACAGCACCTGGTTAAGGTTAAGGAAAGATTGTAGTATGGTTTAAGTCCACAGTGATGTCAGGCACAATGTGTTTATTTACATAAACCATTATCTTTCCACAACATTAAGTGGAAGAGTGATTTTGTAACCACAGACTGGACTGTGGATGCGTCCCCCCAATCTCTGCTGTTACAGCCATCGCCTGATCTGACCCACACATTACAGACTAAGTCCACACAGTACATTGTGTTATTGCTTCACGTGATCACACCCGCCCCACAGTGACCTGTCAGCTTAGATACACTCACTTAGTCTGTTCTCTGCATGGTTCTTGAATGAGTATTTTCAGCAATTTGCTGCTTCTAAATGATAGATTTAGCAGTGTTTGGCAGGTAAGCTCTGTGTGGCAATTTTACATGACAGTTATCTAGATATTCACAGGTATCTGTACCTTTTACAACTAAATACAGATAAATCATTAGTGCTGCTCACATCCCATAAACCTCTTAGTAGTCTTCAATTGAAGGACCCTATCTATATAGGTCAATTTCGAAACTCTTTAATCTCCCAGCCAACAATTGTGTTGTGTAATCAGAGGGGAATCATTGTCTGTACTTTGATTTCATCATACCTGTGATATTGCAAATTCACAAGGGTCATCTAGACTAAAGGTTTTCCAAAGTGCCACAGTCAGAAAGACAGGAATATTGCTTTATGAGTTCACTTTCTCAATCACCTTTAAAACAGATTTTGGATTAGCGCCAGGCTACGTCTTTTAGCCGTTCATGAGCTCAACCTAAAATCCTCAGGCAGAGCAAGACCAAGTAGATTTTTTTTTCTTCCTGCATCACAACCCCCTGTGGCTCAATATTTTAGGATGACCTCTACATGATTTGTGGTTTTCATTTTTATCCTGCGTAGAGAGAGTACCTATAGAATTTTAAAATTATATATTGTTGTCATCATTGCAGAAAAACAATAAAGCTGACCTTGCACGGACCGATGAAATCTGCTGGGCTCATGCTGTAGAGAGTAAACATGTCTGATACATACCACAGTACCATTAAGAGCTTTGTAAACCAGGAGTAAAACCCTAAGATAAATGCAAAAATTCTTAGAATATTTGATAAATGCAGCACTGTGGTCTGATTTTTATTTCTTGTTAAAACACAGGAGCACAACCTCCTTTGCAAGTTATTGAGAACCAGATTTTAGAAACATATCTCAAATCACTGCATTGTTCCAGCACTTATAATGGGGTTGTAAAACGTGGTGTCAACAATGGTAACTCCAGTTGCTGAAACAGTCAACTAATCAAAGTCATTTGTGTCTTTATCAAGTGAAAAACAAAACATTTTCCTGTTAAAACTTAAATATGCAGCTGTCAAAGGTATATAAATAGCTGTATGTTATCAGCATAACTGTGATAACTGGTCCTAAACTATTAGTAGTAGTAGTTTTAAAACTGGTGAAATCAGCAACAGTGGTTTCATGTCTCTGCAAAGAAATATAGACAGCCCGAGGTCTTCACAGTGCAAGTCTAATGCTGAATTCATGTCCTCGTGCTCTGAGGAAACAAAAGTAGACCAGCAGGAGAAACAGACTCTGAGTTGTGTTTCACTTGAGAAGAAGTAAAGTCAGCTGTGGTGAGGCAGTGAGGTTCATATGTGAGGTTTCACACAGCTGAGCCCTCACAGGGAGAGAACAGATCTTTCCCCTCTGGGCAAGAAGATTTGTGAAGAGAAGGGTAAAGAGCAGGTTTAATTAGATGAAAAGTGACTCTAGACAGTGTTTTACCTGCACAGGATTACCACTGTGCAGCAGGAGAAATAAAACCAGTTTCTTACTCGAGTTCTTGTCAGGGCATCTGCTATAAATGTGAATCTTTTAAAGACACTTGGTCAGAACAAGTCTTTCAGACTTAAAACCAACATCCTTGTTGTTCTTCATCCACATTTAATTTCTTTTCAGCAACTTTTCATCTTAATCCAGTTGTCTTGTATTTTCCTGTGGTCAATTAATATTTTCTGTGGTTTTTTGCCTCTATCTTAGCCAGTTTACATTTCTTTGTGGTCTTTTATGTGTCTTTGTATCTCATTCTGTTTGTTTCTGTTTTTAGTCTGTTTTGCGTCTATTTTTAGTCATTTGCATTTATTTGTGTTGTGGTCATTTGCAACACTTATCTTATGTGATTACTTAATGTTTAATGGATCATGAAAAATGAATGTTAACGCTCAAGTTCTTTATATATTAGGTGGTATCCAGTTACATAGGGTGATTTCAGACCAGTGCATTTGATCAGGCTCTCTGAAAGCAGAACAGTATCTGTTCTCACTGAAATATGAAGCCTTTTTCATTACCTAGCAGTCAGATGCAAATGTCTACATGCTGCTACATGTACTTTATTATAGTGTTCTGTATGTAGCACAAATTGTGTGATATTTATATAGTAAAGGAAAACACATTGTCATGCAGGCAAATCTAAAGTGATGGTTTTTGTAACCTCATCTGTCACTGTGATGGATAAGGGGATCAATTTGAGTGAGACCTCTGGTTGGTTACACTCCAAGGTCGCACAGTGATTGCAGTGAGAGATGAGGAGGGGAATGTGGTTTTTTATGTGAGGGTAGAAATACACGAGTGACATTTGTTTTTGTACAGTTTGTAACGGCTGATTATTGTTGACATTTGGGGAGTAAAATACACAGATCTGATTGCTCAGAAAATACAGCCAAGCTTTTATGATTGTGTGAACACTGTGCTGTTTAATTGAGAATATTTGTTATATGAGACGTCCATCCCATGGGTAATGTCTCAAGGCCGCCAGCGAAGATCCATCACTGCTTAACCTCTGACTTTGACACGTAGCTTTGTTGCATGGGAAAGATGTTTTAGAACAGTTCACTGAGGGTCAAGAGGCAGAATACAGACCAGACTGGGAGGGGGTGGTGGTGTGTGTTGTTTAAGATGAGACATTTTCAGCTGTGTGATTGTCACAAGGAGAAATATGGACTTTTACTATACGAAATGTGTTAAAGACAAAGAGATACTATAATAGTAACGTCCACAGAAAGTAGCCACCATACACACACACACACACACACACATACACACACACACACAAAGGCATTTAGAAAAACATGGTTAAATCGCAATTTTTTAAAAGCTGATTTCTCTAAGCCAAGAGCTGAAATAAGCTTACGCAGATTTAAAAATCATGGCGGATTACATAATACTCAGGTGGTTGGCTTCAACATAATCTAAACTACATGTAAGGGTAGGAATAAAAGACCTGCTGTGGGTAACTACATGTAGTTTGACTGGCCTTATCACAACAGGTAAGAAAGAGGTACTCATTATTATCTGCTGTGCTGTTTAAGATTTTTTTTTGTCTGTGTCCGATATCATACACAGCAGCTGTAAAAATGTTTCTCCTACTGCAACTGAGCTACTATTTTAAGTGTTTTATTTTCTTTAAACATTAAACATTGGTCTAAAAGTGATTCCTAAAGTCCAGAGGAAAGTAGCATATAGTGTTCAGGTATTTATAAAATGCTGAAAGGCCTAATCCATCATGCAAACTCAAAACAACATAGAATTGAGATGCTTTCTAATCCAATTTTACAGGCAATGCATCTTTTGGACAGCAGTCCATCGTTCAGAGGATTATGCGTTGTGTGAGAGCAGTTTGGCTGCCATTTGACTCGCCTCTTTGCTTTAAAGATTAGTGTATAATACTGCTGCAGCTTGGGGAATCAGAAGAGACGACTTGATTGTGTTTCTTTAAGTGACCAGGAGCTACTCTGCTGCAGGGCATCACATCATGTGACTCTGTCCATGACTAATAGGCTTTTAAATGTCATTGTACTCTGAGATATTAGGGGAAATTCATTCATTATTCTACAAGAAGTCAGGGATTCTTCAAGTTTTGTGCTCATAGATTTCAAAGTAAAGAAGAAGGGGGTAGGGGGATGTCCCGTGGTGAAAAGTCATAGAGGTGATGAAAAAGAGTCTAAATTGCCAAAGTCTAAATAAAAATACAAGATTGCTTGGAGTTTCTTACAGTGCAGACCTGATCCAGAAAACTTGCTTATGATTGCTGAACATGTAGTGATACATTTCGTAAAATAAAATAAAGTGTTATTTAAACAATGTTGCATTAATGTTAAGAGTAACCTGCTATAGTCTGTGGAGAGGCTTCTCTGCAGGATTAACATTGCATTCATCCCGCAAGCAGCTTGGTTGATGTATTGTTCTGACCAGTTGCAGACAATGCAACATACTCTGAATGCATCTCACTGCAAGTTTTGAGTGGTTAGAAAGTATATTTTTCTTGCTTTACTGTGCTGTCAACACTTAACTGTTGACATTTAACGTAGCAGCTCGTGGGACTCGCAGGGAGTAAAAGCAGACTGAGCCCATGAGGCTCATGAGTCTGAATGACCCACAAACAGGAGGCCACGAACTCCAGCAAAGTACTGACTGGACAAGGAAGAACACTGTCCAGAAATAATTCATGGTTAGTTCTTAACCGTGACTGAAAAGGAGCTGATAACTGGCTTCACGGTTCATTCTTGATGTTAAAAACAGGAGGTCACACATAACTCTTTCTGGAACTTGTAAGGCTTCAAATCAAGAGCAGCCTCCAGAGTCTCAGAGAAGCCGAAAGACTGTACATGTTTAAAAAGCACTCTGTCTCTCCTATCTCCTGTTTCCTTTTTATTCTTATATATAGCACTTTGTAATTTTTGACAAGTGCCGTTTAAATAAAGTTTGTGTTCTTATTTTCAAGACTAACATGGTCTTCATCAAATGCAGATAAAGACTATGTGAGATGGTCAAAAGCACTGCAACATGAGCTGAGCAAGGTTTTTCAGCTACCAAAGATTCTGAATAAATCTCTTCCAGCACAAAGTCAAATTAAACCTTTCACTGGTCCAATTTAATTCTTTCTTGCACCATTAAAGAGTTTGCAGCATTTTTCAATCCACATAACATAACATACGATCAGTTGTAAACCTGCTTACAAAGGTTGGGTAACGGGTTGGTGTTTTTGTGTTTCAGGTGATGGGAACCCCAAAGAAAGCAGTCCTTTCATCAACAGCAGTGCAGCCAGCGATGTGGAGAAGAGCCAGCAGTATGACGGCAAGAACATGGCTCTGTTTGAGGTGGGTACAGTTTTCAATAACCGGTAACAAACACACTGAGATTATCAGTGTGAAACCAATTCTTATTGCTGTCCTCAGTAGATCTCCAGATCTGTTACAAATGTGTTTCTGTTTTGTGTGTGTATCTTGCAGGAGGAGATGGATACCAGTCCAATGGTCTCCTCTCTGCTCAGTACTCTGGCCAACTATTCCAACCTCCCAACAGGCAGCAAAGAGCATGAAGAGGCAGAAAATAATGAGGAGGGGGCACGTCCATCTAAAAAACCTGTCAAGGTATAGTAATGTGTGTGATCAGTTCATCACCATCCCCTGGAGCAGTCTACACAGTTTTGACATTGTGTTGGAGGAAGAAATAGGAGAGTGATCAATCTATGCCAAATCAATACTATCTATTCTGTTGAAAGTTTGTAAAAAAAAACCCAAATAAATAAATAAATGTACATCTTGAGTTAAATGGTTCAAGGTGCGTATCAGCAGGTGTAATGTTCAGAATTTTCACCATCTCAGAGTGTTAGCATACTTTTTGGCACTAAACACAAAGTGCAGCCGTGGCTGATGGGAAATTAGTCATTAGTTTTACAGATGTTTAGTCATAAACCAAATTAAAATGTTTAACCTCTTGATGGCACTAGAGGAAAAGTTAAAGGATCACCAGAGTCATTCGTCCTTTGGACACTACAGTTTATGACAATCCATTCAATAGTTGTTGAGATGTTGTAGTCTGGACCAAAGTGGTTGTTCTGTGCATGGCCGGATTAACGTCCCAGGGGAACCCAGGGCAAAAACTTGTTCATGGGCCCCTATCGACCCCTGCTGTACATTCTATATTTCCCCAGACACCCAGAAATCAATCATTTGTTATATGGAGATTTCACGTAACTGATGGGTGATGGATTAGAGATTCACTTTATTTTTATTTTCACATAACCCCTCGGATTTCCAGAGACACTGAGCAAATCTTAAATAATAATTGCTGATTTGACTTTCAAGGCCTTTTAAGATAGTTGTATCAAATCCACACCTGCCTGTATTTCCCTTTTGTTTCCTGGCTTATCATTTATTGGGCCTTATCAGGGTTTATGTCGGTTATCCTGCATTTGTTCAGTGAAGCATAAGACAGGGTTAGCCACACAATAACCTGCATCCGCTCTGGATTTTACTCTCATTTCTCCACTAGTGTTTACTTTGGTTTTCCTGTCCTGTATCATTCTTCAAAGACAAAGGGCCAAATATGGGCATCTAAAATAAGACAGACACAAGCCTAAATAAATTTTGTTTATGATCTTTTTATGTGCTGTATATGCAGTTCTCTTGGTTGAATTTTGATAGAAGTGGAAAGGCAATAACGCATTTTTGCACATCTTGTAACGCTTTGCACTGGTTCAAAAAATGAAACAAAAAGACACAGTCAGGGGAGCTCGACAGCAGTTGCTGAACAAGGGTCAGTGTAATATGAAGATGCTACTACTTAAACTGAGTCACTCAAAAGATCCGGCACTGCGGGTCAGTCAGAGCTTCACTGTACTCACTCTCACCAGCTTTCCCCTGTGGACAAAACACAAGCAGTGACTTTCGTGTGTCCGTTCATCTTTCAGTTCCTTCTCATCACACACATCTCCTCTGCTCTGCAGAATTTAAATGAGGACTCCCAAATACTTCAGAAGGACAGACAAGGACTTAATGTGGCAAAATATTTTGTTTCATGGTGTGCCGTCACTTTCTGATAGTGATATGAAAAATATATTACCATATTTCCTGGCCTCTACTACCTGGTGACCAAATATAGCAGGTAATGAATTACTGTTAAGAGACATTGCTCTCACACAACTAGTCCATCACCTCAAAGTAAATCATTTCCCACTCATTTTAGAACTGCAAAACAGATTTACTGACAGAGAACTGTCCTCTCACATCTTGTCAAAGGAAACAGACGCAAAAACGTGCCCTCCTCTTCTCAATAGGATTACCGTTTCTTCCTGTTTTAAAAGAATGAACCCCTTTATTTGTAATGAGTTTGACCTCCAAAAGTGAACAACAAAGTGCAAATTGACAGATTTATCACCCCGATTTTAATCATTCACATGAAAAGATGAGCTAGACAGACAACTGCGACACAAAGCTCATAATTTTTCAGGTTTGACGTTTTGTTTAATGTTTCCCAGGCACCACAGCTGGGCACTCTGATGGGAGTCTACTTGCCATGCATCCAGAACATTTTTGGGGTGATCCTCTTCCTGCGGATGACCTGGATGGTTGGGATAGGAGGCGTCTTCGGCTCCTTCATAATCGTCTTCATGTGTTGCTCCACGGTGAGTAAAACTGCAGATGCATGTCCCAGCTGTCAAATATTTGTTGCGCAACACGACCCATGTCCACTCAGAAAACAGATGGTACATTAAATATGCTTGTTAAATTTAATGCAGTACCAATGCAAAGTGGACCCTCTGTACACACATACCCAATCAGGGGAGTGTGTGATTAAACTACAAGTGTTATAATTTAGTTCAGGCTGTATAATAATATTTTCAATTGCACAGATGCTGAAGGTGACACAGTAAATCCTACCATGAGGCAGAACAGTGAACCCAAGGACACCTATCATCACCACCACCACCACATTTCCCCTGTTGGGATCTGTAAATCAACAATTTATTGCATGCTCACATATTCATAACATATAGGTTTGGGATGGGAATGTCATTAGTTTTGTTGGTCTTTGGTCATAAACTAAAGTACATGGAAAATTGAAAGTTTGACCTGAAAGGTCAGGCTGGAATGTTTGTGCTGAAATTTCATGGGAATCCAACCTGAAGTTGTTTCACTAAGAACCACAAATGTGAACCTCACTGTGGCACCAGAGGTAAAGTCAGGGAATCACTATTGTCTGTGGATGTCATCCTCTTGGGACCAAAGGTCAGTCTGGTCAATAGTTGTTGACATATTTCAGAACCAAAGTGGTGGACCAATGGGCTAAAAACAGTTCCCTCTTAAATGCAGCAAGGTAAAAATCTCATAAAATGGAGACACTCAAATAGCATAGAGGTACCTTAAAATTGTACTTGTTGATAGTAAATGTAATTAGTTCATTTCCACCTCTGGCTGTAGGAGATAGTATCACTGAAGTGACATTATGTGCCTAACCAGCCATAGTCATCCCCACGATGAACAATTCATCATGACCAGATGAGTCAGACTCTGGTGCTGCTGGATGTTTTTCTCTGCTCCCTCCCTCAGTTCATCAAGGCCTCACTGTCAGCCATATTTAATAAGATGTGCCCACCTGCTGCCTCTTAGAGTCCTGTAACTCTCTGTTGTTTACTGTTTGTTTTGTTTTTTCAGACCATGCTCACAGCCATCTCCATGAGTGCCATTGCAACAAATGGAGTTGTACCAGGTGAGTGGATGTCTGAGGGGATGTATAAGTGTGTTTGTCTGTGACAGAACAGTGACTCTTCTGTGTGTTTGTGCCTCACAGCTGGAGGTTCATATTACATGATCTCTCGCTCGCTGGGGCCTGAGTTTGGTGGAGCTGTTGGGATCTGCTTCTACTTAGGAACCACTTTCGCAGGTGCCATGTATATTCTCGGCTGCATTGAAATTCTGCTGGTAAGATGCCTTAATTATCAAGCCATGTCAGAGAAAGCTAATGATTAATTAATAATAAATAAGTAAATTGTGAATAATGTGATTATTTTAATAGAGACCTTTTTAATTCACAAATAGTTTTTTTTATGATTTTCTTATATGATTTCACATATGTCATAAATTCTGACTTATTCTCTTTCCTCTACCTCACCTTCATCCACGTTTATCCCTCCATCTTTCCATTCTTTCAGATTTATATCGTTCCTCAGGCAGCCATCTTTAAGATCGAGGGCCTGGAGGGGCCGGAGGCAGAGGCGGCTCTCCTCAACAACATGCGAGTGTACGGCACCATTGTGCTGAGCTTCATGGCACTGGTGGTGTTTGTGGGAGTGAAATATGTTAACAAGCTGGCGCTGGTCTTCCTGGCCTGTGTCATCCTCTCCATCCTGGCTGTTTATGCTGGGGTCATCAAGACCGCCATCGACCCCCCTGTCTTCCCGTAAGTGATTCTTTGATTCACTGGTCAAAGTCTCCTGTGATGTCAAATGCAAGTACGTGACAATGATGCGTTTGTTGACTTTCTTTGCAGCGTCTGCCTCCTGGGGAATCGAACTCTTCTCTCTAAAGCATATGATGTGTGTGCAAAGGTCGTTGAAATCGACAACGAAACCATCACCACCAAACTGTGGAGGTCCTTCTGTGATTCTGACTCCCTCAACGCCACTTGTGACGAATATTTCATGAACAACAACATCACAGAGATACAGGGAATCCCAGGGGTCACTAGTGGCATCTTGGCAGGTATGAGATGCCTAATCAATGGCATGATAATACCCTCCGTTACTCGTTGATATGACATGAGGATCACATGCTTGTCTTTCAGAAAATCTGTTTGGTAACTACCTGGAAAAGGGGATGATGCTGGAGAAGCGAGGACTTGCATCAGACACAGATCCAGACAGTCCTGTAACCAGCTCCAACCGCTACGTCCTGGCTGATATCACCAGCTTCTTCACCCTGTTGGTGGGGATTTACTTTCCATCTGTCACAGGTTAGCATCAGACAGTCCTAAGTCTGCCATTACATTCACATAGTACAGTATATTCCTCCCACTACAACATCTCCCTGCTCCCTGCTGTGCTGAGCTGTTCTGAGCTGAGGTGTTCCTTTGTGGAGTGACGATGTCAGAGCCTAAACATTAACACTATACATAATTATCTATTCCATGTGAGTTGCCTGACAGAAATCAATCTTTTTTGTTGTGATAATTTTATTGTCACATGTATATAAATTACTGCATCTCCATAAATTTAGCATAGGCTTCAGGTCCATCTTTGATTAAACAGAGAAGTTCCAGTTTGCACCAAGCTGTCTTGATTTCATGTTACTGTTCCTATGATATCAAAAAAGAAATATTACCTTCCCATGCAGGTGTATAAGTTAAAACCCCCCGATCATCTTGCTCCACCAACAGGTATCATGGCCGGCTCCAACCGCTCCGGAGACTTACGTGATGCTCAGAAGTCAATCCCCATCGGCACCATTGCAGCTATCACCACCACATCCACTGTGTGTATCCTTCACTGAGCCGAGGTTGATAGAAAGAAACTGTGCAACTCTGAAAGTGCTGGTTGGAGACTTTGATGTAATATTTCTCATGTTGTAGTGTTTGGGTCAACTATTCTGAATAATGTATTCCTTAACAGTTTGTATCACAGACATGTCCTGTGTGGTGCTCTTTGGTGCCTGTATAGAAGGAGTAGTCCTCAGGGACAAGTAAGTCTAACTGTAAAATTCATTGTAAATTTGTAAATTTCAAGCACAAGCACTGCATCCTGGTACTTGACTTGAGTACTTGTACTTGTATTTCCATTTCATGTTACTTTGTGCTTCTATTCCACTAAATTTGAGAGGACTCCATTATGCAAATTATTATGGATTAAGCTATTAAGGCAGAAATTTGTTAAAATTAGCCCCCGACACATTTTTGATGCTTACATGTTAATCCATCCATTATTATATTCAAATAATATGATGTATATCATTCTGAAATGGGTCATTCTATGTAAAGTGCTTTTACTTTTGATACATTAAGTATATTATGATGTTAATCATAGTTTTGTATATTTAAATATTGAATGCAGGACTTGTAAAAGTTTCCATCTGCTCATAGAAGTGAAGACTTGTAACAATTAATGTAACATTATTCAAGAGTTTGTAGGGAAAAAAATCATTTTATTATTATCTCTCTTCAATGAAAACTGATATTTTGTCAACTATAGTGAAGATAGATTTGGTGGATTCCAGACTCTAGGTTACTTTTGTGATTATGTGATTGACCAGTGTGTGTGTGTGTGTGTGTGTTATTTCAGCTTTGAGTTGTTTAACCCTCACGTCTCTCTCTCCACAGGTTTGGTGAAGGGGTCAATGGTAACCTGGTCATTGGTACGCTTGCATGGCCGTCTCCATGGGTCATTGTGTTTGGCTCCTTTTTTTCCACCTGTGGAGCTGGGCTTCAAAGTCTGACAGGAGCTCCACGTCTCCTACAAGCCATCTCAAGGGATGGCATCATCCCATTTCTTAGGGTGAGCACACATTAATCTCTGTCATAAAAGCAGAAAAGTGTTTTGACAGCTGCACAAGAAGTTGTGTGTAGGTTTGTGTAAATTCTTTAGCCGTAAGCCAGAGAAACAAACATTATCAGCAGAAGACAGAATAAGGTACATATGTTTATGTGGAGTAGATCACACAAGTCTCCATTGGCTAAAGAGATTCAGTCAGTTCTGAAGGAGGCTGATATTTACAGGAATAATTCATGTTGTAATTCTGACTCTCATAAAATCTGTCTTACCAAAACCAATATTAACAACATATTATATTACATAATAATATTACACTTAACTATGGCTCTCAATCATATGCTGCATCTTGCTTATCTAGAAGCCAAAGATCTTTATTTGCACATATGAGAATCTGAAAAAAGAAGGCAAGATGGATTAGTTAATTACTTTTCATTCTGTTTTCATAGTTAACATAAAGTATATGTTTTGTCACTGATGTGTGGATGTTGTCGTAGAATTTGGCTTCATCGTGCATATGGCTGAAAATATTTTTATGCATGACACAGAATCAAATACTGAAATTATTACTATAAAGTTTCATTTGATTTGATCCTATCATGTTGCTGCAGGTGTTTGGGCATGGCAAAGCCAATGGGGAGCCCACCTGGGCCCTCCTCCTCACAGCTGGCATCTGTGAGATCGGCATCATCATCGCCTCCCTGGATTCAGTCGCACCCATCCTCTCCATGTATGTACAATACTGCACCTTCATCACCGAACACACACACTGTAGTAGTTAAGATCCGTCTCAGTGTCTTACTTCTCTTCAATATCTTTCTCTCTGTTTCTTCCTCTGTCCATCTTTCCTCAGGTTCTTCTTGATGTGCTACATGTTTGTCAATCTTGCCTGCGCCCTGCAGACTTTGTTGAGGACGCCAAACTGGAGGCCGCGCTTTAAGTTCTACCACTGGTGAGTTTGTGTGTCGGTGACTTTCCATACATGCGGTGTATTCCTTTTAAATATGCTATGAGGAGTATCCTTGTGGTCAAACAAATATGTTGAATGCATTTCCTACTTCACTGCATAGCCAATTTTTTAAGCATTCTAAATTTTCTAAAGATAGACAGATAGATAGATAGATAGATAATCTACTCTACTCTGTTTGTTCTGCTCTGTTTTGCTGCCCTTACTAACACATTGCTGCATTTTTAGTGCACTAGTTGAGGGTTAAACTTATGACTAAATAATACTAAAGTATGTTTTTTTATGTTTAGCAGAGTTTTCAGGATTTAAGTTGAAGCTGAAAGTCTTGGTCATACCTCAGCAGCAGTACACTACATGTAAAACTTCCTATTCACAAGCTGTAGTCATTGCTGAAATTCCCAGTGTGACCATACATGTGATGTCCTGTCCCCCCACAGGGCTCTGTCTTTCCTGGGTATGAGTTTGTGCCTGTCGCTGATGTTCATCTGTTCCTGGTATTACGCCATAGTCGCCATGGGCATCGCCACCTGCATCTACAAATACATTGAGTTCTGTGGGTAAGTAATCATGATGACAGTGCAGCACCAGAAGCAGGAATAAGATCATACTTCAGCATCTGTTTGTCCTCGTCAGTTTTTGTACTAAATCCTTTTTTTTGTGCCAGTGTTTATTGTTTTGGCTTAGTGGTGGATTGAGCTTGTTTTAATTTTACATTTTTAATGAAATTACACTGCATACAGTACACACATACATCACACCCATTGATATGTCACATAACAGAGCTGAGAAGGAGTGGGGTGATGGGATACGCGGCATCTCATTGAGCGCTGCTCGCTTCGCTCTCATGAGGCTGGAGGAGGGACCACCACACACCAAGAACTGGAGGTCAGTCAGCTCCATCTTCAACTTTTAAACAGTCACAGTTAAAGTCCAGATGAAATTAAACAGCTTTTTTGTCTGTTACAACATACATGCTTTATTATTCACTTTTCCTGTGTTCTCCTTTGAGGAAAAAAGTTTTGCATTCATTCAAATAACGCCATTTTGATACAGCCAATTATACAGAGCAGATAGGCACACTGAGGCAGACAGCAGACTGCTACACACCACGAAAGCCACAGACAACAATTCAGAGTAGTTTTCCTGCCAAAGTCTCCTTCCTATCTAAGTTACAAACATAAACACACATCTCGATCTGCACCTTAGCTTGCTGAATGAGCAGCCAAACAAACATTCTCAGTGGAACCACCACTGATTTCAGTTCCCTAGAGAGCTATTTAGCCGCTCGGCTGCAGCACATTAAACTGCAAGTAAATGTACCAGCAAATGTCACTTTGGCCCGTTAAGATTCTGGTGTGGTCCTTACTCTTATATATTATTACAAAAGGGAGTGACAAAATGTGATTTCAGTTGGGCTTTAAGCTTATATTTAGAGATGCTTCTTTTGAGCTCTAATATTAAAATAGTTAATGACCAGTTCTATTTCACCTGTTGATTTTTCACCACTCTGCTGCTTTGTTTTTTTCTTTTGTCAGGCCTCAGATCCTGGTTCTGGTGAGTGTGGACGCCGAGCAGAATGTCGAGCAGCCTCGTCTGCTGTCTCTGACCAATCAGCTCAAAGCAGGGAAGGGCCTGACCATCGTTGGAACCGCAGTTCAAGGAACTTTCCTTGACAACTATACTGAGGCACAGAAGGCAGACCAGGTCCGTCCAGTATTAATTTATCTCCAACACACACACACACACACACACACTTCCACATGTTCCATTTTTTTACCAGTTATGTAATCACAGACTCACTAACAGCTGTCTTCCCCTCTCTGTGTGCCTCTGCAGTCTTTGCGGAAGTTGATGGAGACAGAGAAGGTGAAGGGCTTCTCTCAGGTGGTCATCTCCTCCAACCTGCGAGATGGGACATCCCACCTGATCCAGGTTGGAGGACTGGGTGGTCTGAAGCACAACACTGTAATGGTCAGCTGGCCCCGTAACTGGAAACAACCCGAGTGCCACCAGCACTTCAGGAACTTTATTGGTAAGTCCTAAGTCACCGGTGAAACATTGGGAAACATTAGGTTTGTGTGATTGCCCTCTTCAGCCAGTCAACATCTGAATATCCTGGCTTTGATTATTGACAAAAATAATGAACCAATACTGAGCATGTAAGGCTAAAAGTGATCTATTTATAGAAGAACAAAGCAAAAAAATAAATAAATTTAACCCTAGGGTAGTTAAAACATCTTTTAAGTCTCCAACGACATTCTATAGAAAACGTCTGTGATATATATTCTTTCATTTTTTGACAATTAGATTTTTTCTAAATTTTTTCTTTGACCCTTGGACCTTTTGAGAGATTAATAGTAAGTTAGGGAAATGAACTTAATTTCAAACTTAATTATAATAATAGAATAATCCAGTATCAGTTGGGCTCCAGACACTATTGATTTTGATATGCAGTTAGCACCATTTCCAGATAAATAATGTTTATTTTCTCATTTCTCCTCTCCTGTTTAATGAGATGAATTAAACAAATTGATTAAAAGAAGTGAGGTAACACCCCTCTTCTTCTTCATGTTTTATAATAAATACATTTCTTCCATCCATTTTCAGAGGTGGTTAGAGAGACAACTGTAGCCAGTCTAGCCTTGTTGGTTCCTAAGAACATCTCCAGCTACCCATCCAATGGAGAGCGCTTCACTGAAGGTCACATAGATGTGTGGTGGATTGTCCATGACGGAGGCATGTTGATGCTTCTGCCCTTCCTGCTGCGCCAACATAAGGTGGGCAGCAAGATTCTTTAATGCATAAATTATGAACACAAATTAAGAGGGAGGTTTAAAAAAAAACAACATTGAGAACATTTTGTCCATGACCTGTGAGTGTTCCTGTTTTGTCCTGAAGGTGTGGAGGAAGTGCAAGATGCGCATCTTCACTGTGGCTCAGATGGATGATAATAGTATCCAGATGAAGAAAGACCTCATCACCTTCCTCTATCACCTGCGCATCGACGCTGAGGTGGAAGTGGTGGAGATGGTGAGAGACTTGTCTGACACATTATCCAAGTTCACAAACACAATCTGCATTTACATTTTTGTGTTGGAAATTGTGCTTTTAAAAAATAGGTTTGTGTTCTGAGATAAAGCCAGTCTGTTATCTATAGAACCTGTCTTCTATTATATGCCATCTGTTTCAGTACTTGAGTACCTGTATGAGACATGAAAAATGTGTTTTTCCTTTTAAAGCACGACAGTGACATCTCAGCCTACACCTATGAGAAGACACTAGTAATGGAACAACGATCACAGATCCTCAAACAAATGCATCTGACCAAGAATGAGATGGAGAGAGAGGTAAGCCAGAATCGTTTAAGGAACAGGACAATTTTTTGTCAACACAGGCTGAAGAAGAAGACATTTTCATTATCACTCTGTCTCTGCTGCAAATATCAGCTCTGGAGCAGGGAATTGGTTGATAATGAGGTGTTTGTGTCTGGTCTTGTTTTCACTGAGGGAAGGCAGAATAAACTCTGCAGGGAAATTACAATTTGAACCCTGTCCATTTCTTCTAGATCCAGAGCATTACGGATTCATCCCGTGGGTCTATTCGACGTAAGAACCCACCTAACTTGCGCTCCCAGCACAGCGCTGAGGAGGGAACCAGCGTGGCAGAAAAACCAGAGGAGGAGGTAATGCTGCTTTTGCCCTTTTAGGTGCAATAACCTGTTGATTTGTGATATGTCTATCCTGCACCTGTTGTCTCTCTGTGCCCCAGCTTGGGCGCAATCTTCTGTTTTTACTATTGTGTGACAGACATGTTTCACCTCATCACAAAAGCCGCCATCACAGCAATGTTTTCCTCTCAGTGGCTGCTCAGTGATTTCCCACTGGCCTCCAGAGTTCCACGTTTTTCTGACAGGTGTCTCTTTCCTCTCTTTCGCCCTGTCACACTGTTACGTCACTGTATCCCTGTCTCAGTCTATGGCTGTCTCCAACCCAAAACAGGTACAGCTGATCCACAGTAAGAACACCTCCACACCGACCAGCCCCACAAGCCCCACATCCCCTGCTGCGTCCGCAGGGGGCGCCGCCACCTGGACCGACAACAAGGGACCAGACAAGGGGAAGACCCTTTTAGCGGAGCCGAGCAAAGACCTCTTCAACATGAAGCCGTGAGTCACCTGTCAGTTTCCCTTTAACTCAGCGTGCTGCACAGGAAGCAGATATGACGCATGACATTAACACAAGGACGCAGGTCAAGGGTAAATATTTGTAGGTATCGACCCATGTTCCAGGGTCGATACACACAGATAGATGTTGTCCCCTGCGCATGTGGCAAACAGAACTTTGAAACTAAAATACCAACAGATGCAGCTTCCTATATGACCATGTGTATTTCACTTATTATTATTATTATTTCCCTCCAAACATGCTGCTGCAGGGAATGGGAGAACCTGTGAGTGTTAACATTTTGTAGCAAGACATGTGAATTGAGCTGAGCAGCTAACAGACTGATTTGTGAACCAAACTCACTGTGACTTAATGCTCCTTGCATCAGGAACCAGACGGATGTGAGGCGCATGCATACGGCGTTGCGGCTCAATGAGGTTATCATAAAGAAGTCTAAGGAGGCAAAACTCGTCCTGCTCAACATGCCTGGACCACCAAGGAACCGCGTGGGCATCGAAAACTGTATCCTACTCCTTACACGCTGTATTTTATTTCTCTTTTTCAGAAAATATTTTTAAATACTTTTTGCAGCAATGCACCATAAAAAGATTTCACATGAATACAAGAAAACACAATAAGACACTTGAAGAAAAGTGCTGGTACTATTAATCCTATGTGTTTCAGCAGCAAGGAAGTGCTCCGACCCTGCTGTCTTTAAACTTCCTGTCTACACTGAAAGCAGGAATGTGTTGCGTTGTGTAGATAGAGATGCTGCTTGTGAACACACTGTCCCTGCATTTGATTAGATATCTGTGCAGTACATTATAATGCATTAGAATAACTTTATTGTTTTAGCAGTTCAAGGTGGAGTAATTTTTAAATACTAAAACCTATGTACAGGTAGGTTAATCTAGTGGTTTCCAATGCAGGGGACACTCCGCTCCAAGGGGTCACAAGATAAATCTGAGGGTCATTCAAACAAAGACATTTGGATCACATGGTGTGGTCACTTTACTTGAGTTCAACTGGCAAAGCTTTGAGGTTAACACCAGTCAAAAAAGGCTAGGAACCACTGCTGTACACCATGTTGTATTAACATATCGATTTGTGTTACATTTATTTGTCAAGTACTAAAAACAAGGTTCCTTGACTGTGATTGTCCCGCAGACATGGAGTTCCTTGAGGTGCTCACTGAAGGTCTCAATCGAGTCCTCCTAGTGCGAGGAGGTGGACGTGAGGTCATCACCATCTACTCCTGAAGGGCTTTTCTGGTCTTTTGACGGCTCCAACATGAACTCTGCCCTCCCCTGCCTCTGTGTTGTTCCAGGAAAAATTCCCCCACACACACCCATCCAGTCACCTAGAACCACGTGTTGTGCTCAGACTTCAGTATTTTACAGGTGACATCTACTGGTGTAGACCTAACTGTATCTGTTACCTTCTAACCATTAGGATACACAAAGAGTTATGCAGTAGTCACATTTTCTGTTCTCGGCTTGTCAGCTGAAAACAGCAGATGAGGTTAGTTTAAAATTTTATTTAAAAAACAAGATTCCAAAAACTTAATATAACCTCAATGGAAAGCTAAAATAAAATGTATTACAGGAAAACCAGGAAATGGAAGGCTTTCAAACATTCCTTTCCCCTTTCTGATGTGTTTAATCATCATTCTGTCCTTTTGCATTTCTTCCTGGTCATTTGTAAAGGAGGAATATTTTTTCTCTATCATTTTTCTTATTTTATATTATTTAATATTGATATTATTTATGTATTTATTCACCTAGTCATGTCTGTCTTTGTCCTGGTCTTTTTGTGTATTTAATTGTATGTTTGAAAGTTATAACATTAGAGAACTAGCAATTATATTAATTCATAGTAGGAAACAGTTGGATGAGGATCTTCCTCTCATAGTTCACATATGTAAAACATTCACATTATCTAACTGAAGAACTGAAAGGGCCGAGGTTGGTGCTCTATGTCAATATGTACATAAATTCCCAAAAGACGAGTTGGATCAAATAGATGTATGTAACACCACCTGTGAAAGTGCAGGGCTGGTATGTGCAACTTGCAGTTTATGAACATCATGAGAACAATCATCTCATCACTGACCACTTTGATTTTTCTGTTTATTTATTGGCATCACTCTCTTGTTGCAGAGAGCTTGGCAGAAATTAAAATGAAAAGCGAATGATTAGATACAGATCATCACGATCCCAGACCTGATTGTTTTATTATCCTTCATAGTTGGACAGGGGTCGTATTTGACTGAATGGACTCGATGACTTGCTGTAATACAGAATATACTCAGGCTCTGAGCTCAGTGATGGTCACTTTATATAATGCACATTCAATAATCATTGATATGTATTACATCCAGTGTAGCCCTGTTTCCCAGTATGTCCAGAAAAAAGCCCAGAAAACGTCCTGTGGTACAAGCTGTATTAGTTAATATGAAATCTGCATTCTATCTCTAAACAAAAATTGTTAATATCGAACATCATCTTCACAACTCTTAAATTAATAAACCTTACTGATAACTTGCAAAATGTGCCAATATATAATGTAACAATGTTTTTGATACCAACTCTCTTTTAGGATAAAGTCTGACCGGTATTTTTTAAGAAAGTTATAAAGCAAAATACACTAATTTATGTGACATTTAATTGTGAAATTTAAGCAGATTTTAGACCAAGCATCTCTACTACTTTTCTAAAACAGTCAAATGTACTCAGCAGAACTAAATATTTTGGTGTTTTACCCATCAGCTGTATGTCATAAATTTGATTTCAAATAATTAATATTTTTTAATGGAACCGTTCAGATCAAAAGATTTACAAATGATTTGAAAAATGTAGAATTTTTGCATGGTGAGTGCACATACACTTAGTTTCTCTCTTGCTGAGAGTTCAGTGAGAAAATTTAAACCATGTGTTTAAATGCTAAATGTGTAGCTGTAGCTAGGGGAAAGTTAGCTTAGCTTAGCATAAAGACTGGAAACAGGGGGAAAGAGGTGTCCTAATTATTTTTAAAGGTTAAAAACCTGAAAAAAAATCACCTATCAGCTGCTGGCTGTAGCTTCATAGTAAGAATGGTATCAGTTTTCTCATCTAACTCAAGGCAAGAAAATTATTTTCCCAAATGTCAGTGTAAAATGTATATTATTTGCATTTGCTGCTACGCTAATGCACACAATTTTAAAATGTTTAGTAATTTGCTGTGATGTTGACAAAGCAGATATATACAGACCCAGAATAATAAATAATTATAGAGGAATCTCATGAGAAGCATATTAAATAGCTTTAGCATGGTTTATTATCCTGCAGAGTTCCCCTCAGTCATTTGTTTTAGTGTGTGTGTGTGTGTGTGTGTGTATACAATGAATGTTTAGTTTCTATTTGTGTATGGTTTAGTAAAGTTTGATTCATTCACATGTACTGTTTTGTTATAGACATTCACACTCTTCAAAATCAACATTTTGTTGGATATAACCAGTAGTAGTCAGGTCAATGTATATTATCTTGCACCAGAATGTGCAGAGTTTATGATATCTATATTAAAACAAAGCATTTAGTTTTGTTATGATGGAAGATATTATCCAAACATGTATGTATACAGACGGTTTTATTTCCCAGTCTTGCTTGGCCTATTAGAGCTGTGAAGTTTTTTTTTTTAGTAAATTCTGCATCAGTTTCTAACAAAAAGAAAATCTATAGCCTTCAGAATCTTTTCCAGAAAAGTATAAGACATGTAAGTATCTTGTATGTATGATAGTTTCCTGAAGATTTATTGTATACATGTATTGTTTTTGATGCTGTAGCATGCACAGAACCTCACCTCATCATACACACATCAATATGTCTCCTTTTTGGTAAATATCTGTACAGCTCCCCAGTGTTTCCCTTATAATTGTGAAAAGTGTGGGTGCTTATCGTTAGCCACAACAAAAAATACGATTTATATTTCTAAATCTGAATAGTTCTGCATTTACTTTTGATTCACAAAATGATGGCATAGTTCTGCAGATACATATATCAGTCACTGGTCTGCAGAAGTTTAGCGTCACTGTTTTTAAACTCCCTCAATCAGAGTTTGTGTGTAAAGGTTGTGACTACATGCCTTTATGCTGTATGTGTGTATGTGCGTGTGAACCTGACAATATGCGCACACTTGTTAAAGTGAGGACAGTGTGTGTAATTGAATATGGATATCAAATGAAGATGGGACATTTGTAAATAGATCTGTGATTTTAGGCTTAGAGATAACACGTGTATTATGTGTGACAATACAGCTTTTATGGATATAAAATAGGCAGTTTATATTGTCTTTAAATGGTAAACAAACTTTGTTTTATGTTCTATCATATCCAGTGCAGTACATGTACAAATGATGGTTTAAAGAAACCATTTTATGTCGGTACAAATTGCAATAAATTAAAGTAATTTTAATACAACAGTACCAGTTCAAGCATCTGTGTGTCATCTTTTCTTACAGTGTCTGCCTATAGGTTAATTGGTAACACTAGTTTCAAGCGAATTTCCTGAAAAATTTCCTCATAATTTCCTAAAGAAATTAGTTGTTATTTAACTAAAAATTGCAAGGATATTTCCAAGCGAGGCCAATGCAATTAAGTGCAAATTATAAACATATACGGAGAGAGAGTTATTTGCTAAGTACCCACCATAGGATGGAACATAAACTTTAAGAAGATCAGACAGACAACTGTGCCTTGTATGTGAAAGTAGTAATATTACTCGGATGTGTAAGGAAGAGTTATGATTAAGCTAGCTGCTCTGAAGCTGTACTCAGGCACAGCGTTGCTTTGAGCTAAATGCTAAAGTCATCTCTCTAACATGCAGACAATGACTTGCCAATACGCTAATGTGCAGCATGTGTAATGATTACCATGTTCACCAGCTAAGTTTTGCTTGTTAGCACGCTAACATTAGAAAATTTACATTAAACTTTAACCATAGAAAGTTCTGGGCATATGAGAAATTTGATTTAAATATGCTAAAAATTCAGAATAAGGCTTTTTCCACTGCACCTTGGACAAGAGGAAACCGTTTTGACCAGATAAAGTCTGTTTCAGAGTTGAAAATAAAGCTGTTATATCTGCTACTATTTTAAAGAAGACACATGAATGAAAAGTATTCACAAAACACACAAAAGGTTTCAGTCAAAGTGTTTGATCTGAACTAAAAATGCTGAATTGCACTGATGGTGAAATGCATATTGAAGCACATATCACTGACTCCATTATATAAGAGACGTAATGTCCCAACATTATTGATTATTCAGAGGCCTGGTTGTAGCCTGTCAAACTTTCTTGCACAATGTTTCCTAATGGATATCAGCCACCCACAATCACAGCATGACATAAGCTTTAAAAAGAGATTCAGATAGCAACACAATCAATGTTACAGCATGCATAAATTCTTGTAATGCCTGATTTTAATGTATGGACCATATATTTGTCACTTGTTTGTGGTAAATGTATTACTTGTGTTATTGTTCAAATCTGATGCCAAGTGCATAAAGTACAATAGGCCCATATACTTTATGAGACAGGCCATTATGAATTTATAGATACCATGTACATGCTGTATTGTACTGTTAAATGAGCACAAAAACGCTGATCTGTCAGAACTGTAACATGTCTTATTACAGTGATCAAAGTCCGTGCAGCAGTATTTCTCTCTGAGGGGGCATTGCTCATATTTGTTTGAGAGAGAGCAGGCTTGACCAATTCCTTTAACGTTATCTAAACAGAGATAATCCCGGCTGGAAAAGAAATGACTGTCATTTGCTCCAAAGAGCCGTCAGGATGAAGACGCAGCCGACCAGCCTTCGCATTAAGTTACCTGCATTTGTGTTTGTCATTGAGGTGGTTATTGTTGCACTGTATGCTGCCTTTGTCACCTATGATGAGCACACCGATGCCAGATTTCAGACCAACCAGACTAACCCCATGGACAATGCAGTGTACAAGGACTACCCTTTTTTTACGGACATACAGGTCATGATATTCCTCGGCTTCGGATGCCTGCTGGCATTTTTGCGACTATATGGCTTTGGGGGGATGGTTTTTAACTTCCTCACAGCTACTTTTGCCATCCAGTGGGCCATTCTGGTGCAGGGGTACTTCCAGTTCAACCATGATGGTAAGATACACCTTGGAGTGATCAACCTCATTAATGCGGAGTTTGCCTGCGCTGTGGTGTTGATATCTTTTGGAGCAGTGCTGGGGAAGACCAGTCCTTTGCAGCTGCTGGTCATGGCTTTGCTGGAAGTGCCAGTGTTTGCAGTCACAGAATGGGCTGTGCTGAAGTATCTGAAGATCAACGATGCAGGAGGATCTATTCTCATTCACCTCTTTGCCTGTTATTTTGGCTTGGGGGTCACTTTTGTGCTGTACAGGCCTCGACTAAATGAAGGCCATGCAAAGGAGAACACTAGCTACCAGTCTGACATCCTCTCTGTGATGGGGACCTTGTTCCTCTGGGTGTTCTGGCCCTCTTTCAACTCAGCATTAACCTTGAAAGGAGACGACCAGCACAGAGCCATCCTTCACACCTTCATCGGCCTCAGCGCCTCCACGCTCACAGCCTTCGCTCTCTCTGCGATGCTGAACAAAAACGGTAAGCTCACCATGGCTGATGTTCAGAACGTCACCCTGGCTGGAGGTGTGACAGTCGGGGCATCTGTGGATATGATGATATCGCCTGCAGCTGCGTACGCTCTGGGTATTATGGGATGTACTGCATGCATGCTGGGCTACAAGTACTTGAGCCCCTTCTTAGCACAGCGCTTTAGGATCCAGGATCAGTGTGGAATACATAACTTGCACGGTCTAACAGGACTTATATCCTGTACTGCAGGGATATGTGCTATACTGATGGCTAATGAGGATGTTTATGGCCCCAGTTTGTATGAAATCTTTACACACAGAGCACCAGTGGAAGGGGACCCTAAATTGCAAGATCTGCAGATGTTGATCCCCGGTTTACAGCCAGGTCTGGGGAGGACTGCCCAGGAACAGGCCCTCTTCCAGGTCGCAGCTGTGTTCTCCACTATAGGAGTGTCAGCGCTGGGAGGCGTCCTCACAGGCTTTGTCTTAAAACTGCCATACTTCGCACCACCATCTGATGATTTCTGTTTCGATGATGAGCCGTTTTTTGATGTTCCTCCGGACTACGATGCACCACTTAAACTCACTGACACAAGTGCAACTGAGGATTCTGCTGCCTGACATGTAACTGCCAAGTGTTGTCAATGAATTTGACTGAAAACAAAAATGTACATAAATCTGTATTCATCTTTATAAGTAAGGCGTCACTCAAAAGAGCACTATAGTGACTATTGATTAAATGTTTACATCTATTACATTGTACATAAGTTGCACTAATGATCATAGATAACGGTAACAATGCAGTGACAATGGCCAACACTGTCTAATGCTATTTATTGTTCTACATGCAAACATTAAAGGAAAGTTGATATCGCTCTCTTGACCAAGTTTGTGATGTGAAATAAACTCTTTTTGAGCAATGTTCATTGTCTATGTCTACAATTAAAACTGTTTCAAAGTGTCAACATCTAAATTTGAGCCCCTTGAGATGCAGTTATTCTAAAAAGGAAAAATAAAATGAAATGAAAGTTATAATCAGTGCAATAGCATAAAAACACACATATACAAACAGGGTTCAAATTTCTATTACAAGCAGTAACAGCATGAAACTGACATGGAATAAAATGAATTAACAGCTGCCAGAGCAAATAAACTTGTGCAATATTAGTACTGACAAAAGAAACCTATATACTGCATAAAAAAGTAAAAAAAAATAAAAATAAAAATAAAAATAAATACAAATGAAAGCAGAAATAGTGATGAAATATTAAAGTAAATATTGTCAAATATTATCAATAACATTTGAGTCAAAGTAGTAATATGTCCTTGTGAACAGCTTAAATTAAAGTTGAAAACTATAATTTTGTAAATCAAACACACAGAAAAATGAATGAGTGGTGCATACAATAAGGACACCTCAAAACAAATAACAAATAATAGAGATAAAATATTGACATAACATATTAATTAGTAACAGGAAATGGCAGGGAATTCATTTCTTTTTAATATCCACTAGATGGCGAGACAGAGCTGTGAAATTGCATATGTGCCCTCAGTAGTGTTTCACAGGCAAATCAGGGGAGGTTGTGTTTTTTCGAATACATCCATCGTGTCGCATGGTGATGCATGTTTTAATAGTTGTTTTTCGACGAGACGCTTGGTTCCAAAGTGTAAGGGCCTAAAATCATATAGTTTGCCTGTAGGGGTGGAGCGCATCGAGTGTTTCTTAGCGCCAGTGGGGGGCAGTAATGTAATGCCAAATAATACAGCTGCTTTAAAAACTTCACAGAAGAAGAAGACGGCGAAGAAGAAGGAAGGAAAGCGTTGTGATACCAGGCCGCGACCTACGACAGAAAAAAGGTTACATAACCTCGCAATTTTTGATTTCATCTTAGCTTGCTGTGACCTATCGAGACGGAGACGTCGAGACGAGTCTCTTCAGGAGCACATTTTCTGCGATATTTTGACTTTGGCACGTCATTTCGACAATTTCAAACGGTAACGTCGATGTTTGCTAATGCAGCTAGCTCGCTGCCGCCATATTGGCACTACACTGATAACTTAGCGCCTGTTTTAGTTAAGTAAACATAATTCGTTTTACTGTGAGCAATGAGGATCACATTCTTGCTGCACCAGTGTACATGTTTATTGTAATGAATGGCGTCAAATGTGGTGGTAAATGAACAACAATAAGGTTACTTGAAATACGCTTACGTTGAGACGACGGATGTGGCTAGTTAGCATTTAGCTTCGTGTTCAGCGCAACGCATGTTTATCTTTCACGACGCCGTTCACCATTACACATATGTTGGTCTTTGAACTCTGATGAATATGTGACCTTAAAATTGGTACGTTAGTCAGATAACTATCATATAAATTGATCACATACTAGGTGACATTTGTGATACCGAAGGGAAGTTGAACGTAGTTAGAAGACATTGTTATCGTTGCCATGTAACATATTTCAGGTAATGTTAAGCTAGTTCAGAGTTGCAACGATAAGGCGGTTAAACGATTGGCAGAAAAATAATCGGTAGTTATTTACATTATAGATCAATTAAAGTCAAAGTTCTTAAACATATGAAACATTGGCTGGTTTTGGGCTCAAATTTGAATATTTCCTGCTTTTCTCCAGTAATATTGACTGTAAATTGAACATTGTGGGTGTTTAGGCAGTTGGACGGACAAAATAGAATATCTGAAGAGGTCAGACTGGAGAAACTGGATGGATATTTTTTTTTTAATCATTACATAAACTACCCCGCAACAAAGTTAATTATTGAGCTTCTTATTGTAATGTGATTGCTCACAGTAATACTGTTTCTTGTGAGGATGTAAAGGTATTAACTGTTGCTCCATTTTCACAGGATCATCATGGCTGATGATTTTGACGTTGAGGCCATGCTGGAAGCTCCATTCAGAAAGGTGGGTTTAAGATCACAGAGATGAGGCCTGTTTGACTGTCATGATTTAATCTTGAGTCCTTTATATTTGCTACTGTGACAAAGTTTACTTGAATGTTGTGTGGTGTGTGATTGAGTATTTAAAACGCAATACAGAATTATAAATAAATCCACATCTATCTCTCTTTATAGACTTCCCTAATGATATCTCACCTCTACTCCCATGAATTCATCTTTGATTCCACTGTGAACTGTGAAAAAAAGGAAGGTAGTTATTGCGCATATACTGATGTACTGTGGTTCACCTTAGGACTAAAAGAGATTCTACCTAGAACATCCAATCCCTATTCGGTTGCAACAAGGTGAATGCCAATGGTTGATAAGCCCATCTTTACCTGTCCAGCAAAGGAGGCAGTATTCAGATTTACAATCTGCATGTCATCACTGTCCCTGGATGTGCAGTCATTTACAGTCCGATTTAAACCTTTGTTGTGAAATGGACAACATAAACATGTCCTGCACCGTGTTGCTTGGAAATAGAAGGGATCGCTCTGTCGCCTTTACGTAAACTTTCACTACAATGCTCCTCAGCAAGAATCATCATGTACAAAGTTGTTTAGTGATTGGTACTGAATTGTTTTTGTATCAAACTATAACTGTTCTCGTTTGAAAAGTTGTAGTTTGACAAGATTGTAGTTGTGGAGTTTCACTGTGCAAACACATTAACCATGTCACAATTTTATGGCTATAAACAGGTAACAAATTTTTTCTTGTGTGTAAATATGAATACTGCCTCTTTGCCTTAGTCAACTGTAATGTGAATCAGCATCTTGATTTTGCATGCTACACAACACCACAGATATTGATATATTACTAGAATGACTGACTGTAAAATAGATATTTCTTTCTAGCATCATTGTATTATGAAGTGAGTTACTTTGCAGTAGTTGATAATTCCTTCTTAAGTCAAAAGGTTATGAGTATTACTTCATAATGCAGACTAAATATAATGGTAGTGTAACACGTGGCTGAATTAATGGATTTTTTAATTTATTTTTTAATTTATTCATTTATTTTCTTGGGCGTCAATATTACTAAGAAGTGTGAATCCCTGTTTGCTTCAGGGCAAGATGTGTGACAGAGGTGGCATCGAGCTCTTACAGTCCAAGAACGAAAATGGGTGAAGATCACTGGACTGACACCAACCACACAGGATCTCTTTTAGTGGCTGTGGGCCATACGTGGTCACATGTTTAGGCACAAATAGTGGCATTGGTACGACCTATTAAAAGGGGAATGGTGGAGATGACCTGACAATTGTCAAAGCTTCCTGATTTCAGCTAATATGTTGGACACTCTCCCTTATCTTTGCTTTGTTGCATTAAGTACTGAGCAGCCTTTTTTAGAAAAAAAAAAAAGAAAAAAACAGGAGTGGGATGGGAAGCTATTGGGGTGGTGGAAGGACACTGTCCAGACATGACAGTAGGAAGTTTGAAGTATTATTATTAATTGAATATATTCTGCATTTTCTCTTGTCCCACCCCATCCCCTTTATCTTGACGACTTGAAATGTTTCATCTACGTCCTCATGATGTTCTTCTATCAACCTTGCTTAGGATGAGATCAAGTCCTCTCATGCAAATGGACATGACGACCAGAACAAGAAGTAAGTACTGAACATCTGGCATATTTCACCAAACCACAGAAACCTGTCTGTCATTTCAAATTGTTCACTTTGCACCACGCTAGCAGTGTTGTGATTTTGTTTTTCTCCTCCCCCCCAGGAAAAGGAGGAGCAGAAGCAAGAGCCGGAGCCCAGGCTCTAGGAAGAAAAGAAGCAAAAGCAGAGACAGAAAGAAGGGCAAGAAGAGGAGCCGTAGCCGAGAAAGAAAACGAAGCCGCAGCAGAGAGCGCCATCGCAGCCGCTCCAGGAGCAAGGAACGATCTGGGCGGTACAGAGCACGCAGGAGTCCCGTGTATGTAACCTTTTAAACTTGATGGTATATACACTCAGGGGCCATTTTATCAGGTATACTTGTAAAATCTATTGCAGACCAATTATACATTAGACATCTGAGCCATTCTTCAAATATTAATGCATTTCATGAACTGAAATGATAAAAATAGAATAAAAAGTAGATGGTATTTGTGGCATGTGCATAAGTTTGGCACCCTAGTAAGTCAGTACTTGGAAATACTCTGTGCTGTCTGGCAGCCAGTGACAGGAAACACTGCACTGACAGAAGGAAGAATGGATTCCATTAAATATCAGTTGTTTCTGGAGGCAGATGTCCTGCATTCAGTCAAGAAAGTGAAACTCTAAAGACCTTGGCGTCTACGACAGGACAGTGATCCAAGGCAGACCTCAAAATCCACTATGCAACACTTAAGTAAACTCAAGCTGAAGCTTTTAGAACAGCTATCACTATCCCAACTTGAACAGAATCTGTGGGTGGATCTTAAAACATGCTGTGTGTGCAAAACGGCCTAAAATATCTCAGAACTTGAAAGATCTTAAAGGAAGACTGGATGAAAATTAAATCAAGAATATAAAGTATGTACTCACTACTTCTCTCTTCAAAAATCTTAGTTTTTGATAATTAGCCCAGGGAGTACAAACTTTTGCATACAGCGCTGTTTTGATTAACATCTCTCCAAAAGCTTTAACAAATACTGGACATTACATGCCCCATAAAGGAAGAATATGTGGCAAAGCTGTTAAAATGGATTGCTCTAGATTGTATCAGTGTATCTAATAAAGTGTCCAGGGAGTGTATGTACTTACTAATGATTTGTGTATTTATCTGGCGTGTTTGAGCATTGCATTTTCAATTTGAGAAAGAATGTTTTCAACTCTCTGTTTTCTTCTCTAATTATTCTGTTTTAAATTTCAGCAAGAGACGTTCCAAAAGTCGGAGCCCCTTCAAAAAAGAAAAGAGTCCCATCAGGTAAGATGAATATTCACATTTTGTTATAGCACTCCCACATCCAAAGATGTCCTCCCAGCTCACTCTTGAGATTTTTAGATCTATTTACAGATCTTTTAGTAAATTGAAGGACATTAGGGTGCTGATTTACTGTGCCACAAATATTCATAATTTTGTCCATTATTTATATAATAGCTTGTTTTAACGTCTGCAGAGGCTTTTTTTAATTGGGGCTTTTTTTTTTCTCTTTTTTTTTTTTGTTTTTGTCTTCTTAGGCAACCAATTGACAATCTAACACCAGAGGAGAGGGATGCCCGCACAGTTTTCTGTATGCAGCTCGCTGCGAGAATCAGAGCTCGAGACCTGGAGGATTTCTTCTCAGCTGTTGGAAAAGTCAGTTGGTTTTCAAGTTATTGTCATGTATGATCCAGCCAGTTGGTGTGTAGAAATGATGTTTTAAATCTCCACCGTTTCTCTTTTGTAGGTCAGAGATGTGAGAATGATCTCGGACAGAAACTCGAGGAGATCAAAGGGCATCGCATACATAGAGTTTGTGGAGGCCTCTTCTGTACCACTGGCAATTGGATTGACTGGCCAAAGGCTTTTAGGAGTTCCCATCATCGTCCAGGCCTCTCAGGTTGGTGTCTAGACTTCATGGTAACTTCATCTAAACATAGTGCATCTTATTTATTTTTATCTGATGTGACTGAATGTATTAATAGACAGCTCTATGCTTCAGCAGCAAAGAACTGACTGCGTCCCTAACACTGACCAAGCCTACTGACAGCACACTCACAATGATATGAAATGTTTGTAAAGAGCAAACAAAACCAAGTTAGAAATATAGTATAGAGCTAAAAATGTTAAAAGTATCTTGTTTGCTAGCGCTCTCCAGCTAAACACATTTTTCAAAATTTTTAGCTCAGATTTGGTTTGGGACACATCAGGTATTTCTACATGGCTGCTCCTAATGTTTAATATTTAATTAACATAATTAAATTACACTTTACATGCAATTACAGGCTGAGAAAAACAGAGCTGCAGCCGCTGCCAATAATCTACAGAAGGGCAGTTCGGGTCCAATGCGGCTGTATGTGGGCTCACTGCACTTCAACATCACTGAGGAAATGCTTCGAGGGATCTTTGAGCCTTTTGGAAAGGTCAGGAACAAGTTTGATAATTAAATTAGATTTAAATATAATAGATTTTTTTACATTCTTGTGCAGATGCATTTGTTACCATTTTCTGCGTCTGTCTTTTGTTTCCAAAGATCGAGGGAATCCAGCTCATGATGGACAGTGAGACCGGACGATCCAAAGGATATGGCTTCATATCTGTAAGTGAAGCCTTAGTCTTTAATGAACAGAGCTGTAGTGTTTGTAGCTAATGTCTAACCACTTTGCCCTTTTGAAGTTCGCAGATGCAGAATGTGCAAAAAAGGCCTTGGAGCAACTGAACGGTTTTGAGCTTGCCGGACGTCCGATGAAGGTGGGGCATGTTACGGAGCGCTCAGACTCATCGACAGCCAGTTCGTTCCTGGACAATGATGAGTTAGAGAGGACCGGCATCGACCTTGGCACCACAGGGCGTCTGCAGCTAATGGCTCGACTAGCAGAAGGTTCGTTATAACAAGTGTACAGGGGCACAAAAGTTACTTATTTGGACTTCAAAGAAAGTCAAAGTAAGCTTCGGCCTTTTTGATACAGGGGAACATTACTTCACACATCTAACCAAATGTTCCTTGGCAGACGTATCACATGACACAAGAGGAAATCATTCACTCTACTGAAATCAGACACACGTTGTGTTGGTAGTTTGGCAAATATATATTAATAGACTGGTCAGAAAATATGTGCTTATGTGTAGTACTTCACTTTTGATTTATTTTTATTTTTTTAAATAATACAGGGCACATAAAGTAAAATAATGAATTTTCTCCTCTAATTGAGGCCAATTTCCCAAAATGTTTCTATCAGTTATCATGAAGCAACCTTAAAATTTTAGTGTCTTAAATTTACAATTTCTCATTTCACTCTCCTCCTTCCTCCACAGGAACTGGTCTGAAGATTCCTCCTGCTGCTCAGCAGGCACTACAGATGACTGGGTCCATACCGTTTGGAAACATCACTGCTCCGGCAGGTGAGGCTCTAGATGATGGAAAACATTTTGTGAGTGTTTCAATTTTAGAAAATTCTGTGACAAATCATTAATCTTTTTGTTTCAGCTGTTCCAACTCCAGCTCCAAGCCAAGCTCTGAACCTCCCATCACAGCCACTGGCCACACACTGCCTCCAGCTGTCCAACCTGTTCAACCCACAAGCGTAAGGATATTATCTTCAGAGTTCACATTTTTAAAGTCTGATGCTCACTGAAGGAGTTTTTGGTCTCTATAATTAAGCCTCCTGTCCACACTGACTGTGAAGAAATCTCTTTTTTCAGTGATGCAGGACAAAAGTGAGTTAGTGCAGAAATGTATCTCAAGGCATATGAGGCTTTTATGAGTTAGACAAACCAAGTTACAGTCCTTGGTACAATTTCTTTTTTTGTTACTGAGCTGCCTGTGTGGAAGCACAAAGACACTAAAAACTAGAGATACCTACTTCATCTGTCTAAAACTGCACAAGCCTCATTATCTTCAGCTGAGCTTAAGAAGTGATTTTAGACAGTATGACAGCAGGATTTTCCCCCTCTCTTTGCAGACAGGAGAAATCCTTTCAGTGTAAATATCGGCACGTCAATATTGTTAAGATGTCCTTGAAAATTTACCCGTTCATTTAAGGAATACTAACAGTCTGAGCTTTAAAAGCCACAGGTTTTCTGATATTAATGTGTTTTCCAGGGAAAATGATCCCAGCTGGGCCTCTGAGATCCAAGATGACGTGATTGAGGAGTGCAACAAACATGGAGGAATTGTTCACATTTATGTCGATAAGAACTCAGCTCAAGTAAGTTACAGTATACAAAAACAAATTCCACATAATCCCTTTGTCTGTCTCCCAGTTCAAGTTTTTTGTCACATTAAACAGCTTTTAATACCACAGAGTGTAATGTAATACCTTTTTACTTTGACCAGTAAAAATCATACACAAACCTACAATTGTACATGCATTTGAAATTTATCCCACACTTTTGTTAGTACTTCTGAGCTGTACGTAACAATAAGTCCTTCCTTTGTTCACACAGGGTAATGTGTACGTGAAGTGTCCCTCAATACCAGCAGCAATGGCAACTGTAAATGCACTTCATGGACGCTGGTTTGCAGGTGTGTAATGAGGCTATTTGGTTTTGAATCATTAAATTGTGGAAACATTTTCCAGGTTTTAACTCTTTTTTTTCTGTCCCTCCCAGGCAAGATGATAACAGCTGCTTACGTTCCCTTACCAACCTACCACAACCTTTTCCCTGATTCAGTAACAGCGAAGCAGCTTCTAATGCCAGCACGTCGATAGTCTGAGACATGTGCTTCTGAAAGGCAGTGTAAATACATTTGTTTGCATTCATGGAGATATCATTGAAACAGACACATTGAAATTAGTTGGCTGTGTGTAATAAAAGTTGCCTCAAGTTCACCATTGAAAATTAGGCTTTTTTTCTTTTTGAGTTGCTTTTCAAAATTTTTGTGGGTTTGTGTTGTAAACTACCACTGAGAAGTAATCTGCAGGTATCTATTGGTCTGTACGTTTTTAAATATTACTGTCTTATCTGCTTGTTTAAATCCACAGTTTTAGATTGAAAATAAATTGCAGAGTCACAAAATGTGTTGAGTTAATAGGCCTTAAATGCCAAAAATATATTAATGTCAACAATAATCCTTTGTAACTTTTTACAGCCATAATTTCATTTTTTGTATGAAGGCTCCAAATAAACTTTGGCAAATTTGACAATTCATTTTATGGTTTTGTCTCCTTTTTGGGAGCTTGTTAATCCCAGGTTCAAATAAAAAATTACTTTGATTAAAAGGACCTCATGTCTTTTTTTTTTCCCCCAAAAAACTTGAGTCTACATGGTCAGACTATTAAACTATTAAAATAACATTTGGCTTGTTTGAGCCTCCCTTACTGCCAAATTTTTCTCCTTCAGTATTTGCTGTCAAAGTACTAATGGGCATATTATCCAGATATATTCATGCCTAAGTGTGTAACAGTATTTTACAGTTTTGCAACGTACAAGACTTGAATGAGACTAAATGAACGCCTGAGCGGTGGGAAACTCCAAGTCTAATTAAGTACACCTTAAATTGCAGCATTGTCCTTCTGTGTTTGACAAATGACACTAGACCGGTTTAATGCATATACTGTAAACTTTATCTTCTAACAAAAGGTATAGCAACAACAAAATTTAACTTTACAAATTTCTTTACCCTCAATTTAATCCACATAGAACATTTTTCTCTTCTTTTTTCTTTCTTTTTTTTTTCAAAATTTTACTCTTAGTAATTTTTTTCCCTCCTCCAGAAAGTGGTTGACATCTGGAAAAAAATTGTATGGTTAAGTCTCTTGTCACATTTAATCTCTGCAACTCGGTATGGAACACAGCTGTGCACAACACTCTCTGAACTGTCAAAATGTGAACGTCACAAGGGCTGCATTTTTGCTGAAGTCCTAGCCTAACAGAAGAAGAGAAGTTGTTGCTGACCTGAAAGGCCTCTTCACTTTTTAGGAGAGCATTCCTTCGCCTGGTGAGCTTGCAGGACAGCAATCGCTTCGTCCACCTGCTCAAGGGAAAGAAAGTGACGGTGGTAAATCTGTAACATCTGTCTCATTATCAACGTTGCTCCTTGGTGTGTATGTTAAATACAAAGCTACATTCAGGAGACAGCTTAGCTTAGTTTAGCACAAAGACTAGAAATCTGGAAACAACAAACTACTTGCACCTATGAGGGGTTATGTGCTGGACTACTACAGCGTCTTAGCAATTAGTCAAGATTTCAAAGGCACAAATGCCTCATCTTTGGGTTGTTTAAGATAAATAGTTATGCTGGTTATTGTGCAATAATAAGACTTGAACCAACCACAAAAATATGACCATAATTATACCTTTGAGTGCAGAGACTCGGGCGACTCCAGCATGTGCAGCAGCTCTGAGTTGTCGATCTCGAGCAGCATCCCGGTAATTTTTCCAGCCAAGTTTGGGTGAAGGGCGTGGATCAGTGGGTACAATCGCTCACCTGTGTCACAGCAGAGAGAGGATCAGCAACCTCAATTCACAGGTTGTCCCAGTCTACGTTTGAACAATTTAAAAAAGGCAAAACTGAATGATGCCACACCAAGAAGCTGTTTCTGATCCATGAGTGGAGCTGCAGCCAACATCGAGGCGGTGAGCGGCTCTTGGCCTTGAATGTGTACTGGTGGCTCCGTCATTGGGGCAGGAACAACCTGAAGACATCAAGTAATGACGCCAATAGTAACATTAATATAATAATCATGACAATTTTGTCTTTAACATTTTTCACTATGCGCTGCAAACTAAAATGATTTTATTGTACTTGGAGCCAATTCAAGGATCATTCTGTTAAGTTTGAATCCGTGTCTCATTTTCCCAGTTTCTGCCTCATAATGATGGTGTCTGAATTTCTTTTCGTTTTCACTCTAACATTCAGCCACGAGGCTGAATCCATCTCCAACACTCACGCTGCCCTTTTTCATCTCAAAAGAGCAACTGCACTGTGACTCATTATGCTGAAAATTCATGCATTTGTGCTCAGCACTGGGTTGCACCAGCTCTTCATAAGTAAAGTTTTTTTTTTTTCATGAATGGGTCCCCATTTCATATTATGATGATACATGAGTGCACGTCAAAGCATGTGGGTGAGGTGGTGAACATTCCTGCTGCAGTGTCACTGTGATCCACTTATTCTACAGTTGGCAGCAATAACATGCAAAGGAAACTGCAAAATAAATGTGCAATGCATAATTCAAAATCAGCTTTGCAAATTATTTGAGACAGAGAGTAACAGACTGACTGGTGAGTTTAACTGCAACTTCTGACAAGAAAAGGCGCACAGGGCACCTTTAACTTGAACTTAATCCCTTGTTTGGGTTTCACAGTCATTTTGGTCCTAGGTTTTTTATTAGAATTTGGGAATGGTGCAGTGCAGACGACAGTACCTGTAGTCTTGTCATGGGTGCAGGTACAGTAACGATATGCTGAGGGTTCCTCACTGCAGACGAGTACTTGTACTGGCTGCTTCTGGTCACACCAGGTATGTCCGTACGTCCTCCAACAGTCTGAGTCCCAATGTTATCTAAACAAAAACATTACACCAGTTACAAACTACCAGTCACGCAAAATGTTAAATTTTAGAGGAGTTAAACTTATCCTGTTGTCTTAATTCAGGTTCTTACTGGTCTTCTGTGTAGAACTAACAATACGTGGAGCCTGGGTGGAAGCCTGTCTGACTGTAGCGATGGCCGTCGATCCACGTCGAGGAACAGAATTACCAACATACTGGGTTGAGTAGGAACCTAAAACGTGGAGACAACATTTATATATACACTGCATGTTGACCGATATACATGTGAACACAACACAAACTGTCCATTCACCCTGAGGTCTCGGCGGTTGTCCTGTCCAGCGAGGTGCTGGCCTCATGTTGCTGACAGCACTGTGGTTGTAGAAGGAGCGAGTGGGAGGCTACAAGAAAAGAATTTGTTTAAAACACATGGCATCAAATTGCAGGCCAATTTCTGCATCATAAATACAAGTCTCAAGTCTCAGCATTTAGAAATGACTGTAAATTAGGACCAAAGTAAGTGGTTCTTTCCAGGAAATGTTTTAACACTGATCATGAGTGGCAGCACAATCAGCAACTCATTCATGTAACACATCCTCCCCTTTGTCACTGTTAAAACATCCATACCTGTGGTACAGTCATGTAGTATCCACCCTGCTGGTACGAGTCAATGATCGGACTTGTCATGGTCCTCAGGGTCGCAAGTCTCTGCATGTACTTGTTGGTAAGGATCGCTTTGCGCTCCTCCCTCCGCTGAGCCAGAGCCACATACAGTGGCTTGGTCGCAACAATTCTCCCGTTCATCTCTGTTACTGCTTTTGTTGCTTCCTCAGGTGAAGAGAAACAGACAAAGCCAAAGCCCTTGCTTTGGGATCCGTCTGTCATCACCTACAGGAAACAAAGAAGCTGAAGTTCAGAGATGTTTCAAATACTTGAAACTAAACCAACCAGTAAGGATCAAATTTGTGTATCCTGAACTAAGTTAAATCATGCTTTCACAAAGTTATTTTTCCAAGGCTCCACACTTGCCTTTGATTTTGCCATTTCCATGGTGATTTGTGAATTTGTGCAAACACAGCCTCTGTTGTTTGATCAGTTGTCAAACATGGAAATGAGCCAGTACCAAATGGAAGCTCTATTTATCCATATTTTTATACATTTTGTTCCAAACTGTGACTGTTTACATGGTACCAAATTATGTTGTGGGTATGGTTTGAGTAGTTTTTATACAGCTATGGTGAATCTCTCCACTGTCGAAATAAGCAAATATCAACTTTTAACAGCCACCTTTCAAGCACACAGGCAGTTAAGTCTTTTATATGTAAAGGACATTTTGTGTGCCTCATTACTTAACATTTTATTGGACAGGCCTTTGATTGACACAGGTATCTATTCAAACAAACACACACACACACACATCTCATAGCAATACCTTGGCACTGGTGATGGTACCATATGGGGCAAACTCCTTCCGAAGTCTCTCATCATCTATGCTGTCATCCAAGTTCTTCACATAGAGATTCACCCCCTGGATTGACGACAGTATTTTGTATGGTGAGATGTTCTTTGATGGATATAGTGACTGCTTGTATTTATTTTTCTACAAAGCTCTTATTTGGAAAATTGCCACTGTACATGATCTTTGTTGTTTTAAAACTCTGACCCATACCTTATTTTGCTCCAGTGTTTTAGGAATCCCCACATTAAAACTGCTACTCTTAAAAGACCTACTATTCTTCCCAGTGTAAGTGTAACTGTAAAAGACTTGCAATCAGCTGACCTTAACTTGTGTATATAAAAGAACAGTTGTGAACACTACTGAACCTTTAATTTCTTTCCAAACACTGAACACACCAACTCTAAAGAGGTAACTGCAAGACCACAAAAGAAAAGTCATTGCAAAGTTTTCAAAAGACAGCCTACATGCATAGTACAATGCAGCAGTACCTGGTAGCGCTGGATGCGGTCCTGTTTGATCTGGTCAAACTTGCGTTTCAGTTCTCCTTGACGTTCCAGGCGCTTCTGAGCCCGTCCTACATAGATGATTTTCCCATTGATCTCCTTTCCATTCATTTCATCAACTGCCTGGGAGAGGAGTACCAACATGTTAGCTTTACATTTACTTGTACAAATTGAGGTAGTTGACACATTTTGGAATGAGACTTTAAACTGCATTAAGTAAAATGTTTCATATCAATACTGAATCAAATCATTCCTGGTTCCTTTTAGTAACAACCCCACTTAAGATGGACATCTAACACAGTTCTGACCTCTTTTAGCTCATTGCGTCTGGATTTCTAGCACACACACAGGCTGAGTCAAACCACTATCATCAACATCCTCAACAACCCTATTGCATCCTACCTGTCCGGCACAGTGGCTGCAAGGAATCCCCCCTCCCCCCAGCTGTCCTTTGTGAGTCTAACAATGTTACAGGAGTGGATGCTAAATAAGTGGAGTACTCTTAAACACCAACACTGTTTGTTTCACTCCACAGATCAGCATGTCCCAGCTGCTGTACTATTACTGTAGAGTACTGTACTACCTCTGTCTGTGACACATCCGGTTGACAAGATGCAGTTGGTGTGTGAGGATTATTTTATTATGCGGTCAATCCAGGTATCAGTGCAGAGCCACAGCTCCGCTGAAACTAACCTCACTCTTAGTTCAAAGTTCACACATGTTCAACCATTTATTTACAGTCCTCCTAATCCATCATTTAAGCCTAAATTGTCCTTTTTTTCTCTCTGTTGCTGTACCTTTTCCAAACAAATTGCAGCATAAATGAGCAGGACAAACTGTTGATGGATGTCCGTTTGCGATTTGGTAAAGCCACACAAAATCATTTGTGTTTTTTTAATATTCACATTTCTTCCTGCTGTTCACTGTGTTGGTCATTGCAGTGAATCATTTGCATCCTAAAGAATTTCAGAGCTGAAACTGTATGAAATAAATATCTGCAGAGAGGTTAATGTTTCTGGATTTCAATAATCTTAAAGTCTGTTCCCAACTTAACTAAGACACAGTAGAGGTTGGATAAAAAAGTAGAGCAGCCAGCAAGTTAAAAAAAAAAGTTTTTCTTTTAATGCCTCAGGCAACTCCAGTTGATAGTGCATCAGGGCTGCAAGTTACATTTGTCTTTCTGCCCCCTGGTGGTCAAAAGCCAATTGCAGTCACTTTAAATCTTGAAACAATCAGAATTGTCTTGATTGTGTGTGACTGCAGTGATGTTATTTTACCACATTGTTCTTTGCCAGTACGAGGAAATAAGGCTAACTCAGCTGTAAAAGAAATCGTCAATGCTGCACGTCCAACCTAAAATGATAGACTGCTAATGTTGGCGCGCATCCAATCTCAGTGATCATAGAAACCTGGCACACATTACCTTCTGAGCATCCTCGTGGTTAGCATAGTTTACAAAGCCAAATCCTCGTGAACGCCCCCTCTCGTCCTTCATAACCCGCACACTGAGAGTCCTCCCTGAGAGTGAAATGTATGTAAATTCAGTACTTTACCACCAATTGTGGCAGTTTATCAAGGGAATGCCACTGACTGAGTAGGAACAACAAAAATAAAGAATGCGATTTCTTACCAAATGCGGCAAAGACTTCCTTGAGTTTCTCATCACTGTAGTCTTCACCAAAGTTTTTGATGTAGACGTTGGTGAACTTCATAGCTTTGGTGCCAAACTCCACCTCTCTTTCCTTGCGAGACTTAAAGTGGCCAACAAAACTGCAGACAGAGTCAAACCACAAACCACAGAACATAATGAAGGGACAAAATAAGTTAATTAGTAAAAAACTTGATCTTTTATGGAAATCTGTGTTTGGTTTCAGCACACAGCATCAAAAACACCACTGGACAATCGCTGTGAATAGACATCAAGAACACAAAACAACTAAGACACAGTCAAAATTTAAAAATTGTTGACACAAGATAACATTTACGGGCAACTAAGAATATTCTGTTTCTCTTTCCATCATGAATGAAATTAATCAAAGGAAAGAAAAACATATTTCTTTGTGCAACACTGTTGCTTGTTTCATTCTAAGATTACAATTCACTCAAGAGACAACAAACCTAGATATAGATCCTATATATTCACTGACCTACACAGCAACAACTGACATTTTTCTCCCAGGAAATCGGCCTTTGAGTTGACAATGCCAGATTCCAACTGACGTCTACCTGTCTTTCCACTGAGCAAAAAACACACAAGAAAAGGTCTGAGATGTCTGTCATCACCATTCACTGACAGTTTATATCCTTAACATTCATATATATATTCTGCTCTACTCTTTGCCTCAACATATTTTTGTTAGATTGCATATTTGCCTTTTTTTTTTTTTTTTTTTAAACTACAAACCGGTCAAATCAAAGTATTTAGTTCACTCACACTTTCCTATCATTCAGCAACATCCCATTCATGGTTTCAATGGCCCGGTTTGCAGCTTCCTGAGTCTCAAAGTGAACAAAGCCGTAGCCTTTGGATCCTTTGTCGTCACAAACAACCTACAAATAAATTACAGAGCTTCAGTTGCAACAAAGCATCTCGCGTTTGAAATAAAATATAGTCCTTTATACGGGCTGGGTAATAATTCAGTGGTATCGCTTTTCAATCCTTAGTGGAATATCAGAATGACATGATCATCATCTTATTGTTAAAGTTCTGCTGTCCAAGTGAAATAGTATAATTAAAGATATATTTGTTTTACACATCATCAATTTTGTTCATGTAATTCTGTGAATATATTGATCAACATAAGATGAACAGTCAAAAAGATTACTTACCTTGCAGGACAAAATATTGCCGAAGGCTGAGAAGGTATCATACAGTGCCTTGTTGTCAATAGACTCATCCATGTTCTTGATAAAGATGTTACCCACTCCAGACTTCCTGAGTCCTGGGTCACGCTGAGACCACATTATTCGGATCGGCCGACCCTTGATAACGTCGTAGTTCATTGTATCCAGGGCACACTCCGCTAAAACAAAATTCGAAAAACATATTTATTGCCAAGAACATTAATGTGGTGGAACAGGAGATTGGCAGCATGAATGTGCAGCTGACAAATGTGTAGAAATTATGTGATGCAGTCATGTCAACATGGACCAGAAACTCAAAGGAATGTTTCCTGAATCTTGCTGAATCCAAGCCATGAAAAAATAAGGCTGTTTTGAGAGCAAAAGGGAGGCCCTATGCATGAGTACATGTAGTATTTGATGTTCCTAATAAAGTGCTCAGTGAGCATATAGTGCCACCATGAAGTTCCTTCGTCCCAGTGACAAAACTGAATTAAGTTCTGATTTAAGGGGATTTGGCTAAAATGGCTACTGTACCATCCGCTGGTTGCTGGAAGTTTATGTAGGCATATCCCAGAGATCTGCGGGTGATGATGTCTCGGCACACACGGATTGACATGATGGGTCCAGCAGGAGAAAATTTCTGGTAGAGCATGGCCTCTGTAACATCGGGGTGCAGGTCCCCTACGTACAAAGAGGCAAGGGGATATGCTGGTCCACTGCTGTTCATCTTGGGTAACAGCTAGTTCAAGAAATAAGAAAAACAGTTATGAGTATTGCATTGTGTTTTTGCATTTTTATTTCAGACAGAATATAAAAAATGCCTCTCAATATAATGAAAGACAATTAAACTGCACCACAAAGTGCATCCTTCAAAATTAATACATGGTTGAATCAACACATCTCTAAGACAGCACAGAAAACGCCTTATGGTATAACTCAAAATCATTACATCAGTGGAGAATTTACTGCAGGACTGTTTTATTAGACAGCATTAGTTAGAGCTAGGTGTCCCTAATAAAATGGCAGCCGAGTGTATTTCTTAAATGACAATATTGGATGAATGATTCGTCGTTTTCTGATTCGCTCAAAGCTATGAAAGGGTTTTAGACATCCTCAATAAATCCACTTTCAGATCTGTGAGTATGAAACGCTTTTCTAACATAAACAATATGCCATCTAGACCACATCACGAAGTTAAACGCTGGGGTGAAAAGGTGCAGCAATCTAAAATATGCCTTACATAAATTGACATTAACCAAAGTTTCATTACCTAGTTTAATGTCGAATAGATTTAATGAACATCACGCTGAGACAAGTAGGGTCAAAATTCAAAAAATATTAATTGGCTTGTTACCGAAAACACTAGAGAACTAGCTAAATTTGGCGGCTAAGATTATATCCTTTCTTTGCTCATTGCACATCCTAAGTAGCAGATATTTGCTACAGGGGAAACAGCTAAAGTTAATTTACATAAACCGATCAAAGTCGACTAAACAGAACTTACTTACAGCTTTTTTTAAATAGCCAAGGCGTCGACTTTTGAAGTTTGATTCTTAGTGCAGCGGGTTCACTCTCCACATGGGCGGGAGGTTGTTTTCGTTTAATTATGACCGTGGAACACCTGCAGCTCTCCTCCGCGCATCGTTATTCCAATTAAGACGTGAGAGGGCAGAGATTAATTTACGTGACACTCCGCGGTGAAAACTAGTTCTCGCACAAGGTCTAACATCTAATTTACTTCGCCCTCTGATTTTTTTCTATTTTTTATCAACTAAAATGTCTTGTTAAGACTAAACCACCTTAATAAAAATATCCCGTGAACAAAAATGACGACGTATTTTGCCTGTTATCTTAAACGAAACTTTATTTCACTGAATGGTCTTTGACACTTTCCTATTTCTTACATGTATAGTGAAACTAGAATGGTTTTAAAGATACATAAACACAAAGCTAGAATTACACCAACCATTGTTTATCTCCATTTCGTCATTGCTTTTTAGAGCTAATCTAGATTTTCACAACCACGTGTGTGCACTGGGTAATAGACTGTTACAGAAGCAAATTTTTAGCCATAAGACTTGTCAGTAAAAACAAAGCAAGTAGATACCTGATATACAGACAGGCTTCGTTCCACATTCACTAACTGCATTTTCATCAAGCATAATAATAAACTGACATGATTTTTTTTTTCAACAGAAGATTATTTCAATTCATTGGAGCATTGTCAGAGTAAACAGACTGTCAGCTATAATGTGGAATGGTGTCTTCAACTACAATATGTGGAATGTAGTGGTGATACATGGTATTGTGACACTGAGCTTCTTTCCAAATTGCACCTTCAAAATAGACCTAATTTTCGAGGCGATCATTCACGCCGACTATCTTTAACAGCAGAGTGATGCACCTGGGTGGGGAAAAAAATGAGGTTGACATTTACCAATTTTAAGTTTGTCTGGTCTAACTCGTTCTTTGAGATTTCTAGAAACAAACAAGCAGATGCTGCCACCTAAACGAAAGTAGAGGCTGCAAGAGAAAGCCAGGCACAATTTTTTTTTCTTTTTTCTTTTTTTTTTTTGGAGAAAACAACCGCTTTAAGAGGAATATTTTGCAAGCAGGGTTGATACAGTGTGGTAAGACATTTTCAATTAACATCAATAAAAGGTTACTTTAGGTTTTACATACAGATGATAGTCAATCTTGCAAAATACATGGAACCACATTTACGCACATACAATTTTCATTGTACTGAGATCAAGCAGCACCTGAACAGTGAGTAAAACTACAATGACAATCCATACTTAGTTAAAAAGAAAAAAAAAGGAGCACTGCTTTTCCAAAAGCCTAATGTGGAATGTCGTATGTCTGAACAAATCTAACATGACAATTTAAGGGGTCCCTTAGAACTTTGAACCTGTGAATTTGTGAACATGATCAAGGAGAATTACACCAAGATGTCAGTGTCACAATACAGCCTGCCTCCTTTCTGTATGAGCCCACAGCAGAATTGCAGTTAGTTGAATACAGGATTGTACGTGTGTCTGGATATTCAAACACAAAACTGTTTTAGGGGGTTGTGAAGCAAATGGAACGCCTACCATCACAGTGTTTGGTGGAAATCAACTGCCAGTTTAATTACCATACAATAAAACCTGTAAATATCATGAGGAATCACAAATAAGAAAAGTAACAAAAAAAGGGATGAGAAATGCACAACAAACTAGCTGGGACAAAGGAATTTGGAAGGACGATTAAAATTCACAACACCCCCCTCCCACCCCAGACCATACGCACAATCTTTCATATCCATTCACACTTGCTCACTCACTACATACAGACAGACGCACAAAGCCGACAAAAAACAACAGCAACATGGACTCACTAATCAATACAACATGTTTCCACAAAGTGACTGAATCTGCTAACAACTGAAAATTACCCTGTCACCTCACAGTGAACTGAGAGGGGTAAACTAGTTGGTCAGGAGCAATTCAGGCTGCTTGTCATACAGAAGTGGGAGGGGCTGATGGAGTGGAGGGGGATGTATATAAGCTGTCTGTGTTTAAGATAAGAGTGTAGGTGGATTAACAGTGCAATTCCATTAGTTTTCCCCGTCTCCGGTCTCTCCCTCATCTGCCTGGTTTTCTGATGTCCACAGCTGGGAACAGATAAAGGACAATGTTACGATTTGCTGTGAACAGTAAATACATCAGGATCAATCAGAGGTAAATCAGCATGGGGTTTAAAACTCACAGTCAGGTTGTCCCTTAGTAGTTGCATGATCAGGGTGCTGTCTTTGTAAGAATCCTCGTTCAAAGTGTCAAGTTCAGCGATGGCTTCATCAAATGCCTGAAATTCAATGATTAAACTTGTTATTTAAACTTGTATAATCTAACATCTACATCTTAACACTCAACATGTCTTTGAGTTACTCAGCCCTGAGGGTTAAATGCTCAAAATTCCCCTCCAATGGGCGCAAGTAATTAAATGTTTTTGCCAATTTGTAATGTTTACTTCCTTCACATCTTTACAAATGTGATTAACCTGTACAAACATTTGTAAAGTTTGCCTTTAAGCTTCAGTTCGTACCGTCTTAGCCAGGCTGCAGGCCTTGTCCGGGTTGTTGAGGATTTCATAGTAGAAGACTGAGAAGTTGAGGGCCAGGCCAAGCCTAATAGGGTGTGTTGGCTGCATCTCCCCCTTGCTAATGTCAAAAGCTTGCTGGTACGCCTGCTGGGAGTTCTCCACTGTATCTATAGGCAGAAAAAGAAACAAAAAAATTTACGACACTATTTACAATACATTTTGAAGTGACTGATTGTTTTGCTGCCGCCAAGTGGCCAAAAACAAATATCAATGACATGCTGCATTGTCTTGTACCTGAAATGCCAGACTGTTACCTATTACATACCGAACAGACACAGAGCAACACCAGCAGTGATCTGGAGTCATGTTTGTGTCCACTTGGCAAATGTAAACCAAATATTCACTCTCCTTTTAGCTCTGTTTTAGTCTCCACCAAGCGTTCTGAGAATAGTTGGGGGTTGGCTGAGAAATACTAAAATGCTACACAGAGCTGAGGAGGATTGCAAAGTTGTGTAATAATTCTCAGTGGGATCAATACTACGATCAATTTCACATTACACATAATTATTTAATGTGTTGTTGAAGCACAAAACAAAACTATAATGGAAATCATGCCCCTACTTACCCTTCTTAGTATCCCCAGATGCAACCTCAGACAGGTATCTATAATAGTCGCCTTTCATTTTCAGGTAGAACACCTTGCTTTCAGGATTAGTTGCATTGGCAATGAGATAGTTGTCCAGTAGGCCCTGAAAACAATAGTTGAGTTTTTCAGTTTTGTGACATCTAAACAACACACAAGCAATGTCATCACAAATGACTGAATTAAGACTATAAGTGTAAGAAACTAGAACCCTTACGAGCACATCATGGCAGATTTCCTGCAGCTCAGATTCAATCTTCTCCCGGTATTCACGTGCCATCTGCTGTTTTTTGTCATTGCCCTCAGTCTTCTGCTCGATGCTGGAGATGACGCGCCAGGATGAGCGGCGTGCTCCTACAACATTCTTGTAGGCAACAGAGAGAAGGTTGCGGTCCTCATTTGACAGCTCCGCACCTTGCTCAGTCACTGACTTCATGGCTGCAGCCATGTCATCATAGCGCTCAGCCTGCTCAGCAAGCTTGGCCTTCTGTACCAGGTCGCTCTTATCCATTTTCTAGACTGAGGAAAAGAAAATACAAAGTAAGAAGTAGTTATGAGTAATCAATCAAAAGACAAGGAAGAATGTTTGACAATAGTCCCCACACTGTCCATTTACCAGACATTTATGTGTGCTCTGAACTCTGTTATAAACTGATTTTATTTTGTTTCAGCAGACCAACTCTTTCAAGCAAACCACAGGATTCAATGGAAAGAGTGGATAAGCATTGCGAACTGGGCCCCTAGGCAAGTGGGTCAACCATACACATCACTTGCTAAGGTTAGCAGCTAGCTAGATAGGGTTCTCCAATCTTGTCTCGCCCTGATCTTTCCTTGCCTAAGTTGGTCTAAATGTGACTGAAGCCAATTCGTTGAGCAATCTTAGCAACTATTACAATATAAAATTGAATACTGACTCGTTTAACGTTGTTACAACCGACACTTGCTGCACCAGACGAAGCCTTCCCGGGTCAGGCTTTAATGCCCTCCCCTGATGTTGCTAGCAACGCTAGCGGGGTGACACATTTCGCTCACTGATGTTAACGTTAGCTTGTTAGATGCGACCGATCTGATCATCATTTGTTTTGTTCCTATTTACTATGGCGACCTAATTGGATTAGATAACGTTACTGGGGCTAATCTGTCGTATTTATGATAACGCAGAGCGGAGTGGAGTGGCTAACAGCTAGCTACCGTCGTCTAATGTAGCGTTACCGCTATCTAACGGAACCGCTATCTAACGGTAACGTTCGTTAGCTAGGCCAGCAAAAGCAACGACTGGCTTTTCATTTAAAAAAAACACGGTTACGGTGTTGGCAATTAACATTTGTCGTTTTTAATAATCAACAGAAAAGAAAATCTCGTACTACAGTGTATTACTTTCGCGTTTAATTCATTTTCAGCAGCTGTGCCGCGGCCCGCCCAGCCTGCCGAGCCTGTCAGAACAAAGTGTCACGGAGTCCGACCGTCGGTTAGCTCGCTGGCTAGCAGCTAATGCTAAAAAAGTTAGCTAGCGAGCTAGCCGACTAGCCTTTCACAAACCCAGCTAGCCTGCTCTGTTAGCATTAACAGCTTCTCAACGGGATCCAATCGGACACGATGAAACGACCATTCTAACATTGAGCTACGAATGAAAATCTAGCATTATAAAGCGCTATTTATGCTTGCGAGGTTATTATACTCACAATATTGGCGACTTTTAATCCTGCTTTTTTATCTCTCTCTCTGGACGATTCAGCCTCCGTCCTCCGTCTCGCTCAGCGTATCGTTCAGGGCAGTACCACTTCCGCTACACTGGCACTTCTGTTTCCTCTTTTCTCACCACACATCCATAGACATACACACATCTGCCTTACGTAATGCACCCACTCCTCATAAGCTAAATAACATAATTTGTACAACCAAATTTAAAATAGAGCTTTCACACACGCTTATTATGTGCGTTATTTCTAAATCTAACGTGTTTTAAGGGCTATACCACCACTTTCACAACAGGCCGATTTACTCGGCTTGATGATTCTTCTCTATTTTATTTCTTTTTATTCTGTTTTAATCTGATTGTTTTATACTTTCTTTTATTTTAAGTCACTTATATTGGTTTTACATTTTTATCTTTTATGATTATGCTTTTATTGTGTCGCCTTAGTGTGATGCAATTTCTGTCTTAATTAAATCAAAGTGTGCATACTACTGAAGGATATGTTAAATTTTTTTCTCAGCACAGAAACACTGGGGAGACACAAAGAGGAAATTTGAAAATTTTGCACTAAAAAGATAGCTGCTGACTCTTGTGTGGCACTCCAACAGAGTTGACTGTGGCTTCCTGTTTTAGCTACTGAGACAATATTAATATCAAAAGACTGGTTTCACCAGTTGTGGACAAACAAGTCCCGGCATTTCAGCTGTACCGCAAGGTTACAGGTCAAAGGAAGCGTCTGAGTATCTGAGCTTATCATTGTAGGGGCTTTAACCTGTTACTCCAGTTGAACATTGGTTTCTGTGATACTATTTATCTGCCTGCAGCACTAGCAATATACTGTAAAACATCTTGAAATTTCATGAAATTTAAATCAATCCATACTTGATCTTTGCCTGGGTGCATATAACCAACCATTTTCATTGCTGAGTAATCTGCTTAGTTTTGTTTTGTTGCTTAGTTTTTCTATGAACATTCTCACATTTGAAAAGCTGCAACCACATTTTCAGGCATCTTTGCTTGATGGACATAAATACTCAATGAATCATCAAGATCAACTACTTGATTAATTGACTAATCGTTTCAACACTTTCTATTTAAAAAAAATCTGATTGAGTAGCTTTAAGGGGCCATTCTCTGAATGCAGAGTAGCTGTAATAGTATGTTGTAAAGCAAGTTTGTTTTCCAGGTGAGAAGCTTTGACACTTTGAGTGTTAGAAAAAAAGTACTTGTGCTCATTTGTGATTTAAAAAACAAAACTGCCTCATGTAATGGAAAACTGGAGTTTCTGTTGAAGAAACTCTAACTCTCCAGCTGCTTGAAGGGAAAAATGTTCATCATAACTCAAAGAAGGAAAACAGCTGCACATGTTCTTGAAATAAGCTCAGAACTCCCCAATGGCAAAATAATGAAAAAACAAATGAAAGAAAAATATTCTATCATCCTTAAAAATGTCTGTTCCTTGATAGGGGAGCAGTCCTCTCCTAAAGAGGCTGAGTGTGCTAACTACTGTCATTAAGTTGTTATGCAAACTTATGTATAAAGTTGAGAAACTGACATATTCAAAATAGTTTTCTCTCTCCAGTTCAGTGCTTGCTTTGGCAGTTCATTTTATAATTCACTGCATTTTTCACCATGAGTAACTGGAACCTGGGACCATCCTGTTTTTCCAGTAACAACATTCTTTTGTCACTGAAAGTAAAATTTAACAGCAGCCTTTATTACGCTCACTTGGTAATTTGCCTACAACCAATATTTTGACCATTTGTGCTCCATGTTTGCTGCATTATAGTCTTGAAGAGTCATCACAACCACTGAGAGGGAGACAAACACAGCATGTACTGAGTTAAAGTTTGTTTCCTTGTCTTACTCAGCGGTATACTGGCAGCTTAATAAAAGCTGGATGGAAAATTTTCCTGCTCACATGTACCTCAGATCCCAGTCTAGCAGACAGCACTCTCTTCTCTCACCAAGACACCATGATGCAATTAAGGACTTTAATTTTCACATCTGTTATGCTCCCGTGGATACTGTCTTCTGCAGCGAAAGATGAATACATGGAAGCAAGGAGACCTAAGGTAAAACTATCTTCTGGGGGTTTAAACACTGTGAGAATGAGCGTCTGGAAGAAATGCATAATAGTCTGCGCTGGGAGGAAAAGTACAGCTATTATGAAGATTTCTTCTTTTTGCAGAGAGCTATTACGGACATTTCTGACTATGACCTCCCTGAAACCTCAGACACTGGCCCAGCATCTCCAAAAGCCGACGGTAAGGTTTGTTTAAACAGATAAATAGTTTTCAACAACTGTTTCAAAGCCGATTATGCAACACTTGCTGAGGCATTCTTCCACATTTTTGTGAATGTAGCTAAAGCCTGTATTATGTAATAATGGGGCCGATCAAGTGTCCTCAACTAAACTGTGTGTAGTGCATTTTAAGCTGCACAGTCACATTGCTGGGACCAATTAGTTGACAAATACAAAAAATTAATAAATAAAAGTTTATGTAATAAAAGTGATTCCAAAAAAACGTGATCTTTTCAGAGCTGCCAACATGTCTACTGTGTGTTTGCCTGAGTGGATCTGTTTACTGTGAGGAGGTGAATCCTGACATGACAGTTGTCCCAGCACTGCCAAAGGAAACAGCATACCTCTACGCGCGTTTCAACAAAATTGCCAAAATACGCAATCGAGACTTTGCAGACATGGGTAAACAGAAGCTATTAAAATATTCAACTAATTATCCTCTTGTGAATGTCATCTTTCAAGCTCTTTGTATATTTCGCCCCCAACCCAGCCACGTTAAGAAGAATCGACCTGAGTGGGAATCTCATCTCTGAGATAGAAGATGGAGCTTTTTCCAAACTTCCCAATCTTGAGGAGCTCAGTCTTGCGGAAAACAGACTGACTAAACTTCCTACACTTCCCACCAAGCTAGTCTTATTCAATGCCAATTTCAACAACCTTAAAACCCAGGGTGTAAAGGCGACCGCTTTTAAAGTAAGTTAGCTACTGATTCTACTTATCTTATGCTGAACTATTGCAGACATTTTGTACTTTGGATGTGTGATAAGAGCAAGTGGCCTGATCCAAGATAGTGGTCTATTGTTGTTGCAGAAACTCACGAGACTGGCATATCTTTACCTCGGAAACAATGAACTGACAGCAGTGCCCCACCTTCCAGAGTCTCTTCATGTTGTGCACCTGCATGTAAGTTCATTCACTGTAATCACAGCAGATTAATCAGAGAAGCTCTGTAAAAGCAATTAGATTTTTTTCCCTGTCTGAGAAGCAAGTAGTAGCTACACGATGGGCCAATTTTGTGTCCTTGGATTGGTTTTTTGCAGAACAACAAGATCTCAGCAATAACAGATGAGACGTTCTGCAAAGGCAACACCAGTTACTACATCCGGCACAACTTGTACCAGGTGAGACTGGATGGGAACCCTGTCAAGCTGTCGCAGCACCCTTACAGCTTCGTCTGTCTGGAGACTCTCCCTGTTGGCTGGTACAACTGAAATTACCAAAGCATGCTTTTGACAGAGGTAAACCATGGGGGGGTGGCAGGGAGCTCTGTGTATACTGAAGGATGCAGATACACAAAGAGTAAAAATACTGTTCTTAAGTTACATTTTATATACTCAAATCTACCATACAGTTCAAGACAAGGCAACAGTTTTCTTAAAAGAATTAGACAGAAATTATATAATTATTGAGCAGGTTTATACACGGAGAAGAGAGAGCTTGTGTTTTTTGTTTCTTATCAGCGCAATCTGCCAGTGTGAGACACATGTGCGCAAAATCATCCAGGATGTCTTTAAGTACAGAGGCTCTTTTTGCATTTTTTCTTTACTTACAATTTGGCTGAGACTGTTCTGTCTTGGCAGGTGCTATGCAATGTTTTCAACATAACAGATGGACAGATTCGCTGTCAAATCAGTACTGAGACTTGGGTGTGGTTATCATGAACAAATGACTATTATTGTGATTTTTTTTTTCAGCCTTCATCTCAAACCTTTTGTATTATCACTGCTGTGTTGCTAACATTTCTTAAACCAAAGACCATATAAACAATAAAAGATGCATGTTGGAAGAGATTTTTCAATCAGCCTCTCACTCTTCACTTGGTTGTTGTAACCCAGTAGCATGCTATAAAGTTTATTCCAGCCTGTTTGAAACAAGCGAGTGAGCCGGAGTCCAAGAATGTGTCCTTCGACAACACATGCCAAGTCCACATCAAATCCAACCGCTGTTCACTTGGCTGCAGGCTCATTCAGAACTATCAGTCCATCTGCTATCTTCTGCTGGTACTCTCGTTCTGATTGTTTTCTTCGGTAGACATCATCTGGCAAGAAAGGAAAAAAAATACAAGACTAGGTTAAAAACTTGTGTATGACTGGACCTTGTATGATGTGTGAAATGGAGGCCATAGTTGAAAAATGTTGTGGAAGTTAGTTAGTTAGTTAAAAGCTCATTCACACCTGTGTCACCTGCCTTGCGGTCAACTGAACAAGATGCAGACAGAGGTGTGCTTGCAGTGGGAAGGCCTGACCTCACACACAAGGCAAAATACTACCAACTCTCTTCTACAGAAAGTAGCTAAGGTTTGTCCAAAACGTCACCAGATTTCTCGCTAGGTGCTTGACAATAAGTTGCTAAAGGTGTCTGAAAAGTCAGTAAATCTAGCAACAAAGGCGTCAAGTTGGCAACACTGTCTGTAAACACCCCCCTCGATCTACTCACCAGTCTGCCTTTACAGCCTTGTTGTGTTTATAGTCACACTCTTGCAAACTATTACTAACCTTCTAAGAACAGTTTTTATAGAGGAGGTATGCGCTAAATTAAATTAGAAGTGGAGTAGTTCATTTATAGCCTAACATTAGCTTTTTACTTCTGGTGATCGTATTTAGGCTTCAAAAATCATAACAGTTTTGAGACAGCAACAGCCAATGAAGAAACTCGAACACTCGGCTGAGCGACCAATGGTGCAAGTTCATTGCTCAGTCAATCAGTCAGTTACAGACATTCACATTTCTAAGGCTGGCATCGCTGTTGCAGTCCAGCCAAATTTAATGGACTGAGATGAGATGTCTGATACAGTTAAAGCTGCAGTGAAGGTGGACTACTGAGACTACATTGTGGATGGCTTATGTTTGCCACTCGTGTCTTCTTATAAATAACAACAGTTTGACATGTCGAAGTAGGAAAAGTACAGGGTTCTGTTCTCTTTAAGTGAGCCAGCATGCACAATAGACCTTTTTCCAAAGCAGAAGTTTTGGCTTGTCACATTAGGAAAAGTACAGGTGTAATTAAAAACATTCATAGCAACTGTGGTCCACGTAGATCAGCCAACTCCAGGGTACTGGTATTACTGTCACAGTGTATTGGAATAATTAATGGAATTTGTTTGACCTGTACTTTTCCTCCTATGACAAGTCAAATGTTTGCCCTGAAAACGGTCTGTAACAGGAGTCTGAAACCAAAGCAGCTGAAATTCAGCAATAATGCTTTTTTTGTTCCACTTGTGTTTTTCCTACTGTGACATGTCAAAAGTTCTACTGTGAAAAAAGGGCCTATTAGTTATCCTGCAGACCTTTTTAAATTCTGGAAATATAATGTAAGACATAAACTACTTACAAGCTGAGCAATGAAACTAGGAATAGGAGGCTGTTTTCTGCAGAGGAAAACATTTCTCTGTATCCCTAAATGGCCTCAGAATACAACAGGATAAAATGTGCAGGACTGCCTTTTTTTCTTTTTATAACACAAGAGGATTTTGAATCCTTTTCTTTTCTCCTGAAATGGCATATTTGAGCACATCTGGAATAATGTAATATGGGTTCAGTGAGAGCAGAAACATACTGGGGCTCTTTTCTTTTCAGTCTTTTGAGTGATCCTAGTATATCTACGCTCTTCGATTATAGCTACAGACATGTAAATACACTATCAACAACATGTTTAAGAATGCTTGGCAGTACATTTACTCAAGTACTGTCCTTAAATACAATGTCTGAGTTACATATACTTGAGTATTTTCTCTTTTTTTTTTGCTAGTTTATAGTGTACTTCTATTCCACTACATTTCAAAGGGAAATCTTGCACTAAATTTGACAGTTTCTTTATTCACAACAGGTGATCAGTTTATAAAATATGATGCATTGTGTAGTTAAGTACAACATTAAAATGCAGTTTACACATTAATGCATCAGTAACAATAATCCATAATCGCATCATATAATATGTTATAGCTTTGGCAATTGGCTGTTTACAGAAACTGCAACAATTTTGATAATTGATGACTTGTTAAAGTTGTTAATCAAGCTCAAATGTGCAGATTTCTTGCTTTCCTCCATTTTATATTAATGTAAATTAAGTATCTTTACGTTTTTGACATCTGTAGTTGTCATTTTGGGATCTGAGAGCGGGGCAATAATGATAATGAAAAAAGCTGTTGTAAATACAGAGTGTGCTCCAACAGTCTGATCCATAGTCAACTACTGCCTGTTTTTCATCTGTCTCTCAGTTTTTCCATATTTTCTAATGGTGGCAGAGCAGACGACTGGCGAGAGGCTGCAGTAAGGGAAAGTTTGAGGACATTTGAGAGGTCATCAAAGGTGTCATGGTCCAAGTCTGTACACAAGCTCAGACATGGCTGAATTACTAATGAGGCAGAGGCCCACCCAGGGGCCCCAAAAGCCCCAAGTTTTTACTCCATATGATATGGATCTATATATTTTGATTGATAGCAAATTTAACAGAAGTTTGCACGACTGATGTGAAAATATCAACTATGACAGGTCATCCGTCCCGTGGCCCTGGTTTTGGGGGGTAAGCAGGACCATTCATGTGTGTCAAGTGATTAGAACACAGAGTAATGGACTCAGTTTGATGTTAGAGAAGGTGGGGGTTATTTTCTTAATCAATACATCGGTTATTGTCATTATTAGACTGATTATTCAGTTTACAGTGATAGCGAACTGAGCTCTAAAGTGCTCGTTGGTGTCTGTGTGCCTGTGTGCAATGAGGGACAAAAGGAGCCCAGCAACATGTTTTTGCCCCGGGGAGGCCTTGGTGATTAACCCGGCTGTGGCTGCGGACTCACTGTAAACTCGTGGTAAACACATTGTACTGTTGCAGCATAGTAAGTTTCAAGTCTCGTAGCTTAAACGTCTGAAGTTAAGAGAGGCAGCTTGCAAGACAGATAGTACTTAATGCAGTATAGCAGGTCGGATAAGTGCATATCAGACAAGCAATGTGTCAAGTTTGGGTCTATTAATTTGCTTTTAACAGCCGCCTAGAATCATTGAGCAGGTACATACGGAGGCTAACAGGCTAACTGACACCATGCTAGCTGCATACTAACTCAAACTAAAGCTTTACTATTGAATAGACGCTCAATTCGTCATTTTATACTCACAGAAAGTCTCTCTTCCTATCCTCACGTTGATCATGATCCACTCCATGACCCCTCCGATGCAAAAGAAAATAGGAAGGAACCTGTACGTCCCAAGACGACGTTTACCTGGGACAAGGCTCAGTAAATATTTTAGGTTTTCACTCTTATGAAACATTTTGGCTAATAGACATACTCAAGTTGTGTCTCTTCGGGTAAGTTGTTCCTATGATAGAACAACACGGACCTTTCATTTGTCCTTTACAAATGTTATGAGAGCGACCGACGTGAGAGGAGAGGGTGCGCTTGTTGTATAACCTGGCATAAAGCAAATGAGCGTGGTAGCCTAGAACGTGGAGAAGAACCAAGAGCAGCCCGGCATTGGAATGTAAAACAAACGCACCCACGACGAGTCGCAATGCTGCATTCACGCCATGTCGTTTAAACCATACTTACAGGCAGCCGAATGGGAAAAAAACGTTCGCCCCGATTCGGCTATAAAGGGAGTTTCCGACGATATCGCCCATTTAAAGGAAACACACGTGTCATGTTGCATCAAAATAAAATATAATGTTCATATTAATACGATTGATTTCAGCTTCATTTATCAGAGAGATACATTACGTGTTAGAACCTGGTAATGAACTGCTACAAATACGAAATTTAGTGAATGAGTTCTAGCACAAAACGTCACTGAGTAAAGGTAAAGCAAAATTTAATGACTAACAGATACACAAATGGGTTTATTTTGGCTGGAATGACCAAACACATCACTGTTGATATGAGCTCTAAAGTATAAGAGTATGACATAATACTGCAAAGCACACAGCAAATACATATATATATACAAGACAGACACATGCAACAACTACTAGGGTCTTCAGAAACTGTACCGTACATGGAGATAATAGAGAGCTAAAAGACTAAATTTTAAGATCTACTGTCAACTCACCAGAAAGAAATTGGGCTAATTATAATTTATTATTATTATTATTTTTCAAAAAAGAACACTCCTGACACCTTGGGATCAAAAAAAAAAGTTATTTGTTCAGTGTCTCTAGTCCAGAGAGTGTCTTATTTTGTAACCAAGACAGCTTTTACAATCTCTTCTTTTTGACTTTTCCTCACAAATTGTGGTCTAAATTTACATTAATGCACACTAAGATGCAGATTTGATATCATATGCAGGCATAGAGTATCAAATCATGGCTACCTGTTCACTGTCGTGTTTATTACTGACTTTGGTATAACAGATACAGGTATTGGAACCACATGAATTTAAAATTATTCCTGTAAAAATCAAGATTCCCACACTTTTGAGCATCACTGGGGTACAATACAGCGTCAAATAATGAATAAAATCATAACTACAGTGTCTTTCTGCTTCATAAAAAATGCTGTTTTTGTTGAGTGACCTCAGAAGTGTTACACTGCAATAACACTTTTGCACTCGAACTCATATTTTTATTGTTTTTATGTTGTCTGGACTTTTGAGGTTTGTAACACATTGATCAAAATAAGAAATATAAAACATTATTAGTGATACATTACTGATACAGAGGTCAAATTTGTTCATTTTTTTTGGATGATGATTTGTGTAATATGAAAGACAAATCACACAGTAATGTCACCCGCAATAACTATGCTGTAACTCAGTCTTCGACTTTGTGAGCTGGTCTACAGAAAGTCCAGTGATGCTCCACTGTGTTCTCGTTTGCACGCTCACTCATGTGATGCACGCGCGTGTTCCTGATGGTGAAGCCTTGTTTCATAATGTAGTCCATGAGGTGAACCCTTAGGGACACCTCTTGATGATAGTCACATGGTCCGAAGGTGAATGACACCTGGCAGTCTCTGGTGTCCATCATGTGTTTGTTCCACTTGGTGAAGTTGTTGGAAATGCCTTCCAGCAGGGCATGGACCTTGGTCGTTATGGTCAGCTGTGTGATGATAACAGCGACTGGGTTCGAGTATTTCGACAGTTTCCGAGTGCTAGAGAGCTCCACGACCTGCTCAAAGATGTCGGGAGGGTACAGCGGCTTGGGGTCGTTAAGGCACTGGATCAAAGGTTCGATCTGATAGAAGTCCGCCTCTTTCCTCAGGAGGTCTGTCTCTGTGAAATCGACGGGGAGGGTGAGCTCGGAGGTCCGCAGGAAGTTCAGGATGTACCGGAAAAGTGTTCCGTCTCGATCGATGAAATAATTCCCTTGGGAATCGCGAGTTGTGGGGAAATCTCCCCTGAACATGGCGCCCAGCATGGAGTCTGGGTAGCGCTGCAGGGTGGATAAACTGGTTGTGTATAAGTGGCCTCCCACGTTCAAGGTAACAGGAGTGGTCATCTGGAGCAAAAAGGAGCAGAGAACAAGTTAAGAATCAAACGTTTCTGTGAAGTTCAAGTAAGTCAACATTTGCACACTGCAGTTGTGGACAATAACATGAACAATGTGGACTATTGCTGCCAATTTATTAGGCACTCCAGGCTACACCTAATGCAGTCAAATACAACAGGGCTGCTATGAATCCAGTAGTTTGTGGTGCTGTGCTGTTGAACTGTGTTGCATTATAGTGAAAAGTATTTCTAATATTTTGTCCATACTCTTTTTATCAGTGAGGACAGACTAAATATTACAAACACTTCTCTGTATATGCAGCACTTCAAAAGAACCACCACTACACCCTGGTCGAATCAACACAGTCTCTCAAGGTGAGACTCATACAAATCAAAATCTTACACAATATAAGTACATAAGTCATATAGACACGGTTTAAAAGATTCTGCAGCCTGCTGGAGATGCAGTGGAGATGAAGGTACACTTGTACATTCACTGTGGACACTGTGCCTTAAGACCAAAGATTCACTGATATACTGTTAACATCATAGGTGCCATTTTTGTATTCTGTCCAAAATTTTTTTAGGAGACAGTAATGTCCAATCTGCTTTTTCGCATTCAATGAAGGAATGGACAGGGACGTTAACAACGACTGGACAAAAACTGTTCTCAGGAATCAGAGGACACCTGGAGAGCCTCTTTTTAAGGAGTGGGTGACAAATTTAAAAGTATGTCACATATATGATATGCATTTCTTTCACAAATGCTTGGGTAAAAGGTTAGTGATGATATCCTGTATCGTCTCCTTTTTTTTCTCTCCACAAAAGCCACAAGTCGCTCTGCGCTTTAGTTGGCCCCTCTTGTTTCTGTGTTTGAGTGAGGTGTAATAAAATAAAAATTGGTAGTCATAAAAAAGCAGTTTCAACAGTTTCATCCTTTATTTTCATGAAGGCAGGATTTAGTACTGTACTGTTGTATTAGACTGCATTAGTTTGATCTAGTTGTAACCTTAAGTGGTAACTGAGCAATTTTAACATTAAAATCAGACAAAATCTCTTCATCAGAAACACCTGACATTGCTCTTACTCTAGACTGACTTCTATCCATCTCTTACCCTATGGCCCCAGTCTCCATTATCCATTTGTAGCACAATACCCACTTGGTCAGAACCAAAATAGAGAGGGAACAGATATGGTTTGGTTTACTTCAATTTCACCTGTGAAATAAACAGTCACATAAACATGAGCTGCAACATGACATGATGTAAGTTGACACATTCAAATCATGTGTTTTAGTACAGATAAGTACCTCTGTGTGTATATAACATGAGTAGTGTTCCACCTGGAAGCCAGTTTACTTAGAGGGCGATGCTCACATTGTGGATTAAATACACACACTGAATAAGCATATATTCTCAGTTACATAATGTGAACTTGGTTATTTGCAGCTCTAGACTATTAGAGCTGCAAAATGCAATGCTGGCAACTATTTTTAAACTTGAGTGCCAACATTTGCTAGTTTCAGCTTCTAATTTGAAGACTTTATGTTTTTCTTTGTTGTACATGACAAAGAACTGAATATCTTTGGGATTTGGACTGTTGGTCAGAAAAATAAGACATATCAGGGCATCACATTGTGCTTTGCATTGTTACATGTTAACAGGCATTCTCGACTTTTTGACATTCTATTGTCAATACAGACCCAGACATTTAATACACTGGAAACAGCAAATATTTGGCAGTAATGAGTAAACTGATTAATTTAATTAGCAAAATAATAGTCAATTAAGTTTATGTGGAGCGACAAAGTGAGTAATTGATTAATTGATGCAGCCCTACTTCATGTGCTCAGAGAGAAAGTACATTTGAACATCTGCATTTCCATTACAAATTGATAACTATCTGCTTTTGAATATCATGTGATATGAATGAAAGCTCCAGAGCAAATCAGATTGTTTTGTCAACTTCTATTTCCAAGGTTAAGAATGAACTGTGAACCTAATATGTGTGTATGTGTGTGTGTGTGTGTGTGAGACCACTTTTATTGGTCAGGACTCAGAAGCAGAAATCATAAATACACTGCCTCCGAATTGAAAGTGAAACCTGGCGCTGCTGAATGGACACAAACCCACCGATTAACACGAAGTCACTCAGTCAGACAGCATCAGCGTGACTAAACTATCCACTGAAGGTTTTTTGGAAGCCAGCTAATGTTTGTTTGATAGCTAGTCTTCAAAGTAGCCTCCAGCAGCTCAATGCAATTTCACTCTGTTGTGAAGCAAGCCGGCTAACGACCTGGTACCGCAGGCAACAAAATGCATCTTTAATTATCAATGATATTAAGTTATAAATCCAGCTTTGATGCACTGACGTATGTAGCGTCAAATACAACGTGAGCTCCACATTGGAAATGTTTATTGTAGCTTGCTAGCTGATAGCTACTTACTTGCTAACTAGCATGCTAAACTGGTTAGCAGCCTGAGCCATTAACGTTAGCTGGTGTTCCTACTAAGGTTAAGCCGTGGGTCTTAATTAGACTACCTGAAAGTGAAGCAGACTTTAAAACAAAGCCTCACCTACCTTCTTTCTTGCCTGCTCGACTTTTTCTTGCTCCCGTAACAGCGGCCTCCGGTTGGTATTAAACGGTGCAGTCAGATAGTCATTGATGTTTGCCGCTGGTCGCACCGGGCAGCTGTGCTCGGCTCCAGGCTGCAGCAAAACTGCGCACACAAGGAGGGGAGGAGGAAGGAGGAGGGGAGGAGGTCCTGCTGCAACCTACAGGCACCTCTGCACGAATACATCCATTCACACATCTGCACACAGCCAAATGCAGATAGATGCATGGGACTTTTATTATCATGGTCCGGTTTGCACAACAAATTAAATGAATAAATTATTTTAACATGTAAGAAATGCTGCTTGTCTACTGCCTTAATGTGAGGTGTGGACACCTGTCTACATATGCATGCCACATATAAGGAACACATGAAGCATGACAACAGAGGAAGCTGATTAAAAGTCCTTTGCTCAGGAAGATTTCTTTGTGCCACCCCTGGCATCTTGCTGCAAAATGATGAACTCCAGGATGAGTTTTGCAGTCCGACAAGGCCTCTCCATCGCCACAGAGTGGCCACAGTTCTCCAGCAGGTCCACTCTGCATCCAGGCAACACCTCTGCAATGACTGCAGCTCCAGAGACATCCACCACCTGGACAAATATGGGATAGCTGTCATGTCTATGCAGGTATAAGACTTAAGTTTCTCTATTCAGACATTAAATGAGTAGCTAGAGAAACCTGAGCCACCACCTTCAAGTTACATGTTGGTGCACAACCACGTCAATCTTAGGATTAGTTCAAAAGCGAAACCCCTCAGGTAATCACTTCTGTATTTACATAGGCTGTGCTGAGTCACTGTATTAGTGGAACATCATCAAAGATGTAGTAGTAAGATAAATAATGGACCTCAGTAACCTCGGCCCACACATGAGGAGAGCCCTGAAAAAGCCTGGAAGCTGCCTGAAAACCTAATGTTTGTTTTGTTAGTATTCATAATACTAATATAGCTACTAGCATCATGAATTCCTTCCTTTTTTGTGTGTTAGGATTGTGCCTTTAAATTCAAATGTGCAGAGCCAATACGACCTGTAAAAGAACATGAATTCAGTTAAGTCTTTCTCGGCAGTCTTTTATCACTAAATACTGCAGTCCTCTCTGAGGCCAGAATAAGACAGCTTTCTGCTTTTATCTCATGCCCCGAATATAATAAAGACCTAAAAACTGTGATGTCCTTTGTGGTAAAAACATCACATGGTAATTTAAGTACGAGAACATCCAGATTTATCTGCTCCACTGAACATCATAGTTACCTGGTCTTGTTTGCCCCATATCACTTGTAAAGGTGCAGTGATCAGGTGTAGGTGATCTTGTAAGGCATATCTTGATTTCTCACCGACAATCTCCATGAAAACTAATAAAAAAGAGACAAAATTACTGGTAGGTCACATGGACTACACTGCATGCTTACATGGAAAAGCCTGATACCAAAGTGAACTAACCTTCTTGGTAAAATGTATTGTGAGGCTCCCGAACATCTACCAATCCTTGAAGAATCTAAACAATAAAAACACTGTTAAACAACCACATAATATACCAACCTCTGAACAATTGAATAGGGTGAATATTACTCAATTGTAAAATTCATAATGCCGTCAGTTTCAAGTCTGGGCCTGACCTGCTGAGGGATTTTAAAGCGAACGTGGGAGCAAAGTCTGAACATGTCCTCCATTTCTTCAGGGGTAGTGGGGATCAGTGGGATGTTTAATGTGTAATTGCTGTGTTCCAGGTCCTGCAGATGATTGTCAAATTTGGTCTCACATGGATGTCTTATACCTGCAGGATAAAATCAGTGTTTTCTGATTTTGCACACCCATATGCAAGCTACAAAGTAAAGTAGAACTAAATAATTTAGCATGAACCAATGCCACATAACATATCTATCTATCTTCTTTCACAGATAACACACAACAAAAAATATTTAGTAAGTTTTTTACCTGGGAAAAAACACCAAAGCATTATATTAATGCTACTTAAGTCTTAAGCAATTTCAATTAAATTTTATTTATATAGTGCCAAATCACAACAAGAGTCATCTCAAGGCACTTTTCATATAGAGCAGGTCTAGACCGTACTCTTTAAAATATGATATTTAGAGAGACCCAACAGATCCCACCATGAGCAAGCACTGGGCGACAGTGACAAGGAAAAACTTCCTTTAAAGAGGCAGAAACCTCGAGCAGAACCAGACTCAGGGTGAGCAGCCATCTGCCTCAACGTCCGACGTGAGTTTCCCAGTTGGACCCTTCTTCATTTAACGGGGAGTGAGGGTCTAATAAAAGATACTATTTAGTTGCATCATGGGAAATATAGGATTCAACATTTCCACACTTCCAGTTTGTGACACAGGTTTTCTGAGACAGCAAGCCCAAACCGAGATAATCCTTGACTACATCACTATGACATGATTAGAGTTCAGCTCATTAGAGTAGAGCTCTTGAGAGAGAGACAGAGGAAATGAGAGTGTATTTACTGTGTTCTATGTTCAACCCTGTCTTTCTGCAAAACACTCACAACACAAAATGCTGCTAATTGATGAGCTTGTACACACACATAAACACACACACACTTAAAACCTGGTAGGGTGTAAACGTATGAACATGCAGAGTGTACACACTTCTATACACACACATATACAGCAACTGACCGTCTGGGCAAATGAGAGTCATGCTACAGATTTCTGAGGGATAGCAGGCCGCGTAAACTCCAGCTACGTTTCCCCCCATGGAGGTTCCCACCAGATGGAAAGGTTTTCTATTCAAGCGAATGGTTTCCACAAACTGAGAAGAATGAAGGACAAAAACAGATTTTCAGTGGAATGATTTAGGGACCTGACACCATACATATATTTCATAGCTCTCTGTTCAGAGTACCTGATGGATCCTTCTGACCTGCCCCTGAATGGAATAATCCTCTGTGTTGGTGCGTGTCGTTCCCTCGTGGCCAGGCATGTCCACACACACAATGTGCAGATGTTTTGGTAGATACTAGAGCAGCAGAAGACACATAATACAGCTTAAAACCATTGATCTGTGTTTGGAGTCCAAGAAAGGCTGTGATAATTTGAATCTGAACACTTGATCGTGAAATTTAAACCTGCAATAACTGATTTTTTTTAGCCACCTGGGGGTATTGACATATCATCACCTTTTAAGTTGATAACGTATTAGCAAAATCTTGCTTATTTACGCATTCAGCAGATAAAGAGCAACATTTGCATTCAGGTGGAGTTGTGCATGTGGTCACTTGATGAATGTTAGGTCCAATTTTCACTCTTTTAGCTCTGTTTTTGGTTTCTACCAACTCCTGAGGGAAATATTTGGCTCTTCAGCTGCTAAATGCCAGTGTGCTTGTCTCTAAATGCATCTGTCTGGCATTTGGTGCTGAGCAGGTAGTTTACAGTGGCTTTGTAGAGATTTTTCACTGAAAACAGCTGCCTGCTGCAGCCGAAAACAACACTATGAGAGCAGTGATAGTGAGCCAAAATATTCAAGTTGCGGGACAGCTACATAAATAGCAACAAACTGTAATTTTCAGTGTTAGCCTGACCTTGACAACAGTGAGCCATGTGTCTTTGTGTGCAGAGAAGCCATGCAGCATTAAAATAGAAGGTCTCATCCCAGGTTTCCCTCTGTACGAGTAACAGAAGCGATATCCACCACAGTCTGCGTAGCGTACCTGCAGGCCCAGAGTCCGCCTCCAGTACCTGTAGAGAAGCAGGTATTTCTGAGCTGGCACACAGAGACATGACTTCACTTGAATTCATATTTGGGCCAAGAAATAATGGGCTTGGCTTCAATTTTTTATGCGCTTGTGTTGCCAACATTGTTATTTTTTTAAGGTTGCTGCCAGTATATACTTTCACATTGAGACAAATTTATGATTTTAAAAACTGACTTGACTTGGCATGCAGTTTTTCACACCACATGCCACAAAGGTTACCTTAACCTTTTTAAAGGTCAGGCTCACAGTTTTACAAGTCAGTCTTAATACAACACTCACGTCTGTTTTATACACTGAGAGGGTTATTTGTCGGTATAATCGCAACCAAAGAGGTCAAAGAGATTAAAGCTATTTTAGTGTAAGCTATTGGAGACAAAATCCAGAATTATCATTTCTTTCCCTTTTCTGGTGCTCTGGATGGAACTCACATCAAGTATTAAAAATATAAAGTGGAGGACAGGATAACAGAGTTATCTACCTTACCAGTAATAAACTTTAATGAGAGCTGAGGGCCAGAGAAGGAAGGAAGCGACAAAGGCCAGAATGGGAACAGCCAGCGTTCCCCCAGCAATGATAAACAGGTTAATTATGTCTAGATCAGCTGCCATGGCTGCCTTACCTAAAAAAAATAAAAATAAATACACGGACACACACACATTACACACACGCAGTTCCATCAGCAGGAAATTCGGGGGAGGGGCACAGTCAATATCCAACTTCCATACAATGTTTTGTTGAGAAATAAAAGCTTTCAAAAATAACTTACAGAATGCAGAAGAACAGGTGACAGATTGTGTCTTTAGCAATATGTGTATTACGTATATAACAGTATGTTCTCTAGAGGTACACATTTTACACTAATTAGAGCATCCTTTTTATCCCACAACATGCATTTTCAAAAATGTAAAAACTTACTTGGATTATTTTTTTTCTCTTCGTTTCTTCTGTTACATGTGACCGCTGGTTCAGCTCTGTTGATTAGTTTTACCGCAGATGCTTTAGTTTGTTTGCAGGTATCGTTGATGTGTAGAAAAATATAAAGAGTCGATTTGACATAAAAAACTGTCCCTGTGGAGCGCAGTTAGTCCCGACAGGATTATGTTTGCTCTGGATAAACCCATTGATTATTACTCATCATTGGGGGAAACCGGGCCACTACAGTTATTCGGTCAATCTTTTAAAGTGAACGCACGGGCCAGACTACTGCAGTACGAAGCCAAAGTCTCAGAAATAAAAATTATAAAATAACCTCACAGCATTCAATACATCACATTAGGTGCAATAAACAAACAATATATGAAGATATCAAAACAAGAGAACAGATACCAGATCATTTTGTATAACATTATTGTAAATTGAACTAAATACCAATAGCAGACTGAAACTCCTCCACCAATTTTACTGGTGTGTATCATTACAGATATGTTTTCTGGAAGTGATAATGACTTGGACAGGAGGTATGAAATTATGCCTCTCTTCAAACAGATGCACAGCCCATCTGCCTGCAGGCAGTAACAGAGACATTCACACTCATACGGAGGTTTGTGCTGAGAATCATCAGCCTTATCATATGTTTAATGGTTCATTAACGGAGGAAATCAGATTAATCAAACACTAATTGATTAAAACACCAAATATGTTATACTACATGTCTGCAATAGAGCTGCAAGTTGATAAACTGAGTAGTCAAACAGACAGTTAGTAAAGTGACAAGTCTCTTAGATATTGTGATGTGCATTTTTCATTGTTTTCTGATTTTTTTATAGACCAAATAATTAACTGACTGATTATAATCTTGCAACCCTAGTCTGTAGCAATATCTCCTGCAGCACAGTCTCACAAAGTTTTCAGGTCTTGGCACTACTGTGTTTTTACTTGTCACTATCAAGCATAAATGACAGAATGTGGTGTGAGTGTTCGATGTTGGACAGCAAACAGAACAAAGGTGGTAAGGAGGCTTTTTTCTGCTCATTAAAGAGAGCTATGGGTTCTGGATATTACTGTAAATGTCTGATGTGTGCTTACTCAGGAGCTCACTATGGAGAGTAAACTATATTACTGGCAATAATATTAGTGAATATGACATGATGCTGTAACAATGACATACCGCTGTGAGATTCCCAAAGGAGCCATCCACTGTTACTGACCTGGGCCCACGCTCCAGGGCCTTTTTTAGAGAAAGAATAAACACAAGTCATGCTCTAGAGACGTTCAAGGCTATATGTCGAGATCACCGATGAGCAGAACTCTAAATGAAATTTTAAAACTCATACCATTAAAAATAAGTATATCTCATTTGTATGTCATTTTGGACAAAAGTGCCTACTACATTAATAAATGTAGAAATGTAGTTCCAAATGAAAGAGCACTGATTGACAGATTCTTCGACACCTTCTCACAAACGTCCACATCCGTTTCCAACCTCAAGCTTCGAGTCTAAAACTTACCACTGGGTGTCATGATAGAGGCAGACTGTGAGTGAGTGTCTCCTGCAGGTTTACTGCAGTCAGTGGTGGAGATCCAGGTTCTTTTTGCACAGGCCACTGGGTGTCATGACATCCACAGTCTGTGAGACGTCATCACTTCCGCTTCAGCTGATAATGAAACTTTGAGGGCCCTCTGATCCAGGCGTGGACTACAGACTTAGACCTCTGCCTCAGACCTTGTTCAGAGGCACTTTGAGGGAGTTTCCTTGACTGAGGGGAAGAAACAGAACAGATGAACCAGCAGAGCCTCTGTCAGAACATACTGCCCTCCAGAGGTCATATTGACACAGTAGATCCCTGGCATGTTGTGTGTGAAATGACTGCTGCTCTTTGAATGTACATACCACTATTTTTGCATGTTAAAAACATTTTGAATCACAACTATGAACAGATAATATGTTATACTTACATAGGTTATAAAGCTGATATATTTCAGCCACATAGCAACTGCTTTTAATTTATTAGAATTAACTGGGAAAAATGCTCCATAAACAACAGATAGAGAGACTGACTTTGCAAAGTAGCACTGGGTATTTGTTGTGTTGGAATTTAGTTAATCAGATAACTATTAATAAAGTAGACACATTAACATTTGAACAATCTATTTCAAATTCATACCACAGAGGTCTGCTGAACAGATCTGAGCAGTTTATCACTGTATTGTGATTTGATACATTTGATTAATTATTGAAAAGTTACTCAAATACTACAACAAGGACGTCAGCATTAATCATAATGTAAATTAGAGCTACAGAAAGCCCAAGATTACATTGTAAATACCATCTAATGGTGTGTACGGCTGCCATTCTGCTGCATCTCTGGTCCACTACCGATGACCTACATACAAACTAGAGCAGAACAAATGGACACGACAACTCTGCAGAGAGGGGCTCGCCTTGCATGGGAATGATTCTTATATTTGGGTTTATAGGGGGGGCTGTCCTCAATTTGCTGACATGTCACACGCACAGTGTATTCCCCAGGTTGTCTGAGCGAGAACCTCACGTCACATTAGCCACATCATCCTGGTCGTCACGTTGTATCCTGAGAGGGATCCTTGACACAGCAAAGCCTGCAGAGCAGAAATGACAGAGGCAGTGTAGCAGCCCAATAATGTGGATCAGGTGTGGACTACTCATCCACACAGGGGCAGTGATTTCCTCTGGAGCTATGACCTTACTGACATTGTGAAATGTGAAATTTTTCAACAGACATCCTGTTGAGAAATATACTGCGTCCTCTTGCACACATTTACCATCAGTGTGGTCAGCCTGCTTAAAGGTTCTAACTGCTAAACCCTGTAATCTTCCAGTAGAGTTAAAGGCCACTGCAGCAGTCACATTTAGTCAGAGGATTGAGTCGTGCTTGTGTGATACTATATCATACTTCTATCCCCATTACAGTATTTAGTATTGCACTTCAATAAAGTTAAGATCTCATGAGACAGATTTTAAAAAGAATTGTCAAAATTTAAACAGCAAAGGCTGAAATATCCGCAGTTTTCGTCCTTAGTATCCTCTATTTCCTATCATGCCCCTCAGTTGCATCTTTCATCAGACCATTCTTGCCTCCTAGATGTCCATTACTTTCAAGCCCCATACCTCCAGTTTGTAATCCAGCTGTAGTAAATTTAGAGTTTGAAGCCCAAGCTGAGACAGAATCCTCCCCCAGAGCCACAGAGTATTAGTACTTCTCATGACAAGTAAGGATTGGGTTTTGCTCAAACATTGAAAATAAAGTGTTTAGAGTTGTTCCAAACTTGAAGATGGAGTGAAAAGCCAGAGGGGGGAGATGCAATATTGTTTAAATGCGGGGATAACTGCACATTTTCTCCTGGAAGGTCATCAGAGAATTGCACTGAAAAAAAGAAAGAGCGCTGCCTTTTTTCACACCTCTGCACAGTCCACTAATGGCTACACAAAGTGAGTGTGAATGTCAGAACATCCGTTTTCAGAAAGCTACTAACATCGTAAAGATGTGGAGGGAGTTTGACCAGATAGTGCATGTGTTCACTGTACCACTGTGTATATCTTCTTCCATGGTCCATTGTTTGCCAGCTGACGTACACACTGTGCTCACTTGAGAAAATCTCTCCCTCCGAGGAAAACACTCAACCAGGATCTTTAAATGCCATCTGCAAAACAGGGGAGCTACCAGAGGGGGGACAAAACAGGGGATAAGACAGTTGGAAGATCATTCTGCTGGAGGGTAGAGATAAAAATATTTATCAAAATATATGTCCATTCCCTTAACATTAGAAACACAGATAGCTTACCTTAGATGTACTATATGCTCCCAGTGTTGCTCTACAAGGTTGCAATGAGCTCAGTGGGATGGATATTTGGATGATTCAGAAGAAACTAAACCTACAGTAGTAGGAGGTCTGACCTCATCTCTGCAAAGCTTGGTGGCTTCAGTGACTGCATGCTTATGCAATGACCATAGGGTACAATTATGAGGTTAAGATCCTTTAATTTAGGTCACTTTTACATTGTAGAGCAATTCTTCATAAACGTTAAACCCAAGAAACTATACTTTTCCATCTCTTTACAAAATACATAGATTCTGTACTTTACAGGGAATCAACCAAATTCATAATGATCATCAACACAACAAATTAATAGATATATTTTCAATGATGAAATTTAAGATTATGTTTACAAACTCATATACTGCATGCAAACATTTAACCAATAGAAAACTGAATGAATACCAAATTTAGTTAAAAAAATTATGACATTTAAAGTATTGCACCAGTTTCTTTTGGTGGCTACTGGTAAGGTGTGACACAATAACACTGAATACCATACATTTAAATAATATAGTGTTATGCTGTCTGTAGTTGATTTTCAATAGAATGTCTGTTGGGCCTAACTTAAAGGTGCTATATGTAAGTATTTTAGCTTAAAACATTCAAAACTTAAGTAAACTTATTAACAGAATTTGAGGAAATAACTGTTTTAACACCATTGTATTGTGGTGCAGAGATATTTACTGAAGTTAGCATGCTAACCTGCTAGCCTCAGCCCAGATGAGACCATTTAAGGACAGTAAACGCAAATATGACTGAAGCTCTTGGCGCGCAACCATTATCATTATCATCATCATCATCATCATCATCATACCACTACCATCACCACCTGCTCCTGTTAAGAAACTATGTTCAGCAGCAAAGAGAAGTAGTAATAGAAATAGAAGTAAAACAAGAGTTAGTGTTGGTGTTGTTTTCCACTACTGGAGACATCTCTTGGTGAGAAAAGGAATGAAGTTTGATGCTGAACGGTTCTTCTAGACTGTTAAGTAAACAGCTGTTAATGCAAAAGGTTGGCTCTGTAGCAATAAGAAATACTTACATATAGCACCTATAATCTCTATGTTTTCATTGGTAGAATAATGCGGAGCAATAAGACTGTAAAGTCTTGTTTTAAATTGTATCCTCCTTTGTTAAGAAATAGCAGGTGATGCAATGTCAGCTGAATCTGGGATTCTTGCCACTAGTGCAGAGACACAGAGGAGTGGCCTAAATAGATTTAGTAGATGGCAAGAGGAAAGAAGAGGACAAACACACAAGAGGTGGATATTTGCACTGAACTAGATCGTCAGGGTGAGTTGCTGTGCTCTGTTGAAAAATGACAATATAAATTCCTGTTCAGCTAAGCTCTCTGCTCAAATAGCTTCCCCCACTCCTCTCACAAGTGCCCAAAATGTGCTCAACAGGCCTATTTCTAAAATCTATTTTCACATATGGATAATGGCTGTGTTAACAGAAAATATCTTAGCAGTACCCACCACAACCATCCACTGATGTATTGTTATGTATCTAGGGCATTCATCATGCACTCAATTCAGGGCTGAATACTGTGATATTTATTATTCCGACAATTACAGAGATGTGTTACATTTAGGGAGGTTCAAACCCCAAAAATATAATCATGTATATTTAGAATTAATTAACTGTGTAGAGTATCTTTACATTCATTAATGGATAATCCTATAAGTCAAAATAGTAACCAAAAAAATGACCCAACTAGAGTTGCATCACGTAACAGACATACAAACAAACGTATTCATTTGCACACAAAACTGACATTCTTTTATTAACATCTCTGCCATCTAAAATAGAGCATCTTAAAAATTAAACAGTGTTAAGTATGAGCCCTCCTAATTAATAGTGCAGATATGATAAGGGGGCAAGTTTTTCTCTGTTTCAGTGCAGACAAATCTGACAACAAATATGGATTCATTTGTGTGTGCGTGTGTGTTTGTGTGTGTTTGAGCAAGTTGCCCTCAGGTCCTGAAGAGCACAGCAGTAGTCACAGCTGTTAGAGCCACAGCAACCACAGGCCCCCAGATCATCCATGGTTTCTGAAACAAGTGGCGACACAGAAATGGAAACATGAGCATCACCACACGAAACCGCCCATCCAAGGATCGCCAAAAGCATTGACAGAGGAAGCTTGCCATTGAGACCAATGCAGTACACAGAGAAAGCAAGTTAAAAACAGCTCTTTCAGATAAAGGTAAGCCCATCCAAGCCAACTGAGAGAAACAGTTGTTAAGCATTAGCCATCCAGACAAGACAAACAGATGTCAGATGTTGGAACTGCATGATTTAGAGAGGTTAGATTTCTGAGACGTTAATTTTTCCCCTGAGGAAGGCATTCTGGGGAATGAGGAAAACCTGATTAAGTCATGCAATGATCTAAAAAGACACTGATGAGAATGAAAGATGTAGGCCGACTTGACAGGAGTAATGTGTACCTTACTACCACAATGCGCCGAAGCACCAATACAGCAAAGCCAGGATAAGGCCGATGACTATGGCTTGAACAGGCAGCAATAGGGATGTCTACAGAAGGGAAGGGATATTATAGTAATCAACTGCAATGGGACATACTTTAGTTGGGCGTAGCTTTATTAATAAACCCTTCAGTCAGTAGTCTATGCCTGTAACTGGTGTTTATACAAATCTCAAAGTCACACATGACTGTCAATGTCTAAAAGCAACAGTAGAAGACAGTGGATGAGTAGATTGGAGCAGGTGTGCTGAGGTTAAAAGAAAATATTGTGAATCTCAGAAAAGATTCACTTTTTATGCCTGAAAACATTTCACAAAATAAAACAGATGTTCAGTACACTGTTGTTGCTAAATTTGAAGCAAAGCTCATGCTCCCAAAACCAAAACAACTGCAGATGTTTGCTTATGAAAATAAAAGCTATGGTGCTGCTTTTTGCTTACAGATTATCATTTCTACACTTAATGCAACTCTTCATATTTCATTTGTCAAACATTGAAGTGATTTTACTAAGAAAAAGAGACTGCCCTTTCCTTTCTGCTGAGTGTTTGATAGATAAGAACTCACCTTAGTTCCCTTCTCCTGTAATTCCTTCATGTTGGCTTTGCACTCCTCAAGTTCATCTGTAAGCGACTGTTTTTCCTGCTCGGTCTTCTCATATTTTTCCTTTAGGTCAGACAGCTCCGTCTTAGCCCCCTCATACTGCATAGAGCAAATCATCATTATTGTCTTTATTAAACATTTCAGACCTTTTAAATCATCAATTACTTAAGTGTAATTTATTGTCAAGTGTAAATCTTGCTGAATGTTATAAGATGGTATCTGTTTCTTACAGGATTTGTCTTATATCAGGACTTTGTCTCTCCTGCACAGAACTGCACTGCTGAATTTTGTATATATTTTGCTAATCAGGGCGAGCTGACTATAGTCTACCCTTTATAAAGACAATTGTAAGAGCTCTCCAGTTTCCACTTTCATTCAGTGACTTAAGAGCAATACCACATCAGGATGAAGGACTTGTGGTCAAGAATGACTGTGTGAGTGTGACAGCAGTGGCTGATCCCCCATCCAGCCGGCAGGATGCTTTAAATTGTACAGCTTTGTGTCAGAAGGTGGGGGCTTCCCAGTCATTCCACTGAAGCTGCAAATTTCTTGGGAATGGCTGGCCAAATCTTATGTTACCGATGTATTCTATAATGGTCTTATTCCAGCAACAAGTGCATGATCCTGTGGTCAGTAACTGTAAATTCTGTGTCAGCTTCAACAGTCAGCTGTGGTGGCTGAATGTTCAAAGAGGGTAACTGGTTCCGGGTCTGTATTTATCAGTAGTCTCAAAATAGAAAATCAGTCCTAACTGGCCAAAAATACCCAGTGACACATACTTAGACCCACTTTTAGACGCATGAGAGAAAGCTCTTGTCCAACTTCGAGAAATCATCCTGTCTCCAGATGTTAAAAACAGACTTACAGTTAGAAGAAATAGAACAAAACATCTGGATTAGATGACTACAGAAATCTGCTGCCTGTCTGTTAGTCATGTAAGTATATGGCAACATATGCCATTTATAAATTAAACTTTATTCTCACATTGGAACTGACTATAAGTTTGGCCAAAAGTGTCTCTGAGTAGAAAGTCAGCCTTAACTGATCTAAAATGCTTGAACATATGCCTGTATGGTATTACTCCTAAGCATTGGTGTAAAAACTCTCCATCAACTTTCTTAGGAAAGCAATACCTTTCTATTATGCATACTTGATAACTGATGTTGGCTAAATAGTCCATGTGTATAGTATGGACAGATGGAAGGGGCAAAAATTTCAGCCCAATTATTACGACAGCCATGGCATTTTAATATGTAACAGGAAATTTCCTTCAAACAAAAACCTAATTAGGCATACTGGCTGAACAGAGCCAAGTGCAGCAGTGGATTAAAACACTTTTTTAAAAGCACATGAAAAGTAACTGGTGTGTCATTAACATCTGTGAAATCTGTAAACTATCTTACTGTAGGCTAAATCTATTTTCAATACTGAAACTTCAACATATTTCATTTCATTTGATGGCTCTGTAGGTCATGAAAGTGTGATTTTATTTGCTCGCAAAGGAAAACTAATGTTCTGAGAGTGCATGTAGGGAAGTTTCATAAATACTGGAACACCTTGCCAATGGTGGCTGTGTAAAGCAGCACGGTCAGCAGCACACCAGCAGCAGCTGCAGCGTCTACACCTGATCCATTCTGCAGCCATGAGTTGTTTTGACCTAGCTCACAGATGCACAATCATGTGTGTGCATCTATAAATGGAATAAAACAGACTTGAAGCGTGAAACATCACTTCGGGCTACATTTATGTGAGAAAGCGCTAGTGAAGTGTGAGCCATCATGTCACCAGTCAGTAACAGGATTGAAAAATGTGACTGAAAGACATCCAGAGAGGACAGGTTCTACAGTAACTGTCAGGTCTAAGATTGAAATATTCTCTGCCTTGCCAGGATGATTCCAGGAGGTGATTCTGAGATGCTTCCCACAAATAAGAGCATACCTCTTTCTGCAGAGCCTTGCTGTGACTGTCTGCCTCATCCAGTTGGCTTTGCAACTTGGTGCTATCCTGCTGGTGCTGGAGCTGCAGGGCCGCCAGCCTCTTCTCTAACTCCTGCTGGGATCTCTCTAGGGCCTTGAGGCTGTTGCTCAGTTCAGCATTCTGGGCACGTGAACTATCAGGATCAAAACAACACCAATAGGTGGGAGATCACAAACAAAGACGTGCGTGTTGTATTGTACAGTAAAAGATGTTAGAGCAGAGTCAAGCAAATGAAACAGATGGAGCACAAAAGGTGGGTGGGGGGGTGAAGCTGAATTTGTGGTAATGTAACTCACTGACCTGGCAAGGTCTTTCTCCAGCTGCTTCTGTTTCTGCAGCACAGCCTCTTTCTCAGAGCGCAGAGCTGCACATTCACTCTGCAGGTTGCCCTTCTCTTTCTGGTGAGTTTTGAGGAGTTCTTCCTTCTCAGCTCTGAGGGAAGCACATTCACTTTGCAGACTGCTCCTTTCCTTTTGGTGCTTATTCACGATGTCCTGTTTCTCAGATCGCAGGACAGAACATTCCTTCTGTAGGCCATTACACTCCACCTGCATGGACTGCAGCTCACCAGCTTTAAAAAGGAAAAAAAAAACATTATGTGATGATGCAATCTTTGAGCAGATGCTCTGTTATTAATTGGCTTACAGATAAAAACATGATTAAAATCATCGCATCATTTCTAATAATATCTTTAACACTTTCTCTGAGCTTGAACAGGCTAATGTAACATCTGAGTAGGAAGACAAGTCTCTTCATGCTAGAAACACATATTTCAAATACACAAAGATTTGACACTAAATCAGCTACAAATCTCTTTCATTCACAGTCTAAATGACAAATTTAGACTGACAACCAATGTTTTTAAATTTGTAAATATTAATAAACACTAGCAGAACTGCCCAGCACAGGAATATTCCTTTCACTTACACATGATTAAATTGAACAACACTATGACTGCAATTATTATTATCATTATTGTTATACAGTCACATTATCATCCTTATATTCAGTATTAATAACTGTATGTGTATTTGCAGCATGTAGTACCTTGTATCTCTGCAGTTTTCTGCCACTGCTTGCTCTGCTGCTGAAGGTCACGCTGTAGGTTGTCAATCTCTTGCTCATATTTGTTCGCAGTCTGACGCCATTTGTCCAGATCCTTCGAGACGGTTGCCAGGTTCGTCTGGATGGCAGCGACGTCATGGTCCCGCTCGGCAGCGGCTGACTCCAGGGCGCGTTTCAGTGACTTCGCCTCGTCACGTGCGCTTTGCAGCTCGTCTCGTGAACTGGAGGAAACATCCATCTGCTCTCTGAGAACACCCATTTCGTCTTGGAGCTGCCGCAGCTGGCCTGTCCACACCAGGTTCAGTATTTAAATTAGTAGCGTAGACATTTTTAAATTAATCCATAAGCTGCAAGCAAGATCAGGTGGCTTCATACAACAGGAGGAATATACCTTGAAGAAGTTTTATCTGTTTTGCAGATTCATCAGCTTGTTGTTTATTTTCTTTTCTCTCTTCCTCCAGGATACCTGCAAAATATAATGACATGTATTTAATGTATTTGTGTGCATGTGTGAACACAGTATAAAGGAATGGTGCGAAATTTAGCATCAAAGATTTTTTTAATGTCACCTTGTAGCTCCATGTATTTGTGCTTCTCGGTATTAGCTCGCTCCTGTGCTTCTCGAAGTTCATCATTCAAGCGCTGGATTATTTTTTCAGAGTCACCGGTGGACCCCATGTTTGACCTGGTCAGATCGTCTGAGAGTGAAATGCAGAACACAAATGATTATCCAACCTAGAAGATCTGTTCTCCTAACATGAGAGTATCTGGCTGTGAGAGCAGAGCTTCTTATCTTCCAGCAAAATCAATGGAGTGGATACAGAAACATTACAAAGTAAAGTTTAAACCATAATGATACATCAGGAAATAATGATGGTAATTCAATGCTGTAAAAATAGAAGGACAACTCCAAGTTCCACCACATTAATTCTGCCTCAGTCCCAAATATTTAACCAGGACTGGCATACTAGATGATTTCCCAAGATATTAAAATGGGCCTATTACATAAACTAATTGCCAACCCAGAAATAGACACAACTGCGTTATCTGCATTTTTTATCCAAGCTTTCTTTCCAAATTGTCCATTACCCCAGCGACATGTGAGTCACTGGCACGTCTATGTTGGTTGTTAACAGTAAGTTACTGTAAACAATACACAAAAGGGAATGGAAGGGCCAAGGTTGCCAGGGGTCTGTTGTGTTTCCTAGAGGAGGAAACAAGCTCCACAAATACTTTGCAAATGCCTAGTGAATATCTTGATCCCCTAATCTACTGCGGCTAGGAAAAAAGATGACCTCATCTCAGACCAAGCATTTGGCAGAGGCGAAAACAAGAGTCGGGACAGGTCAAGCATGTGCACCATAAATGGACACATGAGAGGACTGAGTGTTGCCATGAAATGCTGCATTTGTTTTGAAAACTGTGATCTCATTGTGTCTAGCACACATGGCCTCACGAACACACCGTGCAAATACACACACTCGCATACTGTTTAGTGGTGTCACCAGATGGCATTGATAAATGCCCCTAAAATTAACGGGTATGAAGCGACTGCTGGAGGCTGGTGGCACCCTCTGACTAAAGCACATGACCACCCTTCTGTGTGCCAGACAAAAGATGGGCGGGCTGTGCTCTGTCGTGCATGTGTGTATGAGGTTGTGTGTATGTGTTCCCTCATGCATGCATATGTATGAGTGAGTGTCAGAATGTGAGTGGGCTTCCTGAAAGTAGAACTGTTAGAGTCCAGTTTGTGTGAAAGACGAATGCCCTCTCAGACGAGGGCATCCAACATGTTATCTTTAGTAACATTAGTTATTGTAGCCATTATGTCTTAGTGTCACAGAATGACACCTGACAAAGTAATAATGGGATTAGTCTTTGGGTAAAAATACCTCTCTGACTAGTTGGGGATACTGAGCTTCACACTGCCTCAAGTGACGACAGAAGAAAATGTAGGAGAACGTCTTTTTTTAGCTCAAGCGCTGAAGGCTAGAGGAGCCATCATGGTCCATCTTTCCCCCGCTGTTGGTTTCCCTCCCGATGAATGTGACAGCGTTCTTTAACTGAATCCGAGGGTTAAGCAGTGCCTGCACTGAATGTCTCCAGTATTCAGTGAATCTCTACAAAACTGCTGATCAAACTGCCAGGAGGTGATATTAATTTACAGCTACAAAATGTGCTGTATGTGACTGAAACTGAGAAATACCCCTATCACTTTGAAATGACTGAGCTGCTGTTGTCGTGAGGACACTGTTTGCTTTGTGTTCCCTATATGCCGTGCAGTGTAGCATCACAAATTCATTCATCATGCAAAATTGATTCCTTCACTAACATCCTTGCAGAATCTGTCGAAGTCATAGGCTATACTGTTGATTTTTTATGTTGCCTGTATGGCGCTCATTTCATTATCCCCTTGATTCTATTTTAATCAGTCTCCCTAAATGTCAGAGCTAACATAGTCAGTCCTCTGTGGAAAGAGACTCCATCTTCTAATAAGCTGTTGACACTAGAGAAATCAGCCTCTAAAACAAGGCCATCTACAGCTCTGTTAAGCTCTAAAGCCTAACAACTGTCCTTCTCCAGGTCCAGACACTCGTTTTAACTGTGACTCATGCTTTCTTCCTCTCTCCTCACATAGTCAGGTAGTAAGATATGCTGTGTCAGGTAAGAGCCATTTCAAGAGCAAAACAATGCCAAGTCATTCACCTCAATTCTGTCCATTTTTAGAGAAAAACAATAACACAGTTGGGTTACCTTTAATCAGTGACACGTTATTCAGGGGATCACTCAGCTCTTTCTCGTCCATTTGCTTATCTGTAAAAAAAAAAACAGTATAACTACATATCATGTGAATGAATACATGTATACAAACAATAAATCAAGAGCTAATGTTGCCAAATAAAGTATATGTTAGATAAATACTTTAACTACAGTGATTAAGACTATTATGGCAGTTGTCATGGTCAAGGATTTTAGAGGTAAACACAAAAATGCATGTTCATCTATGAGCACATAACAAGTACTTTTGGAAGAGGCTGCATTAGCTGCTGAGGAATTTCCTTTGAAGACAAGGTCATAGAAAATCTGCTAATAAAAGGTTATAGAATAAAACTTAACAGGAAATATTACCTGATGTGATCCAGGAGCTACAGTACTCTTAGTGCTGAGGCTACAGCAGTCCCTGACATGAATGACTCTTCTCCAACTATCAGATTTTTTCAGATGCGAAATGGAGCAGTCCAAGCAGTGAAAGGGGGTGGGGGGCACCGAGTGGGATGACAAACACTGCGTACAAGACCTCCCTGCTATTGTTGGACTGAGGCCAGTAAACACAAAGACCTGGTTGAAGAAAATGGATGAATACTTGGAGTGTGGTTAAAATGCTACACTGAAGGTGAATCAGATGAATGTCCTCAAAAACATGAACCCCCCTATTATGTGGCTGAAGTCCACAGACCCTCCACACTAGGTCATACATCCGAGTAGGGCATCTCGGAAGCTGCAGCTGCATACTGACACAGAGAGGTTTTGTTCAGGGAGCTGTGCTGCTCCCTGGTTAGTTGGTACTGATGTAAAAATCTACAGGATGACACAGGAGAGGGACTGCTGGTGTGAGTGTGTGAGTGTCATGTATGTTCTGCACCCACCTCTTCTGTCTTACCCATTTTAACTTCATGAATTATTGGCCTTCGGGGTTTGATCTATATGTCATCCTGAAGGGTGAAGTTGTTTAACTTGGGCTTAACTTTGTTCAGACTGAAGGCAAATCAGATTTGTTTCACAAATCAGATCTTTTCTACAGACCGGCCACACTGTTATTTGCAAGTGATCAGATCAGATTTGTGTGTTGAGACGTCACTGACCTGTCTGCATGGGTTACTGAAGCAATAACACGGGCGTCAGTAACTACGTAGGTACCATGACTCTAGATTTGACCGTATGCATTGTTAAGCTAATTTTGGACTATAAAATAGTTCAATACAAACAGTTAGTGTCTTCAGCATGCTCTGACATTTTTGTGAGGCTGAGGTAAAAATCATGGCAATGAAAGAACAGTGGCCTACAGTAAATCCAAGCATTAAATCCATACACTAAAGAAGCCAGAACCAGCAAATCTTTCACATTTTTGCTAGAAAATTACTAAAACGAGTACTACTACTTGATTAATAGCCTCATTGTTGCAGCTCTGAAAGCATATGATATTTAAAGCTGGAATGCAGGACCATTACATATAAATGAACATCCTTTACATTCAAGCCCTTGCCACACGAGTTCACACAATGCTGATTAAGCCTCTCAGCACCAGGTAAATCTCTCTGTATTTCGCAGTATCCAGCAGTTTTGGTGTCTTGGGCCACATTACTGGTAGTGATGACTTTTATGTCAGCCAGCAATAATTCTAATAATAATTGGTTTGCCAGGGTTGAAGAGTGGAGCAACCACAGCAACAGAGACAGAAAAGACTACAGAAACTAGAAGTATGGTGGAGCTAGGAAAAATCCAACAGTTTCTGATGTTCTAAGAAACTGCGTTCAGAGGAAAGATTACAGCTTAAACAATAAACCCAGAAATATCAAGGACAAACGTGGATTGTAATTACTCTTACTGCCAGAAGGGGGAGACAAAAAGTCCGCACTGCAGATTTAAGCAGTCCACAAGTTGTACTGCAGGTTTAAACACATTCATCTTAATTTAAGATTTTCCAGCTTTATTATTTCATTATAGACAGTGAGCTGCAAAAGCTGAACTGATTTTTCTGACATCAGTTCACCTTCTTATTTAATGCTATGATTGATGGTGATATCAAGTGTTGATATTGTGAAAATACCAAGCATGAACAGCTTTCAAGTGAACCGTTTTTTCCAGATCAGTGCATACTTATTGTTAAAATACAGAGAGTAATTGATAAAAAGAATGCTGTGCCCTACTCAAAAAGTGCAAATCATGTCAGTGTCAAAAGGAGACTCTCACCCAGCTCGCTGTAAAAGTCTAAATTACAGCTGACAGAACAAATATACTCACACTGTGAAATGTAAGATTCAATTACTTGTGTGAAAAAGTGACCAAGAACATATCTTAACGAGTTTGGGTTTTGCTGTGTGGCCAGATTCCAGCCTGAGATGTTAACCTTGGCTGGGTAAGTTAGTAATGAGGTTTAATATTAACATTTAGGATCTTAAGTTATAAATCATTGACATGTTTTCAGTCAATAATCAACCATTAAAGCCTTCAGTTAAACAGATTAAGATCATAAACAAGCACAATAAGTGTTCTCTGGTGCTAAGGCCACATCAACTGATTTTATCATCATTTATAGGTGGAGGAAAATTCACACACCTTTACTGATAAAAAAAAACGTAGCAGTAGGAATTTAAACATAATTATGATTTTAAAAAATATTTTACGGTAACCCATAGAATCAGTATGATGCAGATTACTGCATTATAATCACAGGCAAGCAAATATTAAAAAATTAGCCTTTCTACAAAAGTTTATGTATTGTTGGCAAAGAACAGCTGGCAAAGGTGGGTGGTGGTGGTAAAACGCTGACTTAGGAGGATGTCCAAACCTTTGCACATGCCACAGTACTTAACAGGAATGATTATATCCTATATTTTGTAAGTTTATGAAATACAAAATAAGTAAGTGCATAATCATTTGAAGAGAGGCCAATTTTTCAAATGTCTTATTTTCTGCAGGGTTAGTATTTACTTATTTTCACTCCAAAAAAATGAAAATATAACAACAAAATAGCCCATGCAATTTGCCCAAGGGTGGTCAAACCTTTGCACACAGCTGTAAACTGGCAAGTGAGTGCACATGTATAAGACTGACTGTGGAAATATGTATTCACTATTAAAGGTAAATGAATGAAATACACATTCAGTATTTTAGGGGTAATAGAATAAAATCCAAATCAGTAAACAGTAATTTTTGTGAAGGTCATGCAGAAGAATCACTTACCCACTTTTAGCCATATAGTATTTTTAACTTATTTAACTAGTGTTATATTTAATTTTGGTTTGATTGCTAGGATACTTCTCAGTTCGCTTGCTAAAGTAGCAAACTTATACTTGATAACTATTACCTGATATTTCCTTTAAATGTATTTAAAAATCTGCAACAGAGTTAAATGGGGCCGAACATGTAGAGAAATGATCTCAACTGCCATAACTTACCATCAAACAACTCCGAATTATGTTTGGGTTAGTGTTAAAGGGCTAAAATGGCTAACTAGCATTAGCTAATTACTAATTATGAATTGGAGGCGCAGCTGTTAGTTAACGTTAGCTAATTTTAGCTGTTAGCTTTAACATAGTTCCACTTTCCAGGCACAGTGTGAAGCTGGGGGCGGTCTCTTGAAGACTAACCTCTAGGAAGCAGTACTGTTCATCCTTCCAGTGGAAAACTTCATTGAAAGTTGCCTAATCCGTGTGGTGGGTGTTGCCTTTCTGCCTTACGTGTCAAGCTAGCGGTCCGGCCAGTCAGGAGTAAACCAGAAGTGATGCTCAGTCCGTGTAATGTTACAGAGAGGAGGAGGTGGACACATCTTTACTGCAAAGGCTTTCACTTATAGTTAACCTAGCTCACTAGATGTTCGATAAGTAAATATCACTGGTTTGGGGTTTTCTTTTTCTTTTCTTTTTTTTTCGCGCTTCTACTGGTGTCGCGTACTTTCTGATCCCCCGATGACTTCCTCTATCTCGGCCTGGATTTGGAGTGAGAGATTCTGGCTTCCCGAAAATGTTTCTTGGGCGGACCTGGCGCATCCACCACCTGGTGTGGAGTATCCCCGAATGGGACAGATACTGTACGCCCTGCCGCTGGCTGTGGGGGTTTTTCTACTGAGACTGCTATTCGAAAGGTAAATTAGACTTTTGTTTTTGTTGTTAGTGTAGTTTCCCCTACAGTTATACGCCTGCTCTGTGTGAGTGTGCGCAGATGAGAGATTCAGGCGTATGTGGCAACTGTTGTCCACAAGGAAAAAAAATTGTGAGAATATAGCAATACAAATGTTAATCCTTGCAGGAGTCTTGCTATATGAATTCAGCTCATGACCATGGATAGTGAGAGAAGCAGATGTTTGTAGGCGTATTATGTATCATTTTGAAACCACCATTTTCTGTTTCTGCAAAGACACAAATTAGGCAAATCCCTTTATTCACTTTGATTCATAGATGGGACTGTTTCAGCTTCTGTCTCTTCATGTGACAGATAAATATAGCCAGTTTCTTTCTTTTTTTTCATAAGAAAATTATTCTTAGATCATAAAATTACAAGAATTCACTGTTGTTGGTTTTGCCAGAGCCTCCTAACACTGTTAGCATTCCTTAGAGGTGATGACACATGGAAATGACTCCCCTGGCTTGAGACACATGTTTAACTTGAGTTACGGCCTATTAAAACTAGTCTGTGCAGTCCTCCTCAGTCATTTATAATTGCAAAGGAAGTCATCATTCGACAGCAGCTAATTGTGAGGTTGTGTAAATGGCCCTAACTTTCTGAGGAAAATCACAGACGAAGGGTCAAGCCAAAGCCCAGTCTGTACCGCCATTCATTCTATCTTTTTCCATGTTGGGGAAACTCTTCCAGATAAGTGGGGTGTTGTTGGATTGAGATTTGAGTCCAAGCATGAATGAACACTGGTCAACTCGACCAGATGATCTTGTGACACACATCAGTATTTTGGTTAGAGGCGTCCCTCCCATCTCTGTCTCCCATACTCTCACATGACAGGTCATCACGCTCTGTTTAGAGTAGGTGCTACATTCCCCGGGATTCCTCCTTTCCAACGATTGCCTGTCTCTGCTATACCCTGTAGTATGCTCTGTTTCCCTCCCCTTAAGACACACACACAGACACACACATGCATGTCAAACGAAACTTTGTGGGCCAACTGTGAAACCTCAACAGTTTGCGTCAGCTAAATAATCCCTTGGCGAATCTTTGGTTTATCTGTTTCTGTAGCCTGTACAAAGTATGTCATTTCTCTCCCTGACTTTCTCCTTCTCTAAATGTCTCTCTTAATACCACACCATCTTTGCATCCCCTCCCTGCCCCCACCCTCTCTCTCCCTCTTTTTTTTTTTTGCCTCCATCTGTGTGTGTATACAGGCTAGTGGCCAAGCCCTGTGCCCACATACTTCAGATTCAGGCGGGAGTGCCTCGACGAGCTCAACCCAATGCTGTCCTGGAGAAGCTGTATCAGTCAAAAACGGTACATAAGGCCCATGTTTGTTCTGTAGTCCATTAAATGTTCTTCCACACCTTGGAACACTGATGTTATTGCATTTGAGTACACCACCACAGGCATAAATGCCTCAGTAAATACCTCTTATGGTGTGACAGGCACACCTACTGATGGTGGTTTTACAAGTAGACACTATGGAAAGCAAGTCATTTGTAACTGTCTCGTGTTGTCCTCCTTACAGTGTCCAGACACGAGGCAGCTGGAGGGACTCTCTAAACAGCTGGATTGGGATGTACGGAAAATACAAAGATGGTTTCGCATACGTCGGAACCAAGACAGGCCCAGTACGCAGAAAAAGTTCTGTGAGAGCATGTAGGTTCCTACAAAGGTTCCTACGAAACTGCTGTGTGGTGTGAAACCAGCTCTTGAGTGAAGAACCTGTACTGCAGCACATTTAAAACAATTTAGGGAGCGTTAACATGACGTCACTCTGTTTAACCAGTTCTGTTCTTTTCTTTCATTTCAGGTGGCGATTTACATTTTACCTGGGGATATTCATCTACGCCATTCGCCATTTGTGGGTGGTGAGTTTAAAATGGCATACTGGCATGCTTTTGTATAATATGAAGATGCACAGCTTTACCTTTTATTTAAAGGTGAACATGTATTAACATGTGACAGGCCTTTAAGGAGAGGCTCACAGTTTTTCAAGTCTGTCTTAAAACAACAGCCCCGTGCTTGTATGCACACTGAAACAGGTGTTCTTAAATATTATACCTGAGAGAGGAAAAATAGCTGCAAGTGAAAACATCAGATACATGTGGAGCGTTTAGACTGTTTGCCATGTTTTCATCACATCTTCTTCACGGTTTGCAAGGTATGACCGGCACTTTGTCAATTATGTCCTCTCATCAAGCCCTCCTCTTCTCCAGTGGTTTAATGGCACCCAACTAGAGAATCACTACCATCAGCTGTTTATCTTGATGTGCTTAACTCCTAATACAAACAAAACGGTGCTGGATGGAAACAAGCATTAGTTTGCATTTTCTTTTGCTGGTTGAAAATCTGCACTACATTTGGATGGAAACATGACTAATAAAAGTGAGTGAGGTGGACAAAATCCACAGTCCTCTTTCTGTGCACAAATGTATTTCAAAACTTTATCTAAGGTTAATATAAGGTTTCAGCAATCTGAGTTAGACAAAGTTGCCTCATGTTACCTTCAGATAAACTGTGAAAAGCATCTTTACAAAAAAGGACTGTGGATTTTGTTCCTCATCACTTACACTAAAGGTTGATCTCTTAAAGGTCAGTGTGTACAGGAGGAATTACCAGTGTTAGTGAAGTCTTCATATGGGCCTTATTATAGATTAGATATTATAGATATAGACTTGGAAAAACTGCAAACCTATCCTTTACTCATACACTCATGTATCTGTTCCCCTCAGTCGCCTTGGATGTGGGACACCAGACAGTGTTGGCACAAGTATCCCTTTCAGGTTTGTATTTTATTATTATTATTATTATTATTATTATGATTAACTAAACAACCATCACAGTCAGCTGTCTATATTATTAATCTAATCAGCCCAGCACCATGATGTTTGCAGATCAGTATGGCTACATATTTGTTAAAGGTGTTTTTGTTACACTCCCTCCCAAAAGCCTCTCAGTCCTGGACAGTACAACCACTATCTGGCCGAGCTGGCTTTCTATTGGTCTCTGATGTTTTCCCAGTTCACAGACATTAAGCGCAAGGTGAGTCAACATCAGCTTCACCAGCTCTATTGTGCGGCCTCTCGATAGCTCCATTGAATACTTAACGCCCTTTGTGTCAGAGCTGTTTCGCCTGTTTTTCTTATTCACTTTCTTTACTTTACTACCTTTTTTTTTTTTTTTTTTTTACATTTCTTTGATGATATGCATACCTTCTTAGCTGTCAGACCTTTTACTGTTGCCAGCATAGAAGAATAAGCTTATAATTATGTGTTCAAGCAGAACAGGTTCGACAATGAAATGCTGCCGTGCCATTAACACTATACAACACTCCTTACATATATATATAGCTCAACTGGGATGACAGGCTGTCAGCCCAGTACTGACACTTGTCAGTCTAAATGCGAGTACAAACACTAACACATGAGTTATTCCACACCCAGCAACTCCTCATCTCACTGTTCATTTAGCTTTTTCTTTTTTTCCAATGGCTGAGTAAGTAGCTTGGGTGTCCCATCTCTCATTCTGTCACCTCTCCTCATTTCATCTCATGACAGGATTTCGTCGTCATGCTTATCCACCACCTGGCCACCATAATCCTCATCACATTCTCCTACGCCAACAACATGCTAAGAGCCGGCACCCTGGTCATGTGTGTGCACGATGCATCGGACATCTTCCTTGAGGTAAAGGAAATTTGAAGGGGTTGTTGGTTTAACTTGGCGAAGCCAGACATTGTTGTACATCATGTAGGTAAACACAGCTGGGAACATATGAGCTTGGACATACTGTGCCGTAAGCTAAACAAACAAAAAACACATTTTTCTGACATAAGAGTGGCAAGATATCATTACTGTATATACTCTTTGATATTTTAGCACTGTGAGTCATCATGCTTTATTTATTTATTTCCCAAGGCAGCCAAGCTGGCCAACTACGCCAAGTACCAGAGGCTATGTGACGGCCTGTTTGTGGTGTTCAGCATAAGCTTCTTCCTCACTCGACTTGTCATCTTTCCTTTCTGGTGAGACAAACAAGAGCTTATTTACATACCAAAAGACATGTCTCTGTCAGTGTGTTATATGTTTAACTACGCGCTGCTATTTTACACTAAATTACTTTCTTAACCTGTTATCAGACATTCCCATTTTTGTGCACAAGCCTGAAAATAATGGTTACAGTTACTGTTCCTCAACCCTGGTTTCATTTGAAAGGTAACTAGTACCTAAGTAGCAACTTTATGTTTGGAAATTCCACAACGCAACACACGACAGCGTCAAATCCAGAGTGATGACAGCTATGTCGTCACTGACACCTATGTTCTTACTACAGCGACCCATGCAGATAGGTTGATGACATCTGGACACACAAATCTGATCATTTGCAGTGCGTAAAGATCTGATTTGAGAAACAAATCTGATTTGCCTGCAGCCTGAAGAAAGCCTTAGAGCTTTCGAACAATTTATAATTTAATCTGTCTAGATTGTGCGAAGGCTGAGCCAGACACAGACCAAAACACATCTTTAGTACTACCAAAAGTTGTAATAATAATATATTGAGAACTCCAGTAATGTCTGTATGTGTGTATCTGTTGTAGGATTGTTTACAGTGTTCTGTTTGAGAGCTGGGAGATCGTTGGACCGTACCAGGCCTGGTGGCTGTTCAACGGGCTGCTGCTAGTCCTGCAGACTCTTCACATCATCTGGTTCTACCTCATCACTCGTATTGCTATCAAAGCAATATTCAAGGGAAAGGTTAGTCTGTTAATCTTCTGCTTGACTTTCACGAGTGTTACTGCGAAGTTCACATTTTTTGTGAAACATTTAAACTATTGGATGGATTCTGATTCAATTTGATCTAGATATCCATTCCCCGGCACTGCTGTATGGCCCTCAGGATAATAAAAAAAGGATGTTTCTGAAACAGGTCAAATTTGACCCAAACACAATAGGAGGGTTAATGTGTGTTAACAGGACACAACTGGAGAACTTAGGACCCTGGGAAGATAGATTCACTCCCCACCCGACCTTTCCTTGAGGGCTACCAGCAGGTTGACATTAAGCGGTTTTGAGTGAAATGTCCTCACAACTATTGGATGGATTGCTATTTAATTTAGTGCAGACATTCCTATTTTCCTCAGGGTGAATTGTAATAATTGTGGTGATCCTCTCATTTTTCATCTAGCACAATCCTCAGGTCAAAACCTTGCCCAATACTGGTGCTAACATACAACACTAGGATGGTAACTGTGGGCACACCGGCAGCCTGACAGAGCTGCTACTGTGCCTGTAGACTTTTAAGTTCAGTTTTAACTTTCCTCACAATTGCAATAGTTAGTAGAACTGTCACGTTTATTTTACAGGTGTCAAAGGATGACCGCAGTGACATCGAGAGCAGCTCAGACGAGGAGAATCATTCCAGTCTCAGTAAAAATCCCTGTCAGACCCTAAACTTAAAGGGCAACAGTCACACCGGTAACCTTAATGGAGAAACTCATGACCACTGAGTACGAAGAGGAGAAAAATGACTTCTAGTGTGGCTTTCATTCACCTCCTGCGTGCCTCTGAGACCCACCTCGTCACTTGACCTCCTAAAAAAGACTTATTTTTTTCCCTTCTTTCTGCTGAGTTGTTAAAATGGAGGACTGAATACATATGAGGAATACAGACCTAACACTGTGTTACTATGTCAGGTTTACACTGTGTGAGGTTTACTCCTGCTTTTTGCTTACAGAAGCAAACAGAGACATGGCTGTGGTCTTGTCTGCACCTCCCTCTGTGCGTGTGCATGTGTGTGTGTTTGCAAGCACGTGACGCATATCTACGCCGTTTCTGTCAATACACAGATTTTATTAGTGAATTTGTTAATATATTTTACAGCTGTAAAACAAATCGCTGCATCTGCCTATACTGCTTACTCTCCTGTAAGCTTAGAAATTCCAAATACCAATCCTATAAAATACCAAAGATTTCTTAATAAAACATTACTGCATCAGATCCAATAATTAATGTGTTGAAGGACTTTTATTATGTTATAGATAGTGATCTTGACTGTATCATCAGTAGGGCTGCAACTGATAATTATGTTCATTACAGATTATTTTCTCCATGAATCATTTGGGCTGTAAAATATCAGAACAGCAGTCGGAATTTTCTAAAGATGAATTTGTCATTTTGTTTGGTCCAACCAACAATACAGATACTGAATTTACATTCACATAAGACAGAGAAAAACAACAAATTCCCATCCCTCCCAGTACCTCAGCTGTGGGAGAACATGGAAGAACTCAGTACAGCGTGTGATCCTGTAGCAGCCTGTGAGATGAATGGACCAATCTGCCTTCTTCAGCATCTTATTTTATCACACTCGTACAACATGTCTAAAACCTCGTCAGAGAAGTCGTTGTACTTGAGGCTGAAAGAGTTGGAAACAAAAGCAGTAGTTGGATTCTTGTTTAAAAAAAAAAAAGGTTTTCTTGTACTTAAAATATTATGTTTATGGTTTATGGTTCTTCATAATAAACTGAAGTGAATCATGCTTACTTCATCTCTTGCATGTTGTGGCTGTCCTGCATGACTTGGATAAGGGCTGGGACTGAAACATCAGTCAGAGAGTTGTTTCTCAGTTCCAGTATTTTCAAAGTCTTGCTGGCTCTTACAGCAGCACACAAGTCCTCCACACAGGCGTCCGTCAAATGGGTCATTTCAACACTGTGACGGAGCAGGAGGAGGCAGACAGATTTGCATGTGGTGCAACACTGCAATGAGGCGATTAAAAAAACGGTATAAGGAGAGTGTCTGTCAACTCACTCAAGTTCCTCCAACAGACAGCTTGGATGTGCAACAGCATCCCAAAGATGTTTAACCCCTTGGTTGCCGACTTTATTTATACCAACAATCAGGGACTTAAGTCGGGAAGTCCCACTTTTCAGCAGTGAGCCCAGTTCCTTGAAGACGGGCTGGGTTAACTCACATCGTTTCAACCTGTAGGATGGAGCAGATTATACACCAATGCTGTTATTGTAGTTTCATACCAATTATTGTAAACATTTAATCATATATATCTTATACATCTTTATGTTTACTTTTTCTCTTCATTGCGTCTTTATATACAGTCATTGGTTAATACAGGTGACTCTACCCGAGTTTTTCCAATGGGCATCCAGTTCGACTGAGGCCTTGGCAGAGCAGCAGCGCCCCCTCCTGGCCCAAATCATTTACTGACAGCTCCAGCTCTGTCAGAGACTGAGAGTGCTCTGACATCAGGGCTTCCATCAAATGACGACAGCATGTACCTGTCAGCTCACTATCAAACAGTCTAGATGGAGAAATAAAAGATAAATAAAAAGTCAGGGATAGCAGAAAAAAATGAAGTATAAGTCCCAGCAGACTGCTTAAGTAAGAACTGAACACAAACCAACTGGTCTATCTCACTGTATGTACATTTTTTCACTTTTTTTAACTTTTGCGAGTTGTGAAGCAAGTCAAAGTAAAGGTACTGACTAAAGCTTTATCATCTTGAAACACAGACTTACTCAAGGCTCTGCAGTTTGCACAGTGGGTTTTTCAGAGACTTGCACAAAGCCTCCACTCCACTGTCACCAATGCTGTTTTGTGATAGGATCACTTTTCTCAGCTCTGATTTGCCAGAGCACAAAGCTGCAGAGAAAGTCTCCATGGATGCTGCAGTCAAATCGCAGCTTTTCAGCCTTTGAATAAACAAAATGAAGTCATTTTTCAAACCTGCAAGTCAATGACTTAAACACAAATAAAATACTTTTAATAGAATACTACATTGTACATACGGGAGCTCCTGTAGTTTGCAATGAGGACTCTGCAGTGCTTTGCTCAGTTTCATGAGGCCGTGGTCCCCGATCTCATTATGCATCATATCCAACACAAACAGCTGAGAGGTGCCTGAAGTCAGCACAGGCACCAGTTCGTCACAGCTCGCCTCAGTCAGTCTGCATGCTAGAAGTCTGGGTAAATTAAAAAAAAAGGAAAATATCAAGAATGTATTAATTTAACAGGTTGTTTTTTGCCTTTGAGAAATGTGTGTTAACATAAAGGCAAAATCAAAGGAATGACGTGAGCTAATCTTACTTTAATTCTTGCAGTTTGCAGTCTCTGAGTCCAGCACAGAGAATTTTGAACTTCTCGTCTCCGAGGCGGGCGTGAGAGAGATCCAGCTCCTTGGTGATTCCTCTGCTGAGAGCTGAAGCCAGATGAGAGACAGCCCCAGTGCTCAAGGAGCTGCCTGAAAAGCTGTGGGACATAAGTGCTCAGTTTTGCATATGATGGCACACTAAACACATGAACTATATGATGCCTAGACAGATTTTTCTATCATGACTTACGATATCTTGTGTGACAAGCTCATAGCTGGAGCCAGGGCCTCTGCTTTCTCTTCGGTAAAATCCCTCGTCCTGTACAGATTCAACAGCTCCATCTCACCGAGGCACGTGACGACGTAGTTCAGAGCTACGCAGTCCTGCAGGCTCAAGTCGCCATAGCTGATGCCTGTTCGTGCTGACGGGGTGATGATCTCTTTCACCAATTTCTTACTGTGAGCTTGGTGAAGTAGATGGAAGCAACGGTGGTGCTTGTCTTTGTAACATCCCTTCAGCGTTTCCTCTGAGCTGCTTTTAAACCAGCGTTCGAAATCTGTGATCTGATCTGAATTGAACTCCCCCAGCAGGGTCTCCAATGGTCTGCGCTGAACTGGCTCCGAGAGCCCTGACAGGAAGAGATCTAGAAACTTTGCGTGACCTTTGTGCTTTTCCAACATCTTCTCCACTCCCTCAGACTTGTCCAGAAAGAAAGACACGGCCAAGAGGAACTCCTGCATCAGCTGGGAGGTGAAAGAGAAAACACACGCGTCGGAATCCAGGTCTCCATCTACTTGCAAGAATGCACCAACTGAGCTAAGAAACTGTTGAAAACTGAAGCAATCAAGTTCCTCTTTGGTGCAGCTTGAGTGTTGGTCAAGAGAGCAATGAGAAGCCATCCTGCCGAGGGCCAGCACCAGCTCTCTGACGCCTGCCTCATTCAATGCCTGGATCAGGTGAACCAGGATATCAACATGCAGCTGAGTTAATGTTTCAGGAAGTTCTGCTCCAGCATCCATCAGAGTCTTGTAAATAGAACAAACTGTCCAGCAAAATCTAGGAGAGGAGCAGAAATCATAAAAACCTAGAGTCCTTTCCATGTGAGTTAGAGCTTTATTTGCAGTGGCTGGGTCAGTAAAGAAGCCGTTAAAATAAGCTTCTCTCTGGGGCTTCAGAAACCCCAGTACTTCCACCCTGGTGCTGTTCGGAAACTCCAGAGATTCTTTCGGCCTGGTTGCCACCACAAAAGCAGCTCCTTTCAGCAGTGATCCGTGAAGCAGACTGGCTATTAAACAGGACACTGAGACCGCCTGGCTGGGGTCAGAGCACAGGGTGTGGACGGAGGGGTCTGGGAAAACTTTGTATTGATCCAGGTCATCAAAAACACACAACACATCCTCAGGCTTCTGCAGAACTAGGGGCATGGACTCGGGAGGAATGTGACGGTGTTGCATTAAAGTCTCCAAAGACAGCGCGCCTTCAAGAGAATTTATCGCTCTCACCCAGAAATAAAAAACATAAGAAAAGTTTTGAAGGTGTTCTCCTTTTGCCCAATCCACAACTAGCTTCTCCAATGTGGTGGTTTTACCTGATCCTTCAGGACCCATGAGTATCACAGTTTTACTCTGACCAGACAGAGCGGAGTGGATGGCGTGATCGAGGGAGGGCGAGCTGTCATCCACATTTCTGTCTGTCACCTGAGCTTCAGGGGTCACCTGGGTTATATACTTATTGTTGTTTATCACACTGATAGGCGGCTCTCCACCAAGAAGTGTTGAAATGCCTTTTGGCTTCAGGATATGAGTCAGCAAAGCGTCTTTGTCCATTGTGCGAATCACTGTTGAGAGTTAAATACATTAATTATAATTCATGCATGCAGGGAACATGCCATTCATGTCTGCAAACAGATTACAGTGTAGTGAACCGCACTTCCATACTTTGAAAGCTGTCGACCCACGTCTTAAGATACAGAACAATGCACGTTGTAATTTGTCATAACATTAAAGTGGACAGTTCAGTTACCTTAGACGCAGTGCTGCTGGAAAACAATGCAGACGAGACGGCGGGTCGTAAAGAAACAATAGACAGATTACTGTTCTCATGGGTTCTAACGCCTGCAACGGGATTTCAACAGCAACTTCCCACAGTTAAACCAGGAGTGGCTCAACACAGGAAGTACAATGCGCTATTCAGCCCTGAAATTTGCCTTACAGGCGAAAAGGCGCGCCTTAAATAAAATGGTATCTCACAAAATATGGTCCTGAATACATTTGTAGGCAGAAAAAAAGAATCTGGTAGAAAATTACTTAGTACATTTACTCAAGTGCTGTACATAAAGACAATTTACGTGAATGTTCATTTTATGGCACTTTATTCGTCTATGTCGCAACATTTCAGAGGTAACTATCGTAGTTTTTATTCCACTACTTATATCAGACAGCTTTATTTACTTTGCAGATCCAGGTTATTAAAACAAAAATATAATTAACAATATTAAAGTGATAGATAAACATGAATGCATCAATAATCTTAATTCAACAATATAGACTAATATGTATTATTCTGAAGAGATCCATTCTGCATGATGAGTATGTTTAGTTTGCTTTAAGCATGTTTTGATGCTAACAGGTGAAATGTTTCTGTACTGTACTACTGTGTTTTTTTTTTAAAGTTAATTTAGCTGCTAATGCTTCTGTGCTTTAGTAACATTTTATACATTATATATACATTTTGTAACACAGTATTTCTACATTGTGGAACTGCAATTTCAACTTAAGTTAGAGATCTGAGTACGTCTTCCACCTCTGAAGAAAATAACATGCATCTTAATTAATATAGTTACTGATGATAACCTCTGAATGACAATCCCAACTTAGACTCTTTAAAATAATATTAGTCAGAGGCCCATCTGATATTGTCAGATATGGTAAAGTGAGTTGTAGTTTCTCTCAGCTGGCACTGGAGGACAGCAATACACCTTCTTATCCAAAGGCCCTGCTGAGTCTGGTGTGCCCTGAAGGTTTAAAGTTTCCATTTAGTTTTATTGGACCATGATTAGCTTCCAAAGTAGTTGTAATGTTACAAAATCAGCTTATGCATACCTGTGCTGAACTTAAATTTGAGGTGAGCACTGAGAAACTTTCCTTCCTAAGTAGATGACTTCTAATGTCAAACTGTACATTCATCGCACCAACAAACAAACATCAGAATAAAGCACTGGTATGACTGCTTAATCTTTGTGAGAGCAATTCTAAGTTGTAACCCACTACCAGAAAATAATATAAATATCTCTGTTAAACCATCACAGACAGGAATTTATTATTATCCATTAGTTTCCGTGGTGTTTTGGTTTGCTGTCACATCAGCAGTTGTTGCCAAAGTTTGCAACATGTTTTGATGGCGATTGACAGAGAATTATAAAAATGTCTTGAATTCAATGTCTATTTGAATTTTATTATTACAAGAAAAAGGACAAAAAATAATCATGCAGCTGACTCTATCTTTATTTTAAACATAGAAAAATGGTGATTAATGTCACATCAAACACAAATAGAAGGGAATCAAACAAATATCACACACAGTGGGCTCATGGGTGCAGCAGACTTATTGTAGGCTACAGAGAGATTAATGTAAAGGTTAAATGGTCACAGTGATCCAGCAGTTTAGAGTACTGCAGGGTGTTTTCTTCACTTGTATGATTTGTCAATGGTCTCCACCGTCTTGATGAGTACTGGACCTGACCTTCGCTGCTGGTGGGTGATGCCTGTTGGAAAGACGATGGTAAATAAATAAATAAAATAAGCCCACACAAACAAGACAGGTTGTCATTCTAATCCCAGTGAAATATAATGGTGTCATCTTCAGGAGTAAAAATGCTGTTCTTACTCTTGGTGGGCACTGTTTGGATGTTGACAATAGAGTCCTGTCCAAGTCTGTTGGCGAGAAAGCAGGAAATACACTGTAAACACTGATGATGCAGCAAAGTAAAAGGTTGCTAAAGGTAAAGCCGAAAGATTTTACACATCAAAGTCTTGTCTCAGGTCGTGGGCAGTTACAACTGTTGCATGTGTGGAAAAAAGGTGTATGAGGCCTTTTATGACTCTGACTCTGAAATATGACTCTGAAAAAACATCCTGAAAGTATCTTTTTTCTTGTAGAACTGAAAACTATTGTTTGAAAACACTTCAGATAATGCATAAATCTAGTCTTTGTGTTGCTTGTTGAAGTTTTTCTGATTGTGAAATGGGCTCATTGTTGCCCCCTGTGGCCACTGGGGGGAAACACCCATTACAACTGCAGTTCTCACCACCTGTACAGTAAGAGCAGGTGTTTTCTTATGTTCAACACAGGAACATGTCAACAAAGTACAGACTGACTGAACATAGCATAGAACCAGACAGATATAAGAAAACGTGACGCTATAACGGGAGCAACTGTGCCAGGAGAGCGGTGGAACTGCAGTAGAAACAGCTGCACCTCCTAAAATAGAGGCCAAAATTGAAATCTGTGTTGAACACCAAGAGTTTAATAACTGTTCAGAGAAGTAGTATGGGGATGATACTTCTCTGCCTGCCAAACAGGTATACATCAGGCCTCAGATTTCAGGGGGAAGTAGTGAGCCCAGTACACTACATTAGAAGAAGTGACACAAAGGTCACTTTTGCTGTACTGGACAGGTTTAAAATGAAAATAAATCGGGGATGTGGTGTTAGAAAGAAATGGACTTAATAACCCCTATTCAGTTTGTGTACCACAAAAGTCTAAATTAACCTGTAATCTTTGAGTCATTAAGTAACAAAGAACTCCACACTGCTGAGATCCACCCACACCACTCACCTTTCCTCTTCTCCCTCCAGCAGTTTCTTGTAGGTGGAAATCTCTATGTCCAGGGCCAGCTTCACGTTCATGAGCTCCTGGTACTCTCTCAGCTGGCGAGCCATGTCATGTTTGGCCCTCTGCAGAGCCAGTTCCAGTTCCTTGATGCGAGCCTTGGCATCCTGCACGGCCAATTCACCGCATTGCTCTGCTTTGGCCACCTGGTCCTCTAGACTGGCACGCTGAGAAACAAGAAGTGCAAGGATAGAGGGTGTAAGCATTCAACAGACAACTGGAAATTCTATTATATGATTAAATTATTATTAGCATTAAATTCTGTTGTTATATTATGAATGTGCCATGTCACTTTGTTAATGTGGCTTGTGGTAACACCTAACATCTATCGGAGTTATTGTCAAGAGTGTAGTCAGCATACCAGCTCAACACACAAACACTACACAACAAAACAATGATTGGATCCTGTTTTCAGATTTCTTTATTTAAGTAAGAGGAAAAAAAGCGTAGACAAAAACAATCCCTCTAAATTGTAAGACCCATTAGACGTGTGTAGTATTGTATGTATCTGCAGAGACCCTGCCCTCTGCCTGTATTTTCTTCTTTACTTCTTATTTTACTGTGTTCTCGATGTTGCCATTGGGCCAATGGGCAGTGGGTGTGTAGCCCCCACCAATAACAGCATACGGGGGTAAGGCTCTGTCTCCATCTTTCTCCTCACTCTCTGTTGATGTCAGAGCAGCAGGTTTGTGTCTGTTTGACCCAGGGCGCGGCAGAGCTTGGGCTGCATTCATCCAAAACTGCACCGCAGCGTGGCACCTTCCTGCATGGTTGTGCGGAGGTGTGCGGAGGTGTGTGTATGTTTAATTGTGCTTAAGATGCTTAACGGCTGTGAAATGATCAGAAAATCCTCTGATTCGCTGCTTTGTTCTTGCTAACCACTCCCTCTCCTCATTCAGTCTCTAGCTTGGAGGAGGAGCCAACCTGGTGTGTTTACAAACAGCAACCAACCATTCTTGCATATTATCCCTTAAGAAAAAGTATGTACCATCAGCAAAATGTGCAAAAGTACATTCTGCAGTGAAATAGTCCCTGTCAGTGTTTTACTATTGTACATGATGTATGTGTATGTTGCATTTTACTGCTGTATGATGTTTAAGGTTGACCTCAAATGTGTTCTTAAGCACGGTACTTGAGTAAATGTACTAGTTACATTCCACCACTGTGTGTAATATGGTAGCTTTTTGGACCTCATTCTTTGTTGATCTGTGGCACCTATCAGCACATAAAAACTTAAGGCTCGGTGCTGCTCTGTAAACCTTCCACCTACCTGTGCCTTCACAACCTGGATCTCATTCTGCAGGCGGCTGATCATTCGGTTGAGCTCAGATATTTCTGCCTTGGTGCTACGCAGCTCATTGCCATACTGATCAGCCTCAGCAGACATCTGGTCAAACTGGAACCAGCAGAGATCAAACAGAGAAACAAAGACGTTAGATAATCATCAGGCCTGACAAGAGCTGTGCGGTTCCTGTCGGCATATTCTAGTAGATTTATGAGCTCCAGTTAACTTCTGAACCCCTTTCATATTTCTAATTTTAAAGAGAAACTTAGGGTCACTGTATTTTAGTTCTTCACCTTGTTCTTGTACCAGCTTTCAGCTTCCACGCGGCTGCGGGCAGCAATCTCCTCATACTGAGTTTTAACTTCAGCTACGACGTGATCCATGTTCAGACCACGGGAGTTGTCCATCTGCACCACCACAGAGGTCTCCTTCAGGCTGTCCTGCAGCTCACGCAGCTCCTTTTATTTAAAAAATAAATACAGCAACAGTGAGAGGACATAATCAAGAATACAGCATGAGCTCACATACTGTACATACTATATATGTGTTCCTCGATTTAACATCTTTGAAATTTTGTTAAGCTTTTCAGAGAATGGTATCGTACCGCATCATACAGAGACTTGAGAAAGTTCACTTCGTCATTGATGGCAATCACCCTGTCATCCAGATCCACCTTGGACAGATAGCCTGCATCCACATCCTGCAGGCAGTCAGTAAAAAATAAGCAAACTTTTCTCAGCACCTCAATTTAAAGCATTTGACAAATACATCTCATGTAACTGGGCTTAATAAGGTCTTTGAACACACCATTCATCAGTGGTACACATGCACACGCTGAAAAAATAAATATCTATCATAGCCATCATGAGTGCATACTTTACCTTTTTGAGCATGACAAACTCATTCTCTGCATCATTCCTCTTGTTGATTTCCTGCTCGTACCTGAGACACAACACAAATATCAGATCACCCACACAGATCTTATCAGAATGCACATACTTCGCTCAACGTCCAGTGTTCAGACTCTAAAAAATGTCTCACCTCGTCTTATAGTCGTCAACATTTTTGTGCATGACATTGTTCTCCATGTCGAGCCTGTGCTTGTCATTGCTGAGAAAATCCAGCTGTCTCTGCAGGTTGGTAATGTAGGACTTCAGCATGGGCTCGACGTTAGAGGTGGCGGTCGTCTGTTGCTGCAGCAGCTTCCACTTGGTTTCCAGCATTTTGTTCTGCTGTTCCAGGAATCTCACCTGTGTGTGTGTGTGTGAGAGAGAGAGAGAGAGAGAGAGAGAGGAAGCACCAACAAAATGAAACTGATTCCTAACATCTTTTACGTTAGAACATTTGTATATTAGCTCAAATGCTGATGAGGCTGACCTGATGACAACAGGTCAATAGTGTATCTAAGTGGATTATCAGGATGATCAAAATGATTTAGATCTAACTCTCAACATTCATCGGCAAAAGTTTAGTGAAATTTCTTCCTACCTTATCAATGAATGAGGCAAAGCGGTTGTTTAGACTCTTGATCTGCTCTTTCTCCTGGGTGCGGACAGCTTGGACGGTGGGGTCAATGTCAATCTTCAGGGGGGTGAGCAGGCTTTTGTTGACAGTCACAGATGTAATTGGGGCCCTCTGGTTAGCCACACTGCTGATCCTGGGGACGGAGTAGGATCCCATGGACAAGCTGCTGAAGCCCCCCAAGGATGTGTGAAGTCCTGGGCGGCTGACACGCTTGCTCCTCAGACTCATGGTAGTAGTGCTGTGTGGAGATTTCACTGCTGGAGAGGATGGAGGGATCCGACGGCGGTCGAGCTCTGCAGTGCATCTCTTATCTTTTGGGTGTCACTTTATAAGCAGGACTGGGTGTGGTGTGATAGTGAAGTTATGTGGCTCCCCAATGTGGGTGAACCAGTCTGACACATGTCACCTGTTCTCCCACCTACCCCTCACCGTTAAGGCTGCATTGTTTCTGTTGTTTCGCTGGAATCCAGGCCTGCTCCGCGGCTCCAGGTGTGCTGCATTTGAACGATACATTAAATGGTTTTGTATACGTAAGCTCTGGATCAGTGCAAAATTAGAAAGAAAAGTCAGTACTGTGATCCAAGAAGTTGTCAAACAAAAATTTTTTTACTGATAATAAATGAGAGCATGTGTGGAATCAGAAAAAAAACATTTATATTGGCTTTATGCCAAAATGAGATTCCAGTGTAGTGTACAGTAGTAGTGGATGAGCTGTGAAGGAAGCAGGTGTGAAAACATGATTGTAGTAGTACTGTGTGAGTCTCAAAGGTTTTAAACTGTACCCAAATTTCTTATTAAAAATGGATCCCACAAAAGCAGCTTTAGCCAAAAAACAAAGATTTATAATATATGTAGATTACCTACTAAATGTGCCCAAAGATCATATCATCATGTATAATACACTGGCTTTGGGAGGAGTCCTATTATTCACCACAGAATCTATCCATGTATCTAATCTAGCTATCTATCAGTGAGCCCTAAGAAAACTGTAACGTGGCAGGTTTTCAACAGAGAGAAAAATAGACTGACACAAACAGTTGGAATTGTCGCTACAGACATAATATCATACTTGAGCTATATTTTCTTCATCTCTCTGATTAGTGCAGTGTCATTTGTCATTGTTGGCGACAGCCGGCTGCACACAATAAAACTGGTCTGTCCTCTCACTCTTTGCTTTCTTTTCAAACTCTTCCTCTTGACACTGATTACCCAATCATCGCCTTTGCTTAAAAAAACACAGCTACAGACAAATAAAGTCTGTCATACGATGAAGTGTGGGTTTATTCTGAAGGTTTGGCTGTGTCTGCGTCGTCAACTCAACATCAACACCTTATTGGAGGTAAATAAAGTCTACGTTGTGCATATTTATATTTATATTTTATGTGTAATTTTACATTTCTCTGCCTTTGTCTCGCCAGGCATGAAAATAGCTTCATTCAATGTTCGGAGGTTTGGACTGGCAAAAGTCTCACGTCCAGATGTTCTGTCGACTCTGGTCAAGGTAAAAACACGTCACAGTAAAGCACAGCATGAGGTGGCCGAGGTGGTTTATTAGGCTTTGGTGGGAGCTTTGGATTAACATGGAAACATTTAAAAATCAATAACAATTACAAGGGTTTAGTTTTGGGAAGCAGCCCAGGAGAGACTAAGCTGTTGTCTTAGGAACAAAGAACAACTGGCAGGGTATAGCATTAAGCCTTAAACTGAAAATGATATTTGTACATTCCTCTGTAATTTGTAGCTGTTTCTCATGAAGCTGTGACAAGTTCAGATTTTAAAAAATTATTGTTCTTATTGTTTTATCTTATTGGCTTCTCTTCTCTATTGGCAACTCTGTTGTTTTTAAAGTGCTTTATAAATAAAGCTGAGTTGAGTTGTTTTGTTTTACAGATCGTGTCTCGATATGACATTATACTGATCCTTGAGGTTGTGGATGTGACCGGAAGATCTATTAAAGTGTTCTTGGAAGAACTGAACAGGTGAGTTTACATTTACTATTTCTAATAGAAGCAAATATTGTTACTTTTGACTGTGTGTACGCTTACTTTTACTATCCTATACCTCTTAGGGTCAACACAACCCATCACTATGCGCTGCAGATCAGTACCCGCCTGGGAAGGACCAGATACAAGGAACAATTTCTGTTTCTATACAGGTGAGGTCAAATCATTTCACCTGACTGCCATACTCTCTTAATTTAACCACTGAACAGCTGCACTAAAAGATATTTTGTCCTACTGGAAGGGATGATGTGGTCGACCTGATTGATAGCTATCAATACGAAGACAACCAGGCTTTTGCCAGAGAGCCATATATTCTCCACTTCAAACCACACAACACAGGTCAGTCTCTGCACTTAACAGAGGCTTAATAGTCAGTTACATCATCAGAATCAGTGTGTTTGTTGATTTGATCGGTTGCTGTAGACGCTGTAACGACATTGTTGATGTGACTTCTGTGGTATGTCTGAGTCATGTCTATACATGGACCTGTTTGTTTTTTGAAGTGAATACATCAAATTTAGAGTGACATGTGGCTAAAAGCAGGCGTCAGGTTGATCAGGTTTTGTCAGTCAACGTCTTGTGTGTGTATCTGCACATGTTTAATTGTGTCCTGCTGGGGCACGCAGCGTGCATTTGTGGTTTAACCAAACTATTTTTGTTGAAGTGCTGAACGATATAGTGCTGATCCCGGTCCACACCACGCCATCAGACTCAGAGAAAGAGCTAGATGAGCTGTATGAGGTCTTCCTGATGGTCAGAGACAAGTGGAAAACTGATGTGAGTTGCATCATCCTGCTGCAGTATTTTAGCGTCATTGTTCCACTTTAAAGCAGTGCATTAATGAGCTCATGATACACACTATAACTAATTTATTAGTACTGAAATGGCTGCTCTTGATTTATTCCAGAACATAATGATCCTGGGGGATTTCAACGCAGATGGCTCCTATGTCACACGTAAAGAAATGAAGGAGATCCGTATTCGCAGCGACAAGAATTTCCACTGGCTGATTGGTGATGACGTGGACACCACTGCATATACATCAAATGACCACACCTACGACAGGCATGTGTACAGTATTGTGTACATTATTATACTTTTATACTATACTTTTTTTAACCCAGTAAAGCAAAGAGTTGTGAAAGGACAAGAAGAAAATGTACATATTGTCATTATACACTGATTAATGGAATGAATTTGCTAATAGGATTGTTGTGTATGGAGACAACATGCTGGCAGCCACGGTGCCAAACTCAGCCAAGCCATTCAATTTCCACACAGAGTTTGCCATGACAGAGGAAATGGTAAGATTAGGTTTTCATGACCTCCAAGTAACACTTTTTATTTATGCACATAAATAACTTTTTCATTGTCCTGTTCTGTTTCTATTCAAAACTAAAGATCAGGCCATTGACTTCAAGAAAACATCTCACTCACACCTTCGCAACTAATAATTAAGGGCTCACTTATTAAGGCAGTTGAGTGCTACAAGTACCTGGAAACAGTAACTGAGAGGAAGAACTTGACCTTTGACCTCAACACATCCGCAATCTGCAAAAGCGCCTTTACTTTCTGTGCAGACTGAATACTTTTGATGTGGACAAGACATTGATAAATTTAATTTATAAAATCCCTTATTGAGCTCACACAGGTCCCCCAGGGTTAAAAGCAATAAATATATCTTTTTTATTTGGTTATTTGCTGTAACTGGTGTGATCAGTGTCCAGCGTCCTTGTGTATGTTGTGATTGTGTGGGGTTTTTCCCTCCACTACAAATCAGATTGCCTCATAAGGAACGATAAAGATCTCTGAACTCTGAATATGCCACCTCCCACAGGCCCTGAGAGTGAGTGATCACTACCCTGTTGAGGTAGAATTACGCAGCGCTCCTCCCTTCTGGATGAAGAGGAGCGACCACAGTTGTGACGTTGTTGATACCCACCAAGCATCAGTTAACAGAAATGTCACAGGTAACACGCAAACCTGTAATTTACTCTGTCTTGTCAGTGGCAGACATGGAGTGAAATATTTGAGACGAGACCTACTTGTACTTGATGTGTAACTCTCTTGACATTTACAGTACAGTGTTGACTCTGTGAAAGGCAGGGGTGCAAATAATGAGAGGGAATGCTTAGAATTTGGGAGTGTTTCTTGTAAATCAGTTTCACAACTTAACTTAAATGTTTTACTCATGGAACGCCCTATTTTTAAAAGCACATGCCTTAAAGATGGGACTTATCATTTCTGTGATCAGTCAGTGCCACCTCTGTGGTGATAATAACTCAATTGGATTATAAGGCTAAAAATAATTAATTGGGTTAATTGGGTTTTATAGCGTCAGTGTCATGTTTTTATTAAAAATACACATAGAGAATTCCTTCCAGTGACAGTTCTTAAGCATGTCTGTTAAATTACTAATTATATGTGTTTTGTGTGTGTTTTCTTATCCCCAGAGAGTTTGCAGGTTGATGTGCTGAAACTTCAGAAGGAAAATCTCCTGCTGGAGCGAGAAAAACTTCAACTTCAGATCTTCTTATTAAAACAACGACTTGCTAACATGCAACTCAAATAATGACTTGTAGATGTCAATGCTTCTGGTTCGGCTAAACTGTTTTTGTTTTTTATGATCATTTGTGTGTACAATAGATAAATAATGGTTTGTTTTGTGTGTTTTTAATGACACTGAGAAGAAGCAGCATTGCCCATGTATATTGAGTCTCTTTGTGGTCGTTTTGTCTCGTTTTGCATACATGGTCGTTTTAAGCCAATGTAATAATTAAAATGCTCCTATAATCCTCTATTTACTATTATTATTGTTATACTTATTAATAATAATAATAATAATAATAATTACTGTTATTATTATTATTAGATAATGACGAAGTTAACCTGCTGCTAAACAGGTTAGCCTTACAGCATAGGTTACCATGGTGATCTACCCGGGTGACGTACCCTTGTTACACTGGCTTAGTGGTACCAGAAAACTTGAGTTAAGCTTGATAACCCACTAAACTCGCCTCATATGGTACAGGTTCCTGTGCTTTTGCCCGGTCAACCTGTTTAGTGATTCATCATGTCTCAAACAGTTACTCTGCTATGCATAATAAAGGTGCATTTCCGCTTTCATTTCAGTTTTGAAAACCTACAAGGCAAAAAACATAAACAAACCCGTAGATGGCACGTTGACGTGTGGTGCATTCAAGTGTCATGTGTGGGCTCCGATTTTCAGTGTTCTACAGCCGTTACGGTGAACTGTCACTCATTTAAGTTACGTGCCTGTGGGTAGGAACGACAACAAACTATACATGTTGTGAAACAAGGTTTAGTAATGTAAAAATGAAACGGGGTACACAACTAAATGCTGCAAGAGAATAATATCCATCTGCCGTCTTGCGTGGCTCTTTCAGTTTACCGATATTCTGTACCGCAAGTTAAGTGGCCACACTCTAGTCACGTGACTGCCGGACCTTTTCGACCAAAACACTGAGGAACCAAGCAGGTTGTTGACAACAACTGTGCAAGAAGCTGTGACAGCTAGCCCACTTTCCCAGCGTAGATCCAGCAATCTCTGAAGCTATACCAAGTCATCGCTCACCTGTCCGGTAGACAGGCCGTCTCAATGCATTACAGAGGACCGAAAACACCGAGGGGATCATGGATGTGTCCGATTTGTTTAGTAGTTGCGAAGGGCGACATTTGTGAGGTCGGGTAACCAGCGGCGTTCTAGGCTGACGTTATTTGGGCTTGGTTGATATTTTGCTTCTGGTATAAAAGCAAACTTAATTTTACTTGGTGGTTGCAGTTAGCTGTTAACTTCTCCCGTTTTCTCCAGACCTTTTGTTGGCACTGCTCTGGACTGCGGTGCTGCGGCGAACAACTGGCATCGTGTGCAAGTAAACAAGAGGTTGCTAACATTGGCTTTGATGACCCAGCTGGTAACTGGCTTCAACGTTTATGGAATCAAAGCCATGAACAGATGACATCCTGGTTACTAGCTGTCAGGTCGGATGGCAACAGGAGGGTGTGTGAAATTTCTGCTCCAGCTTGGTGAGATACTTCACTCTGCTGGGAGGCAGACTAGGCAGAATCAAGTCATGACAAGTCAGAGCAATATGCAGTTTGACTACCTAGCCAGCTCTGCATAATATAGGATATGTTTCATTTCATGAAAAAAAATGATAAATTAATAATCCCAGTGAATGTAGAGTTACCATGCGCAGGCACAAACATACTATACGGCAGTACAAAATGAGTCTTGTTTACTGACTTATTCCTATGTAAGTAACATGTGTGCATGTGAACAATGGCAAGCTCCTAATGTGTTTCGTAAATACATTTGGCACCAGCATTTTAATATACACAAGCAGCCTCTGTTCCAGTTCTTTATTGACTACTTTGTAACATCGAGAGTAAATATTGTTTTCACTGTGCAGCATGTATGACAGACCTTCTCCCAGTCTCTGCAGGATTTGCTGGGCGGCTTCTTGGTGAGGCTGGTGGTGGTGGTGGACCGGGTCAGGTGGTCTTTCACAGCCAAGAGGGTGCTCACTGTGTCTCCTCCAGTCTTCTCCGTGTTTAAGGAGAGGTTGTTGTTGTGCACCTGTAACTTGTTGCTCCACCTCCTCTCTATAGTCCGTTTCGCCGTTGACCGATGACCACCACCAAACTTGATGATGGTTGGAAATTGATCTGGGCGTTTGATTTGCTAGTCAGCAAGATTCTTTAAGTGGGCTGAGACACATCACAGGAGATTCAGTGCTCATGATTGGTGGTGCTCTTGCCCTAATCTCACGGACTACTGGGTCAGGATGGCATCAGTATTCTCAGCTTATGATGGGCTGTCACTGTGGGCTCCTGCTTTGCAGCTGTAACCAGTCATTTACTTGTCTTTTGTCCTAGTGCCTTGTTGAACAAGTGGACCTTAATGTAGAGATAAATGGGACAACTGCACCCTTTGTAAGTGCAATTCCCAGGCAATCAGTCTAATTCTTTGGCTAACACGATATCATTATCCTAACCACTTGAATGTGAACACTCCACGCTCTTCCAAATTACGCCTGTCTCTGTAATTCATGAGCTGGTCCAGTACCTGTTAGCTGGTGGTAAGACTGGTGCCTAAACATAATAAAAGTCTAAACAGTGAGACTACTATACTTTGATTTATGTGTTGAGCTTTATAATTGCACTGGAAATGTTCTGTGGTATCATCTGAGTTTTTTTATACTGTTCTTTGCTTTCAGGTGCCAAGTGTAGAGGCCAGGCACTTTTGATGGCGAGATGCATGTCTGGCTCCTGAATGACTCTGTTGACATGCTCAAGGACTATAAGTGTGTCGATGTCCGTGCCATGCAGCGGGATGATTTCAACTACTTCCTACACATGTAAGGATAAAGCACCTGGAGATTCATGTAAGTAGTCAACTTCTCTGCATTGCAGTTCATCAGCTGCTTCAGTAGTTGACACAAAATGAAACGGATCATGAGATGAATGAACTGCAAATTCATTTATAGATTGCTGGTAATCTGCTGGACCACACACAGTGTGTCTAATCAGACATTTGCATGGTTTTACTTTTTACGAGTTGTTTAGAGCAGGGTCAACACAGCGACGTCAGGTTTTCTGGGTTCATGGACAGGCATTCCAGCCCGCTGGGTTCTGATGCACCAGCTCCAGGCACTTCACTGAAATATTTTGAGACCAAGTGGAGGAAAGAACTTGATCTTGTAAACACCCTCTGAGTAGATACATATATATTCAGGCTGAATCATTCTGTGCTTTAATATGTTTACATGTTATACGTCATTGGGTGTCATGTCTTTTTTTTGCACAGTACAAACAATATATTGTGTCATGTATAAGAGCTGTTTGATTTCAGATCAACCTCGACTGGAGCCATTCACGTGTTCTACTACAGGTTGGTGTTCAAGCAACAAATATTCAATTTGTTGATCAAGTTTAAACTGCCGGGAAAAAGGCAAAGACCCGTAATTTCTAACACACTTTTTCTTTTTGGCCTTGATGTTGGGCGGTTGGATGTTGATGTAAGCGGAGGACTGCAGACGCCTTGCTAAACCAGTGCAAAGATGGCAGGATTAATAAGAAGGAGCTGGAGAGCAAATGCAAGCAGCTTTATGAATTTATTGTCTGATACTCTGGTTCATTTACTGTGTGCTGTGTGTTATCTGCAAAACACAGAGTTTCTGAATAGCCTCGAGCTACAAACATCATAATTCTGATACTAGTTAAACTCTACACCCATTTTCAGCAACTTGGATACGACTTTTCCAGATGGGTGGCGTAACATATATATCTCTTCCATGCTGAAGTGTCCAACAAGCCAGGAATCTATGTGAAGGTCCTGAGCCCTGGAGCCTCACTGCCAGCTTCAGGAGATGGCTCGGTTAAGCGGACTGTACTGCCCACTGAACTAAATGCGCACATGTTGGCAAAATTAAAATCTGAACCCACAATGGCTGCTGGTATTTGGCTTGATTGGCATGAGGTCTCTTGTGTTGCTGATTCTCCCAGGTCGGTTGGGAACTCCCTTTAACAGAGTGACCAGCTTCCTGCATATCGGACATCTGCTTCAGAGTCGATGGTTCGACTTCTGTAATCAACAAGGTAAGACTACAAAGCTCACACAGCATTCTCGGCTGCATTATAAGCCTCTCCACTAGCCAGATCCTGTCACTTTAAAAATGAGCATTAGAGTGTAATTGTGTGTGTGTCTACTTGGTGTTTTTCTATTAGGCGGGTGGTGCTTCGCTTGCTGGAGGACCATTTCAGTGAGGAAACAGCCTACAGTCCCAGCCTTTCCCCAGTGATAACTATCTCCAATGAAATCTTTATCCCGTCTGTATTACATCTGCACTGACTGGGGTTGTGCACAATTTCTGTCCTGGAGTTGGAAGTGATTCTGCAGTGAGTACAGATTCTTTATGGCCTGAAAATTGCCATCAGGATGGACTTTTAGAGGCTTTGAGAAAAGAACAAGCTGGCAGCACCAGTCTTTTCATTTTGTCTTTATATAATGATGGATGTAGATACGTATCGTCGTTGACACCTGACCTGTCGCTCTTCATGTCCTTCTTGACAGAGAAACGTTTTTGACGTGCTGTGTGGCCGACATGTATCTGCTGCCTGGGCTGAGCGTCTGTCTTGGGGGGAAGGAAGCGCTCGAGCAGACCATGTGAGGACAGCGTCCTGTGCATGCTGGAAGAGCGACCAAGCCTGGTCTCTCGTGGAGGCAATGCACAGAGTTCATGGCCAAGATTAGCGGGTGGGTATGATCTCTGTGCTGTGCTTGAATCGGCTTTATTTTTGTCTGAGTAACAGGCGTTTGGGATATTCAGTGGTTATTGAAGATCACAGAGAGCAGCTTCTGAACATGATAGTGCATATATAGTCTCAATTCAACACTGACCTCTGAGGCCGTGTTATAATATTTATTATTATTGTGTTTGTCAGCTGCATGAGGTGGGTCCAGTTTTTCTGCAAGATAGCAGCTCTGGGCTGAGCTTGAGTGATCTGGATGTGCTGGTCGGCTAGCTCAGCCCCCCACCACCCCTCAGGACAAATTCCACACCTTTGTACTGTCATGCCGTCTGTCTGGCTGGGCAGCCAGGTTTTGCAGATCATCAAAAAGAGGACGCCCGCGTCGCTGGAGGGCGACGCGAGACCGACTCTGTCCCCCTGGTGGACGACATCCGCTACCACATCGCCAGCAAACGTGCAGACATACGGTGCGTCGAGGAGGCCAATCAGAAGCTGGAGGCGGAGGAAACGCTGTCAGCATTAATATTGACTGTTGAAAGGCGGTAGGTTTAGGTTCATGGCTGCAACTTGGGTTTTCTTTTTTCTTGGCAGAGCTTCAGGATGGTGCATTTGAAGTGAGAAAAAAAATAAAGGGTAAAGAGAAAAACATAACACTTCTGTATGTTTGCAGGTTTATTTATTTACAGTATGTGCACAGAATATATGTTTTGAAGAGCTGGTTTAGATGTTGCAGGGACATATTCAGAGACAGCTGTTTATATTTGGCTGTTTGAGTTGGTTTCTCATGGACCGCCGCGATGTGGGAGAAGATATTTGGTATCATGTTATCCAAATATCATGCAAATCTATCGTTCAGTTCTGCAAGATGGGTTTTGGGGGAATTATATATTATATTTACAATGAAAATCTTCGTCAGATGAATTATTTTGGTATTATTTGTGGCTAATTTAGAATTTAGACTAACTGTTTATTTGAGTTGTTTTAAAATGTAGTTTGGGCCCCATAACATTCAGAAATCCATGAACTCAGTGAACTTAATAAAATTTTACCTGATGATAAAAGCAGAGCATGATCACACAGATGCAACTCACACTTAAAAAGAATGTCGTTCACTTGTATGGTGAAAATATTTTTAATTTTGAACTTTTATTTGAAGTTACACTTAGAAAATAGTTTATAGTGCTCATAACAGCATTTTGCAGGTATGTTGAACTGCCTACTTTTTATTTTGTGTTTTAGCTGGATTTGGTAGCTGTAGTTCACCACCTCATTTTGACCAATAACATTCCTCTAGCATGAATATGAGGCTCTCCCACCCTCTGACATACTCCAGCACTTTGTGTACATTTAAAATATGATACATCTATTTCCTGCCGTGTATAACAGAACCTTCTTTTACCCCGTGCGTGTACAGAAAATGACCTTTACTAAACTGTCTGCATGTAAAAATTCAACACAAAATATTCATAGATTTATTTCAAAATGAGTGATATCCATTTGCAACCTGTTAAGAACAATGGATAATAACACTTTTAGTTTCTCAACCTGGTTGGTGATCTGGCACAAGATCAGGTTTGGAAGCCACCTAAAGATGGCGCCATTTCTCAGCTTATCATCACTGTGGCTGTAGTGGCTTGCCTGCCACAGAATAAATGTTTCTTGGGAAAACACAGCTTTTTCAGGCATTAACTGGAAAACAAAAATGATCCTTCATCGACTCAATTCAGACGGTTTCTGAATGGCGGTTGACAGTTGTCCATTTTCGTCATTTCATTCTGTCACAGGATTCACAAAGGTGTGTTGAAGGTCAGTCAATGATTAAGCACTGGTACATGTTTGCAGTGATTTGAATGCGATATATATTGCGTCAGTGTGCTTGCTCTATAGTTTTAATTGAGTCCTGTGGCTCCATCACTCCCCGATACTAAAGAGTATTGGGTGGCGGCAAAGCAATATGTCGCATAGTGGGCCCTGAGGTTCTGAACGGTGGGTGACAAATCCCAGCGGGGGAGTGCACTATGGAGCCGGGCACGGTTAGAACACATTAAAGTGCAGTTCAACTGAAAACTCTGGGGTCATCCGTTGACAAGCCAGCAGCTAGCCCAGCCTCGAAGGCTTACATGTTGAAAAAAAGACAAGAATAAACAACGGTGTAGTTATTACCCCAGTGACTTCTTTTACCGTGTTTACGTTGTTATACAATAACTCACTGTGGTTTTGGTGGAAGGCTGGTTTGTGGTTTCAGGTTGGACAAATGGATGTGATGCAGTTTACAGGAGGATCTTATATTTCTCATCATTCTGTTCCATGGAGACTGTTTAAGCCGATCTGTTCTCTGGGATAGACTTGGTGCCCACAGTTAGTTCCTGTTGTGGCTCTACACTCTGTGTGTCAGAGCAGGACGAGTGCAGCCTGGAAACTAGGGCTTGGATTTGCCAGAAGCAACACTTTGTCAGTTATCCTTTGAATGACTGTAGGGATATAGCAACGTCCCGGTCGGTCCGCCGCTGGCCCCAGACAAAAAAAAAATCTCAACAGGCCTGGACAGATTGAGACCAAACATTGCATTCATAAGTCATTCATTGTCCCAGAGAATGTACTGATTTTGGTGATCCCTGATTTAACCTTTAGCTACCAGCAGGTTAAATTCTTGACTTTTACTAAAACATTTCCAAAAAACTATTCTATGGACTGCCATAAGTTGATGTAAATACTTAGGAAGCCCTAGAGGATAAACTCTATTAACTTTTCCTGGGTTCCATTGTAAGAGTTAGTGAAACATCTTTGACAGCTATTTGATGGATTTCTTGTAATTTGATGCACTTCATGTTGCCTTCAGGATGATGATCCCCTGACCCCGCGCCAACATCAGGTCAGATCTTTCACTTAATTCTGTGGCGTATCTCTCTTTTGGTTTATGAGCAAAACTGAAACATCCTCCTCCTCTGCTGTACTTTATGTTTAGTGCTAATTAGCCACTGTCAGCATGCTAACACACTAAATTAAGATGTGTTGAAATGTTGCTCAAAGCACTCGCGATTGCACATGCCTCACAGGGCTCTGCTAACGCCAACTGTAATTCTTGTTCCTCTCACCTTGGTTACACAACTCTTTTGTTATTGAAGTGAACATGACTCACAACCGAATCTCGTGGGGTCAATTCCATTTGCTTGGCAGCAAAAAACACATTCTTCGCAGCCTGTCAAGCCATCAATCAGATTGCCCTTGCCTATGTGATGATACTACTGGAATGGTTTACAATGGATGACCGTAATAACTCTTTGTATTAAAAGGTATTAGCATCACTGTAGTCATTGTTTTAATATGCATCATCAGTGACGCGCAAATAGTCAAACTTTAATTTAATTTAATTGTATGACCTATGTTTATCTTGTTTTATGTTAGTTGGGTAGTATGTTTGCCATACCAAATGTGACGGCAACAAACTGAATCTCAACGTGGATTTTAATATCTCAAATCAATTTACAGCCTCCTTCAAAGGACGTTGACATGCTGAATGTATAATATATTTTATTTTTTCTCTGTATGATTGTGGCTCATGTTTGTCATGTCAGAACAGTCCTTTAAAAAACAACATTTTTTTTTTGCTGTTGATTTCATGTGTTTTTGCTTGAAATCTTGAAGAGAGGACAGCAAGGGTAAATCTACAGCTCTTGACTCGCCTTACCATGTGAGCTCACTGAGACTTCCTGTGACATCTGTCTCTTCATACGAAATCTACAAAACTGAAATCTACAGACAAATAGAAGCAGCTCTGTTTTTCTGTTATTCCCTCAACCTTCCCTTTCAGTTGTGTGTGTACTGGTATTGGTTTGACTCCTGGGTGCAATATAGCCAGCAATAGGCCTCCTTTGATGCAATCACTGGCAATAAAGGTCAACAATGGATGTTTAGTTCTATGCTAACCATAAGAGCAACACTACATTTTGCTCCCATGGTTTCCTTTTTCTCTGGTCTTCCTCCTGGTTCTCTATGCTGGCTCGTTTGGTGGTTTCTCACACCTCAGGTGCTTCATGGCTGGCATTCTTGCCTTATACAGAGTTGTGTCGTTCATACCATCTGTCCATCTGTCTCTCCAGGGTTTCATGCTCATCTCAACCATGATATTCTTCTATGTGTGGCTCACATGTGGGATTCGTATATTTAGACAGATGGAAAAAGCCAGCAGGTAGCTGGACATAAATATCTTTATCTCTGGAGCTTTATTTGCGGAGTAAGATCTGTTTGTGTTTTTATGTATGTTTCATGAGGTTTGTCTGTGCTACTTGGGGTTTGGGGTCATTAAACTTGAATGGATTCACTTTTCCTGATACTTTTATGCTTCTCTCTCTGCTACTCCAGGAAATATAGTTTTACTCCAGTGTATTTGCGGTAAACATAGTCACTTACTTTTCAGATTCAGATTATTACATATAAATATGGACTATTGTTCATATTGCTCTTGTTTTAATGTTGTGTTGTATATTTGTTGAAGGTGAGACTAATTTGTGTTTCATATATAGTAGGATCACTCAGTTGTGCTTGTTAATATAAAAAAGAAATGTACTCAGTTGCACTTCACTGCCTATGAAAAAAACATAAAATTATGTGCTTCATTATAGACCAGCTATAAATTTAAAATGCTGCTTACAACTTAATGCATCGATAGTAATGATCAAGATATTGTATAAATGTAGCACAGTGACATGAGCCATTAATTCTGCATACTGGGTCACTTATTTTTATTTCTTTAACTGCATTTGCCTACACTTAAGTAATTACACAATCTCATTGGGTCTTGTGAGTGTGCGACCTTGTCCCTGAGTCTTGATATAACTCCTCTGGTGTTGGGGTGAGACGCAACTCCTGCTGCGTCACTGCCAATATCTAATTTACTGTGGTTGAGATGCTACAAAGAGAGAGAGAGAGAGAGAGTGGTAGCATTGTGTAGCAGGACTGACCTGAGGTCTGAATCTCATTACTTCATCATATGGTGTCACAGGACTTTTATATTTCTATAACTATATGCATACAGACAACATGCTGTTTCATTACACAGTATATTGTGGTTTAGCCTAGTTGGCACCACAGAAAGAAGCCTGTGTTTACATTTCATTAAAAGGCAGATTTAGGACTTGAGCTAGTGTGGTGTGGTCCCAGCCAGCCGTATGTGAAATGGCACAGTAGGAACCACATGCACTAAATTAAATGACGAGTTCCACAAGAAGATCTCCTTATAGGATTGTCTTGAAACGAGAGGGCTCAGCAGCTAGCCACTTTCCCCACATTTCCACTGTCATGTCTAATGCAAATACGGGAGCTGAGGATGCCTATGAAGTTTCGTTTACACAGATTGCTGCTCAAAACATCAACCAGGAATTCTGTTTATCTCCTATGCATGGGCTCTCTTGAATGATGTGTGACAGTCAGATGCTTACACTTAACATAGCCATGAGTGTTGTGTAGGTTTGACGCTGTGCTCCCTTGAAGTAATAGCAGCCAGAAATTTTGGGCAGCAGTGATGTATTAGTCAGCTTTGACAAAAGACAGCATGCTCTCTGAGGAAGCTGAGTGAGTATCTGTCCTTGCTCACAAATCACAAAAACAGAGCATCCCTAGCTACCTTTTGGGTCATCTTAGTAGCTGTTGTCAGATAAATGTCTGCGTGTTCATATAATCCTTCATCTGTAGGTCTATCTTGCTGGCGTGCTTGTGTAATGCAGCTGCGACGCTCCCTGGAAGCCTCTGGTTGCCAGTAAAAGATCACAACTAGCTCTGCAGAGAGAGATGCAAACAGCGTCTGCATGTGGCCAAAGGGCAGGATTACACTGTTACCCATGTGACTGGTCTTACATAGACAGACCTCTAACAAAAGACAGGCTAAATCTATCCAGGACAACAACCTCTGGCCTGAGCTCCTTCCAGTGTGTAATCAGTAGAACTTCTGTGAGTGGATGCATGAAACCTGCTGCAAGGATGACAAAATTGTGACCCTTGGAGAGTCATGGTGTCTGTGTCTGATCCGTCAAATTATTCGTACTGAAGTTGTAATATTAGATATTTAGAACAGAAAACAATTTAACAACAAACTTTAAATTTAGACACATCAGATTTTTAACAGATATGAACTAGTATTACACTTCATAAAGGTTTTACTAATGCAAATCAAACTGTGAAAAAGAAACATGCAGAAATGTTTCACTGTTAATTCTGATGTTTCTCTTCTTTTATTCATCTTTTTCTTTGTCTGCTGTTCTTCTTTTCTTCCAAATTTGGCTCTATCTTTTTGCCTGGACCAGCTGTAAGGTTGTCATTGTCAGTGATACACTATCGTCATTGTGTGTCTGCTGCCAGTGGTGTAACACTATAATCTGGGCCCGTACATCTACGGCCTCAGTGGACCCCAGGTCACTTTAATACATCCATTGTAATGCCTGTACAGAACCTGAATCAACAAGTTAACACACACACATCAGTTTGTGATTATTAGTGTTGCAATATATTCAAAAGTCTGCACAATCCTTTTGCTTCACGATAAAGACTTTTAGTAAGGTGAATAACTTTCAAACCAATGCTGGCCAGTCTGAACTCTTTTAAAAGTGTTAATATTATTATGGGGCCATTAAAGGTGCTTTGTTGAGTTTTGCTATTAGTAATGTTATTAACACATCATCAGCTGTCAAGATCAAACTTTATTCGTAAGGCTGCTTTCTGTTCCATCACCTCTTCTTTGCCATCTGCCTTCGTTCTCATGGTGGACAAGACAGACCGGATGCTACAGAGACTCACTATCCTCTGTTAAGTACAAAATAGTATTAGGAGGCGGATCGGGCTAGCTGGACTGGCATTCTTCATTTAAATATTTTTTTTAAACTAAAACTTTCTTACATCATTTAATTCTGAGTCAAATATAACCCAGGTTGAACTATAATAATTTGTGAGTGTCTAAAGATGCTTATTACCGAGATAGGAGTTGTAAAAACTAACGTTATTTCACGTGGTGGTTTGAGTTGTCATGAGACATAGACCATATATATAGTCTATGGGTTGAGCTTTTCTCTCCAGGCGTGCAGGCTATACGTACCTTAGTACAAGTTGAATAATGTCTCTCCCTGTGTGTTCAGCTACTTTAGATTCAGGGTTGGTTTTTTGTCACAATTACAAACAGTAGTGTCAAACTTGTTTTTCTTTCGCTCTGTTTCCTGGCATTTCCTGGGCATCAAACAGTTGTCTGCTGACCATTTCTCCTGAGGAGAAACCATCCCACCGGCCAAGGGGGACTACTGGCTTTAAAATACACTTTGATTTTCAAGACTGACACACAAACTTCTTCTTCTCATTGTGGAAATGTACAGCTAAGCATGCACAGCATAAAATGAAGACAAACGATTCTTTTCTGTCCCATTATTTGAGTTGAGGTGTTCCTCACAAAATTGCACAATGAATGAAATACTTTGCTTAATTTCTGGCTCTATATAAAAAACAACCCCTTGGTTTGGTAATTCTTAACGATACATGTCTTCCTTCCCAACGATTTAATAATATCAGTTGAAGCTTGGAGTCATGAAGGACTATTTTATTTACAAGACTCTCATTGTACTGTCTCGTAGATGATTTTATTTTGTTTAGTCACTCATGATAGACCTTTTGATAAACACACTGTGATCTTTATTGGTGAAACCATGTTGGTACCTAGAGACACTTTACCTGCAATACACGTGGCCTTGCCATCTGTTTGGCATGGCTGACACTCCGTTAGAATACCACAATTTGCTGGACTATGTGCACGTCTTGCAGACTTGTAACCCTATGGTCAGAACTTTACTGTTTAACGTTGATGTTCAAACTATTACTCAGATCAGATTTTGGGTTTGCTGGGTTAACGAAAACTCAGTTAGTGGTTCGTTGCATTTTGACCATTTCGCTACAAAGTTTGAGAGTCTACAGCCATGCTACCAGCAATGTGAGACACAGTAGTGCCATGACCTACATGCTAGCATCGCGTTGTAACAGTGCGTGTAAAACAGCTCAACAAATTATTCAGCGAGAGGTCAATTTGGTTTTACAAGTGCAGTGACATACTCATATTCTTCAATTTTACTTTTGGTATCTTCTTTCTTTTACAAACAGGTGTTAGAAAATTGATGTTTCAGACTTGCATTCAGGACAGATTCATTTCTGGAATTGGCTAGTCAGCTGAGTGGCAGCAGTTTCTGTTACTGTGAAAACCTATTTAACTTTAACTCATACACACAAAAAATATGCTTTCTGTGGCACTACCAGGACTTAAAATGTGTTGTTACTTTTGTTACTTTTATCCCAGCCTATTTCATATGTAGATTCTTGATCATCAGGTCATGGTGTTTCAAGTGCTATCTGGTAGCTGGACTTGGCTGGGTTCCTCACCAGTCAGCGTAGCCAACGTTGGCATAGACGGCTGAAACATTACAAGTTCAGGTCGAGCTTAAAGAAGAAATACAGGTGTGAACAATTACATAACAGTAGCCCATTTCAACAGTGTATGCCAGCCACCCAACCTCCTAATGTATACTGGAAGAGAGAGATTTGGTAACACACTTGCTTTTCAGCTATAAATGCGAAACAGAAATGCCTTGAGAACAGTCTGTGTGCAAATTTTATTGGACAACTGTTGAAACATTTCTCCCTACAAAAACCATGGGTGTTAGCGACTGAGAGAATCACCAAGTCTTTAGGATCCATCCTCTTTGAAACATTAGTGTTTGGCCACAAAATGTCATGTCAGTCTCATCCAGCAGTTGTTGAGATATTTCAGTCTGGACCAAAGCCAGCAACAACAAACAAACAGGCAAAAACAATTAGCCTATAGCCCAACACTGTGTGACTTATTAGCATGTATCTATGGCATTAACATAGAGTCTTCTCAATTTCAAATGAACCAACAAAAGTTAGAAAAAGGTCAGCCACCTATATTATTCACACTAATAATTATCAATAAAGGTTTACAGTCCATAGTCTGCAGTTGCAAATATTCAATCACATAATTGCGGTACTTTTCAAAGGATAGATGATCACTGATCCCACTTAAGGGGGTGTCCACCCTAATGAATGAGAAAGATGGCGGAAAAGACAAAATGCCTGAGGTTTCACAATCTGCCAGCACAAGTCCTTCTTCTTAATAACTGATTTAAATCTATTAATTACAGCTAAACCCTTTATGAATTGTGCCTTAATCGTCACGAATGTCTGTTTTGACATGATGATATTCGACGCACGTGAGCACGTGGGTAATGTTGTCTATGCTCGGGTGTCATCGTCGAGGCATTGCTGGTGAACTCGTCCACGATGAAAATCGCCGAGGACATACTGCTGCGTGTGATCGTTCACTATGGCAGTTATGATCATGAGGAGGCTGTTAGGTCGGGTGAAGGCGGACTGGTGCGGCTGTCGCTTTGAAGTTGCATGGAAACGCAGTTTCCACTCAAACTGATATTAAACGCGCACCAGCTCATAAAACAATGGTCTCACAGAAAAATACTGCGATGATATTGTTCCAGCTCGGCGGTGACGTAGGCCACAGAGCAGGGACATGAGCTGCTTGGTAACTAGAGGGACGGGTAATTTGGCATCTCTTTACACGTCAAGTCGGTAAATTAAGGTCAATAACGTTTTATTTTAAACTGCGAAAGATGTGATAGAAAACTCTGTGTGCTAAGCTGTACTTTTTAATTATTGATTTTTTATGTGTATTCTGTCGCCAGCCATTGTCACAGTATTGTCTGCTGCTGGGCGGTAGACATGCTGGTCATTTACTCTCAGATAAACAGATTACATTTTATATTTTTCTTGATAACGCGATGATGTGTCCTAATTATTTCAATAGTCTTCCGCTAAATAAAAGGTCAATTCCGTTTAACTCCGCTTTAAAGACAACTTGGCGAAAATACCAGTTTGGTTATTAGAAAAAAAAACACAACATGCTTTGAACCTTGGTTTCCTGTTTCTAACTGATAAGACCCTGCTCTCGTTTCTGTTTGATCATTTTGGAAGCTGCTGTGATGCGTTCCGGGCATTCTGTTCTTGTGATGTGGTGGAAAAAAATGTTTATTATTCTCCTGCCGAGCTCAGGTGCTCGCTTCACTGTCCACCGCAGCAAGTCATCCACTGAATGGATGCGAGGATGAGTGAATGAATGTTTGTCATGCACTAAATGGAGACTCTGCTGATAGGTCTGATGATCTAAGACGTTCACTAGCTTATATCTTCTTACTGGCACCTACTTAACCTACTTCGTCTATCTCGCTTCCGACCAGTGTGAGTTGATTGACGGGTGTCCTTCTGTTGTACAATCCGCCCTCTCAGCAGAAGGATAAAAGCTGGGGGAAGCTTTACCGTTTTGGCGCTGCTGGTACTGAAAATAAAGTTATTATGACCGAAGATATTGTTTTTCTGCTCAAAGTTATGTTGCTCCTCACTTACAACTCACAGTCATCTGAATTTGAGCATCTGTTTAATAAGGCCAATAAAACCCATGGAAATGGTTTGGGGAAAAAGTAGTTTGAAGGTGGAAGGCTGGATGATGTATTTGTAGCTTTGAGTTGCATATATTGATCATTTGACAGTATATTCATCAATAAAAATCAGACCCTTTTCACGGGGTTATGAACAAACACCATGAGTTTTAATTTATTTTATTACAGGGAACACTTTGATTTTTTGAGATGACCCACATCAAACAGAGCTTTCTTTCTGTCTCTCACACAATAGATTAGACAGCGTCTGTCAAGGGATACGTAACCAAAGCTAGAATACGAAACATTTGAGCCAAAAATATGACCGGATTATGGCGTGGTGCAAAGCTAAGAGGTGTCGAAGGTGTGTATTTGATAGTTAGTGCAGCTTGTCTGATTGATCCTTGTCCCCATTTAACTGTGTAAATCCTGCAGGGATTTATTAGTTTTAATTGACTCCCGAATGCTTGAATGCCACTATGTGCTCTCAGTAGTGAATGAGTATCTACAAACAGACTGTGGACAAGCAGAGACATATTACCTTATTGACTGTACCAACGATACTAATATAGTTTACATTTTGAATAAACAAGCCACATGTCATGAGAAAAGAGAGGACAGTGATTCAAAATGTAGCAATACCAGTATCACAGCACACTCATATGAATAAAAATTGTTTCTAAGATGCTTGGAAGTAGCGTGGTGATGTTATGAGGGGCTTGTTTGTGAAATCACTTCGAATTTTAGTGCTGTTTGTTACAAAGGCAAAGAGGCAGTAAAAACTCTCTATTCTAGCTTCAATGGTTATACATTTGTACCAGATGTTGAATAACCCCTCAGTACTGAAGCAGCCTGTATTTTTTCTCTCTTTGACTTGCCCTTCTGTCTAGCTTGAATAAAGTAGTGTGTGCATGACACACACCACCATCTACAACAGCTGTGTGTATGTTTGTGGGCGAGGAGTAGTGGAAGTAAAATTTGATCCTTCTACGTTGGTACCTGGGTTGTCTGTCACAAGCGAGCTGCGTCAATCTCTACATTGGATTTAATTGTCTTTTAGCCAGAGGCGGGCACTGCTGTCAGCTCACCTTCTTGTGACCCTTGTCGGCATAAGGCATTCAATTGCAGAGGAATGGTGACAGCTGAGAGAGAGGAACACTATACATAGTCACCGTATGAAGGAAATGTAAGTTTTTTCTGAATTGCTTTTTTTCTGGAAAGGACTTTATTTCTTTAAAAGCTTTGAAATATTTTAATCAGTTTTCTTAAAATAGTAAAATCAACAACAGTGCCTCTGTTGATATTGTAGCTTATGAGAAAAGGTTAAATAAACGGAAAACAGCAAGATTTATTGTTGTCTTTTTAATTCATATTGACAAGTAGGGAGATTTCAATGGAACACTAGTGAGGATTTTAGCATAACTGATGTGCTGAGATGTTTTAAATTCTTTTTTCACAGGTTAAAGAAATTTCTGGTAGAAATAGTCTGGATTAAATCAGACGGTTGCCTTAGTCTTATCGACAGGCGAACCTCTAACACCATGCAGCCAGGTGGCTTGTACTGAGCAGACGAGTGTCTGGGGGAAGGGGATAAAAAGAGCGAGAGAGAGAGAAAGAGAGAGCAGGGATGAGAAACAGGGCGATCCGTTTAGCCTGGAGGTTTGAGAATGGAAAGCAGTTCAAGCTGACTTGTCATGCATAACAGGAAGAGAGAAATCTAGAAAATGATGCGTGCACATGGAAATTGGGGGGGTGGAGGTTGTTGTTAAAACTGATTGATTAAGTGAAGAGAGACACATAGTTCCCAGTAGAATAACAGAGAGGTTTCAAAGAGTTGTCTTCTTACGAATTGTAGCTGTTGGCAGAAACGCCCATTCCTGAGAGGTTAACATTGCTTCATTATCACTGTGATGATTATTATTTAGTCTTAATGTTTAAATGTCAAATCCTGTGGCCATATGTTTTAAATGTTCCATGATGCCAGCGGTTTCTTCTTTTGTTTTCAACAAAAACAGAAACTCAGGTTTTTACTTTGGAGGTTTGACACTTTTCTGTACAAACTGTTCTTTTTTTATCTGAGCTATTGAACAAGGCCGTCTCAGACATGTTTGTGGCTGAGACCTAAGGAATGTGAGAAGTTCATGAAAGAGAGCAACACACACTGATCTAAATAAATTTCTCCTTCCTTCTGTTTCTTTATTGTGTGCCCCAACACAGGGCTTAAATCACATTCAGTCTTGACTTGTGTCTTACGTAGTTATTCTTGTCTTATTGAGGGTTTCTTTTCTCCTCTTTGGCTCATGGAAATAGGATACCTCGGTGAACGTAACAAATCACATCAACTTTCTTGGAAGGTTTCCAGTGTATAACCTTCCAGCGAACTTAAGCCGTTGTATCTTCCTGAAACAAGCCAGGGCTTTGGGAGCTGAGGGGATATCTTGCCTGGTGGAGATGGCTGGGCTGACATTGCCAGTACAGTAGCATAAGAGAGCGAAAAGAAAACTTTCCCCATGGGGTTTCGGGCAGGGGGTCTTGAGGCGTGTGTGTGTGTCCTGACACTCCTTCCTTTTCCTTGATGACAATGTGCCCCCCCTCAGGCAGAAAAACCCACCCTGAGACACCAGGTAAGGTGGAAAGAGAGCTTGCCGGTGGTAATTCTTGAGTATTATACTGCTTTAGCCATGAAGTTGCAACATGAAAATAAAATAAATTTTACTGTTGTCTATTATCTGTTGAGATTGAATGATTGAGGCAGATAAAACACAGTGAATATATCTCATTTGCCCTGGTATATTGTATATTGTGAACTGCATAACCGGACTGGGTTTTATGTATGTTACCACTGGCTACATTAGGCATACGTTTGATTGTATTTTTCATTTTTCTAATTTAGGTCAGCTCTCCCTTAACATCTCACCAGTCAAGACTGACCTCCATGCATCAAGTGAACAGATTAGCAAGATGTGACATAGTACTGTATGTATGTGTACTCACACAACAACTGTAACACCAATCCAGAACAACAGTATCTCGCTGTCTGTCTATCTGTGTCTTATCCCTGTCACCTCTGTCCCTCTCTGCCTTATGCCACTCCATCAGTGTCCTTTTCCTTTTGCAGTCCACAGCATGGCACAAAAGCATCAATGCCTGAAGGACTCACAAGGACACCCTGACCTTCATGAGGCAGGCCTGGCGGCCTGAGGGAGGCGGGCCCGAGGCAGGAAGACTCTCAGAGGGAGAGTGGGCCCAGTAGCTGGGCTTTGTCATGGTGGCCGGTGGCTTCGTCGGATTAGGAAATGTCTGCAGTTCCTTACCTTTGTTATAAAAATGAGGGTGAAGTGGTGGGGAACAAACAGCTACTGGCCAAACCGTTTTGTAGCGGTTGTAGCAAGAGATTATCGTAATTGATTCCCGTATCCCATCTTCCAGGCGTTTCTCATCCCTTACTTCATCTTCCTGTTTGGTGGTGGCCTGCCGATGTTCTTCCTGGAGGTTAACAGGCCAGTACACCTCGAGGAGGGATCACCTGCTGGGCCAAGCTCTGCCCATCTTCACGGTCGGTCAGACACCTAAACACTGCACATATTCACAGACGCACAGAAATAAGGGTTCTGCGTCGCCGCGCCAAATCTCTCCTGACCGGTCATTTAATGTTAATGCTGAGTCAAAGCCTCGTTTGTCAAACAAATTCTGCCCTGATTTCAGTCTAGTATTCATCATTTAGACGCGTTGTGCTAGCGTAACAGTCCCCCACCCAATTGCAACTGGACCGGTCTTACTTCATTGAGCTGGTTTGTGTTGTGTAAAACAACGATAAAACTGAACGCCTTGATGCTGAGGGTGAAAATAACTCCAGGATGAGCTTCAGATGAAAACAGTTACAAGCGTGTACATACACTTGCCAAAAATAGACCCAAGAAATATACAAATTCAAATGCCACAGGCTCGAGGTGCATAAAACATAAAGTCATCCTTAGATGGCGTATCTGGTGTATAATGGTTGATAGGTTCTTGGTGCCATGGAAACAGACCAGCCAAAAAAAAAAAAAAAATAAATCAAAGTTTGCCTAACAATGGGTACAATCTCATGTAGCAGGTCTGCAAGAAAAAGCTGGCATTAAGATCCCACTTGTTGTTTAACACAGGATATAAATATTGTATGTCTCCGTATTAGTGTTGTCAGGGTGGGGTTTTCTCAGCAACCTCTCGTCCTGACGTTGCAATAAACTGATACTCAAAAGACACCGAGGGCATCTTATTGCTCTTAGGTGCAGCCCTCTACCTTTGGTGACAGCTGAAGACAAGCGCTGAGCACCCGGCGCCCGGGCAGCTGCTGTGGCCGCTCTTCTGCAATGCCTCACATGAAAGGAGGAAGCTTATCCGTCACGGATCTCTGTATGCGGTGGTCTCTCTGCTATCAAGGAGCAACTGAGGCACTGTCCTGTCCATCTGGTGCAGCGTCTGGCACAACAGGAAAGTCCACAGTGTCCATAAAACTGGCCCAATCTAATCTCACCCATTGTTCTCCACCATTCATGTGTTTTTATCGCTTCCGTGAATTACAACTTAACCAGCACACACCAACCGCGATATAGACCACACACACACACACCTGTCACAGCAATGGTTGTCTATCAGTTTGCATTCGGTATGCAGGAATGAGGGAGGTGGGGGCGACAGAATGATGAGTTTAAAAATACTCTGGAAGCAGTGGAAGAGTAAGCGGGGATTTCTGTGTCGAGTTCATTGGCAAAGGTCATCTAAAATAGCAAACAACACTAAGACATTATAACACTAGATAGTAGAGTCAAGCTTGGGAAGTCAGTTAGAGTTCATTGTTATGAGTTTGTAATAGGCTACTCTTTAAAGTTGTAGCAACATTCATCATCTTCCTTCAACAGTTTAATTAAGTCCTCCTTTAAACAATTTAACACCAGGCTCTATTGTACTAATGCACGCCCAGCAGTGATGTCACAGTGTGCTGACTTTTACCCTGGGTACACTTCTATATCACTAACACTTTTGCAATATCAATAAAAGTTGATAGTACTGTGTATCCATGTTGTGTTCATCTCCTGTTTTTGCACTTCCCCAAGTGTGGTAAAATATGTACTTATTACTTGGGATAGCAGAAGCCATCACATATAAACAAAAGCTTATTTATTGATGTGACTTTAAATGACCAGAAATGCTGAGTTGGGTGATCTCTTGAGCTGATGTTGCAATCTGCCCTCTCTCTCTTTTGTCTCCAGGTATTGGCTACGCCTCTATCGTGATCGTATCTCTACTTAGCATCTACTACATCGTGATCTTGGCCTGCAAATTCTACTACCTGTTCAGTGCTTTTCAGCGGGCTCCCTGGGCAAAATGCAAACAGCCCTGGAACACAGAGCACTGTGTGGAGGACATGATCCCGCCAGAAGAACAAGACCCTTTGGCTGGCGATAGCGTTACCAACTTTACCTCCCCGTCACGAGTTCTGGGCAGGTATCACTGACCACATGCCTAACTAACACACACACACACACACACACACACACACATACCTGGCTGAATACACTAAAAGTAACACTGGCTTTTATCTTTCTTGCGTGAAATGTGTTTGAACAGCTACAATTCACTGTGAGGCCACAGTTTACTTTTATAAAGGTCTCTTCAGTTTATTATAAAGTTTATTTACTGCATCTTTCATATGTTTCAGCGGCTCAAGGTTGACTTTAGTCGTCAGCTAAAGTGAAATAGCAGCTAAATCCCAGTGTTTTTCATGCCGATTTGCTTTATTGTGTGTGGTTGATGACAATTCATTGCCACAAGTGGCACTAAATTGGAAGTGTTTATGTGCAGCATCGAACACCTCGACATCCGAAATAATCTTCAACATTTTCATGTATTCAGACTCTGGAAGCAGCAGAGCAGCAATGAAAGTCAAGTCATGTGTCTGTTTGATTCCATTTTAATGTCCTTAAGCAGGAGTCTTGTGTGGTCAAAGTCTGCAGTTGTCATGGCCCGTTCTTTGGATGTTTGAAAATGTGCAAATAATCTCTTCTGTTTCGATCCAATAAACTACCATTAACCGATGCCTCTGTATCCTCTTTTGAGCGCAATGTCGAAACATCTCCTCTGGGATCGAGGATATAGGGCCCTAAAGTGGGACCTGGCCCTGTGTCTCGCAGTGTGGGTTATCTGTTTCTTCTGCATCTGGAAGGGGTCAAGTCCACCTGGGAAAGTGAGTGCCCGGCGTATGCATCCTGGCCTTATTGTGTTGCCTGGATGCTGTTTGGCCTTTCACTTTTTCTTTTTTTTTTTTTACCCGACAAGTTAGTGACAAAACACACAGTAACAGAGAAAACCCACAGGCTTGGGAAACAAGGTTGGTTTAGGTGATTTAGAGACACAAGACTCTTTGTCCTGAAGTCCTTCTTGGCCAGACTTTTCTGTCACGACTGTAAAGTTGACTACGCTCCTTAGCCCTCTTTCTGTTTGTTAGTGGGACAGGAAACTGGGCCTGAGCCAACAGGAGGAACTGTGTGAGGAAAATGATTAACCCTACTAAGAAGGGCTATTTGGGATTATTTCCTTATTTAACACAGGGTCCCTTGTTGTGACAAATGTGCTTTAAAATGACCACCCTTAATGTTTTAACAGAAAGAAGTTCAGAGAGTGAAAGCATTAGTCAGTGTTGTGAGTGTGGTCTCTGTTGGGCATGCAATCCATCTAAACCTCCACCATGACTTCTGTATGCCGTATGAATCACTGTTCACAGATCTGGGCATGTAAAGAACAATGTTTCTTTTGTGACAGTTGGAAAAGTATGAGTTAGAAATGAGAACTAATAGGGAAGTAGTGTTCGTTGTTATACCTCAAGGTTGGTGAGTCACATAGTCTGTAACTGTTGTTTTGTACTTTGGCTAATAATTCCTTTATCCTGTCCAGGTGGTGTATATAACAGCGACTTTTCATTGTGATGTTGATTGTGCTGTTGGTTGGTGGTGTGACCTGCCGGGCAGCTGAAGGGATCAAATTTACCTTTACCCCAACCTGGCCATACAGGATCAGAATGCGATCAAAACTCTTAGCCTCTGCTTTTTCGACTCTAACCCCGATTCTCATGTGCATCTGACTAACCAGCCAGTTAGGTAGCTTAGCATAAAGATTGAAACAACTAGCATAAACCATCTAGAAGTAACAATCTACCTACATCTTAATGTTTTTTGGCATATGGGCAAGAGAGTGAAATCAGTCTTCTCATCTAACTCTAGAATCTAGTTTAATTAATTAATTTATTTTGTTATAAACTTGATTACATCATGAGCTAACATCAAAACCGTTAGGGTTACCCGATAGCTGAATGGTCAGGTGTACCACATAGGCCTGAGGCCTAGACAGCAAGTCCTGCTTTGACTCACGTTAGCCAGACCTTTGCCCATGTCATTCCCTGCTCTCTCCTGTTTCTCTCTGTCTTCCACTGTCCTATCCAATAAACACATAAAAAGTTTGCCTATTTATTATTTAAAAAAAAAAAACAAATAACCAAAAAACAAAACAAAACAGTCAAAACCAAGTCGACGTATTATATATACAATGCAGACTTCAGATAAAAATTAGACATTCTACAATTAAACCTGGTCAAAAGAGCTATGATTATATTTGTTTGTGAGGTCACTGTTTTGATTTTATGGCCCTCAATTTTACTGTTTGACTCCTTTCACTGCTCTCAGAAGACTCATGACCAAATTCAAACTTCTACCTCTGTTTCCCACAGGTGTGGATTGATGCGGAACAGATCTTCTTCTCTCGCCATTTGCTTGAAGCCGCATGACATCGCTAGGGGCCTAACAAATAAATACAACTGCTGGAGCAGGTTGTGTGTTTCCGCTGGTGATGGGTGAGTGGGACTGTAGTAGTGAGCAGCAACTCGTGTCAGAGAGCAGTTGCGTGAAAGAAAATGGGAACCTCGGTTCCGCCTGTATTCATTAACAACCTCCATGACATATGTGACGCAAAGGGACTGTTTGCTGCTAGGCCTCAACAGCCGGTACCAGTTTTGTGTCCACAACCGCGTATTTTTCGATCCTGGGCTTCATGGCACAAGAACAAGGGTGGACATTGCCGATGTGGCAGAGTCAGGTCACGAGGGTCAAAGGTGATGGCAGCGGTGATGGTGGGCGCTGTGCCAAAAAAAAGAAAAAGAACGGTGGGCAACAGCTAAATTTAAATTTAGATGATGGAAAAAAAAGCGATGATGCTGAAATGTAGAGGTATAAACGGTGCACTCATGAAAAGCACTCAAAGAAACAGAATTGTTACTTCAGTGTGAAAAACAGACATGCTCCACCTTTTTGAGGGACAAATTACGCCAGCACTGGTCCAAGTGCTGTGTGTGTTCAGCCACACAAAGCTCCTGCACTGGGCCATCATCATTATTACAGGTGCTCTCAATGGTGCCAAGAGTGTCTCATGCCACTTTCAACCTGCTCATTGTCATTTAGTAACTACATCCTTTTGACAGGGACTTTGCTAAGATTGGCACCTTTCTGTTATAACATGCTGTGGATCTCCTGTGGCCGAAGTGGACACCACCCGGTTCTGTTTCTGTCTTCCTTTACACTCTGTGGACTTTGAGAAGAGTCGTCTTCTTTCAACATGCTAAACTCTGTTCAGTTAAACTGGCGCTCTTGCTATGGTTAAGACTTGGAACTTGAATAATAATCATGTGAAACCAAAGTACTTATTGTATGGAAATGACAGTAATTCTGCGATGGACATACATAGACACACACAAGTGAACGCCATATTCATTATATATGAAAACACAGAGCCTAACGAACCATAAATTCAAGCATATTTATATATATATATATATATATATATATATATATACACATATATATATTTTGTTTTCATTTTTTTTACTCATGTGACTGCTGACTTTGTGTCTCATGCTCTGTTGTATCCTATCCAACGGTTTGTCACCTGCTTTTGTTTAGATTAGATAGATTAGATGAGCAGCCATTCAATGAAATACGGTTTGGCATATTCCAAGATATGGTGCCAAACAGTAGTGAGGAGTGCATAGAGATATATAAAAGATAACCTGGTGTAACTGTGAGATGCAACTGTAGTTATGTATTGCTTTGTAGACAGGTATATAATATGCACAGTCTTAAAAGAGGTATATGTATAGTCGAATGGAAGTTGTTGATATTTTGTCCTGTGAGTAAGCACAACAGGACACCTTGCAGTATGAGAAACCCTCTAACCTAAAGAATCAGCTCAGTCCATAAATGTATACCATGTCTTCAACAAATTTGATCACATTTCCTGTATGTTACTGGCAGCCTCAGGACCCCAGCCTGCTAGCCTCTCTAGCTCAGCCTTTACATCATTTTTTCCGATCCCCTTTACAGTATGTCGTCCGAGCTGAACTAGACAGAAATGTTAACTCTCCCCTCCACCCTCTTCTCCCCATCCCCACTCTGCCTCTCCAGGTCCGGGCTTGGCCTTCACTGCCCAAAAGCTGTGTCCATGTGATGCCGCGGCCAACCCTCTGGGCCATCCTCTTCTTCATCATGCTGCTGCTGCTTCTAAAGCCCTCGACAGCCAGGTCAGCACATTTCCTGGTGACTCTGCTATGAAGCCACAGACGGAATAGCTGTTTGGTGTAGTGCCCGCACTAAACACGACACCTCCAAGGTCCCATGGGTTAGTTGGCTCCGTCGCTTCCAGTAAAAGGCATTTAGTGTCCTCTGATCCATATCTAATGTCTCAAGGTATCAGATAACTGACAGACAAGTAACGCAGAAATGTTCCCCACAAAGCCATTTTTACTACCACACTCAACTGCACCGTGAGGATTAAAGTCTCAACGCCTGTAATGCCCTCAAATTAAGTTTTTGTGTGTTGAGGACGCTGCTAAACATTTAGTTAGCAGAAGTCATTATAGCTTGCAACCTATTATCTAGCTTTGATGGAGGCAGAGCTTTGATTAAGACAAGATAATCCAAGCAGACAAACACCAGAGGACTTCCGCCATATCACATTTCCTGCCCAAGTGTAATTTACTTCAGTTAACGAATCTCTTCTTCATACGGCCTGCCACACGCCTCAGCCAACGTTATCAGGCCAGTGCTCTAAATTTGTTTACAAAGAGCCGCGCGGCTATTTACAGCAGCGGCTACATGTGTGTGTGAGTGTGTGTGGGTGACCATTCTCCGACCATAAATGTCATGCAGATTTGAAGTCTTGAATGCTATATATTGTTAACATCGCTCACAACACACATGCCAGAGTTATGTAAGGGGTTTTTGTTTTGGTTTGCATACGACAAAGGAGCGTGGCCTTGGTGCATAAAGACACTGCAATTTGATAAATGGGAACAATTTCATAATTTTGTTATGACATTATGTAGCTTATGAGGCAATGTGGAGACACAAGGGAGCAAGAGAAAGACACAATCAGGCAGACGGAGACAGTGATTCACTGTTGTTTTGTTTCTGTTGAGTCTTAGTAGAAACAAACCAGTGTTGCAGAGAGAGAAGCGTTCTTTTAATTCTCATTACTGCCCAAACAAAGACAGCTCTCATTCTCTAATCACTGGTTTGTAGAGGCAAAACAAGAACTGCATGCACACAGCAGGAGACACTGTTTGTTTTTGTTTTTTTCTTCTGAGAACTTAATAGTTGCTTTTGTCCCCACAGTTTGTTGAAGTGGAAGGACAGATCACCTCTATCGTGGATCTGTATCCATCTCTCCTCAGGAAGGGTTACCGGAGAGAGATCTTTATAGCTGTGATGTTCCATAAGCTATCTCCTGGGACTCGCCATGGTAACAAAAGTAAGTTCACCAATAGTCTCCGTCGAGCCCTGTGCTCTTTTTACTTCTGCTGCTCATCCTGTTTAGAAAGGAAAGAGACGCAGCGGCGGGATCAGCAGCAGAGATAACGCCACAGACCTTTCCACTTGCCTGTGGGCTGCTGCATTGTTACAAAACCAAATATGGCTTCCTACCACATTCACTACACACGTCCTGTGTGTCTGAATGGAAAGAGCTGGAATGCTGTTTTCCGTTTACAGTTAACCGTGCTCAATGACGTCTCAGCACCTGTTGAACTCTGCTTTATTGGTGGAGTGCCAGCACTTGTGTGTGTTGCTTAACACCCCGCCTGCCCACACTGCTTTACTGCCCCCTTCCATCTCTTTCCACACATCAGAGATAATTAATGCAGTTTTCTGTCTTTTCTTCCAGGGTGGCATGTATGTGTTTCCAACTCTTTGACTACTATGCAGCCAGTGGTAAGCCAGGGTTGTATTCTTTGGAATGCATTGCTGTAGCCTGGGTTTATGGTAAGTGAAACAACCTATGTGATAGGTTTCTGTAGTGTGTCGTTTTTCAAAAGTAATGGTCCTGAAGAGTTGAAAAAAAAGCACAAATGATTCTGTGGTGGTAAACAAAGGTGCCTTGTGGGTCTTTCCACATCAGTACTAAATGTTTAACTGCACACAGGGGTGTGTGAGGGGCGTGTGGGAGGTTCTCTAGATTGTGATTGGCCAGCCCTGGTTCCCCCACATCAGATTACACCCTATTATTATTAATGAATAAAGAGTATTTTGCCTAATGAGAAAAAAAAACCCTAATTGAAATAAAAATCAACCCAGTAATCTAGAGTAATAAACTAGTTTAATGACATGTTAACATCTATGTGGTCATCTGACTTTTTTAATTCTATAACCAACCACTGTATCTATATTATACTCACAAAATGGGAATCATACAGAACAGTTGCACTCTTCACAGTGACATTTTTGTTAGGGGAAAATGTCCCAAAGCAGTGTTCTCCAACTTGGGGGCTGGCTCTCCTGAAGGGGCCGTGAAGGTAACTTCATCATGAGTGACAGGGTCCCACGGTACACATGATTTTCTGCCAAAGTTAGAAATTTCAATTTTTGGATATTTTATAGACTGATTCATCTTCCCCTGGTTTATGTGGGTATATCAGTTGAGGTTATGTTCACTCAATCAAATCTGCTCAAACCACACCACACTATCCTAATGAAAAATGTTAAACACATGATAAATAAGACCTTTAGAATGCTCATTTTATAATCTTTTAACTTAAAATCATCACGCCATGTAGTTACTATTTAATGTTATTTGAAAACAAAGATTAACCAAATGAAAGAGGAACTTTTCCTACACAAAATAGGTTATTTTTTCAGACTTATTTCTTGTGAAATACTGAGAGTTTTACTTCTTCTGGACTATACAAGCTATTAAATAAACATTATGAGAAGGGGAAACTACTGTTGAAGTACTCATTGCCATACATACGCAACCTATGACAAGGTGTTGCAAGGTATTATTTGGCTGTAAAGGGTCACAAACCAAAACAACTTTGGAAACTGGAAACATACAAGAAGCATAACAACACCAGGCACGCGGTGAGCACAGTACACATACCCCATTAAACAATGCAATAAAACACATATAGTCCATGATAATCAACAAATAGGAGGCGAATGATGACCTAGTAGGCTAGCTGGGACTGTTTAAGGTTGATACAGTAAATGGCAAGGCGGCCTCCAGTGGAAATACTGTATATAAAGGCAGTTTATGGCAGACAAAGGAGATAATACCATAAACCTGCCACTCTAAAGGTAAATAGGTCATTCTACAGCAGCAAACAACACGGTGCTGTAGAGACTTTGATAACTTATCTTACAGTGTCTATTCTGTTGACAACTTTACTGAAAACATGTAAGTACTCACATAATTCTTATTCTCTTTGTGTTTGATAGAGTTGATAATTTCACGACGGAGTTGAGGATATGGATTGGCTACAGACCTCAAACGCATGGATGAAATGAGCTGACCACAATCACTCCTGTACTTTGCATGGTGAGAGATCAGAGTTGTTTATTGTGTCAAGGGTTTGGAATACTGTCGCTGATGACACGTGACAAAATGTTGATAGTTGGACTTTCAAGGTCACAGGAGGTGTTCAACTTGGACTAAAAGCTGCATGTACATGTTTGTTTCCTAGGCTGCTTTGTCTTCTCCCTGGTGAAGTATAAGCCCGACCTATAACAGGTGTGGTGAGTACCCAGACTGGGCCATCGCTCAGCTGGTGTTTGCCCTGTCCTCCATGATCTGCATCCAATGGTGATGGTCATCAAGATCTTACAGTCTGAGGGACCCCTGATTGAGGTGAGCTAACATACAACCCTTCAGAGCAGATAAATACCACTCCCATATCTGGTATTACTGAAATAGGTGGCAATTGGCTAAATAAGCCTGTATTCAATTTTAGCCAAGATAAGCTAATTTACGGTATCTATAGCTGCGTAACCAGGCTAGCTCGTGGTGGTATTGATTTTCTCATTCAACTTTGACAAAAAATAAGGTGTTACGCCAGCAGCCAGGCTAGCTGTTTCCGCCTCCGTCTTTATACAGCTAAGCTTAATTTGGCCATGCTCATAGTCATATTTAACATACAGAGATGAGCGTGGTATCACCTTTTCAATCTAACTCTTGACAAGAAATAACCATTACCTTAGCAGCTATAGCAACCAGGTTAACTGTTTCCCTTTGCTTCCGATCTTCATGCTAAGATAGCTAATCTGTTGCACAGTAGCTTCACAGGCTAGTTGTTTCTTGCTTCCAGGTTTTGTGCAAAGCTGGGCTAATCTGTTGCTGGCTAAACATGAGAGTGCTATTTAACTCTTGGCAAGAAAGTTACATGTCCTCTACAATGTTCAAATATCTCTTAATAAAGAGCATATTAAACATGTCACTCAGTTTTAAATCGACATGACTTGAATTATGTAATATGTTCCAAAATACAGATGTAATACATCTGTATTTGTGGATGCTCGCCATTTAACTGCTGTCACATTGAGCCCTAAACTCACTTGTATTCTGATGATCATTGCTTGCAATCTCTCATCTCCTTCCCCTCAGAGGATCAAAGCAGTGCAGCCCTGCAAAGTCAGGCGTGAGCCCTCACCAAAGAGTACAGCTTGAAGGGCAGCGAGCTGGACACAGCCCTGGACCCAAACGTAAAACGTGAACAATGGTTGATTGTTTCACCCACCATTGTAGAAACAATGATGAGCGCTCTGTGAGGGAATAGATTGATGTGCTTTCTTGTACATACATTACACTTGCTAACTTTGATAATGTAGGTTTACTGTCCAATATATTCACGTTAGAGATACCTGTTTGATTTTCTATGAAGAGAGTTATATATTGTTGTTGTAAATTTTTCCTTTGTAATTTTTTTTTTTTTTTTCATTTTTACTATATCGAGCATGTTGATGCTACATAATTATTGTTGTAGTTGGTACTGATCTCAGTTTAGTAGTATTTTGAGATAGAACATGTTCAATGTTTTACTACCTTTCATGATTCCCGGAGAGATGAGGAATTTGCTTTTTTTTGGTGTAATAGAAGAAAGATGAAATATTAATTTCATAAATTCTGTAAACTAAAACAAATAGCTGGGTTCATGCAAAAACGCCTAAACACCCTCACGTGATTGTGGTGTCTTGTTGCCCAAGTTAACCTCTAATCTATTGTTGTTTATCCCACAGTCAAATATGAATGTACTCCGCTTAGCTGCCAGCTTAGCCACCCACATATCTTACTTTTGTTTGACATCCTTAAGTTATGTTCAACAAGGCCTGGCCAAATACTGTGAGAAATGCATTCATAAGAAGATAAGTATCCTAGACACAGCCGAGACAAAATAATAAAGAAAACAGCTAAGGAGAATAAGAAATGGGAAGTGGCATTTTAGAGTATTTGTACACTGCCTGTGTGATCATAGTCAGTCCCAGTGCATTACTGAAACCCCTTGCACTTTACATGTCAAGCTTCACCTTTATTGTAGTATTTGTTGTTATTGTTGCAAGGTATTGCAGTTACATTTGCAAATACATTTCAGGAGGAAATATTTTAGTATTTCAATCTTATATTAAACTTTGATATACAGTATCTAGTTGTTCTATGCTAAGACAATGACAAAACAGAGTAGAAATTTGACATTGAATATTCTGATTCACAATTAGCAGTAGGACCTGTGAGAACATCACCCAAAGTAAAACAATATTTTTATTTTCTGAACATCCTGACAGCTCTCCATTGTGCTCATTTCAGTAGCAGAACTACCACTGGATTCTAGTTTCTAATGTTCACTTTTTAGACATTTGTATGTAGATTTGAATTGTTTAAATCATATATGCCTCGTAACAATTTTTATAATTGGTATAATCGTATGAACACCATCACTGATTAATTATTTTACTGAAAACTCTGCAATTTTTCTAAATATTAATTACATTGTGGAGCGTGGATTACATTTTCAGTGTGCAATATTCATTGAAGCACGGCATTCTCACTGATAAAACGATCAACAAATTTAAAGTAATTTATGTTTATTCATGAACAACTCGCATAGTTTAATGTAAAGTCTGAGGAATTGCCATCGAAGCATGTGTGCAGGAGTCACCAGCATTACTGTGCTGCTTTTGTCCATAAAAAAACCTTGTGTTTGGAAAATCATACCAGCATTTTTGTCTCACAGTTGTCCCTTTGAGATGCACATTGCATCATTCTATAGAGATTACAAATAAACATCTTTTTTCTTTTTGGATTTATTTGTGTTTGTCATTCTTTTCTTCCTCTAAATATCTTTATAGGCACTTATACATACTATACCTGAAAATAAACGTACCATCTGTACAATTGAAAACCAATATACACTCAGTGGCCACTTTTAGGTACACTCATAATATCTATCGCAATCCAACGCAACTCTTAGTTTCTATCAGTTTATCAGTTTTGTTGACATTGTCATAGAGGTGTTTAATTGGATTATGTTTTAGACTACTATATTTAGAGGGTAGCTTGACATTATCATCACCGTCAAATGGAAACCACTGAGCCCTCTATCCTGGTTAAGAGGTAACAGTCTGAGGGTGCCTGCACAAAGGCCATTTTCTAAGACAGTGCTGATTTTCAAGTACCCAAACATAAATACTACAAACCTTCATAACTTTCTGCATAGTCACTCAAAGAGTTGCACTGCATGCATAACGAGAAAGTGGTTTAATCATCCCTTTTGATCACGGGCCAAGAACTTATCAATCACCCTGTAATAAATCATGACTGCAGTTGTAGTTACTACAAATGGAATCTTAATATGTAACATTGCACAGATAATTTAGAGACTGAATTTGTGGAGAGCAATCTTATCTTCTCTCTCTTCTCAGACATCCAGCTCAGCAGGCCTGTTTATCATTGCCATGCTTAATTTTCACAGTGACAGTTAACTACACACAGCAGTGTAATGTTCAGAAAATTTGCTTAAAGTAAGTTATTGTATATGACTTGCCTGCTAATCAGACACAGTTATGTATCATTTCCATAAGACTTGATCAGAACAATAAATTGATTTATAAATCGCTTCCCTTCCAACTCTTCATCAATACTGTCTATTCTGAGTAGGTACTATGTGTACAAACTACAATACATCTTGACACCCTGAACAGCTATCTATATTTATTTGAATATTCCATTGAGGGCCAATGATGCCATCTTGACTCCCACCTCTCACCACTCCCTGTGACAGTTCCACTGACACTCTGTCCCAAATCAGGGTGTCCGCCTCACCATCGATCTAACGCCCCTGGCAGGTGGGAATAGCCTGACATCTCACCAACAGAGATGCTGACTGGCTGCTTAAGTACATTGCTGGTGTCCCACCGCATCCAAAGCCCCGAAAACACTGAACCCCTGAGGACTTTTAATTTACGTCAATCTGCATAATCAACTCAGGAGTGGCCCAAATGTTTCGTGAAGGACAAGAAGCCCAGAATGACATGTTACTTAAAGCTGTGATGGCTTAGCAGTCATGGCAGGCCTGTTATTTTCGTCTAGTTTAGGTTTTCAGCTGCACACAAAATAGAAAAATTGAGGTTGCAAAATACTAAAAACAAAAATCTTGAAAAAGAATTAGACAAGCCAGGAAAACACTTCAGTATTTCTTAGGTAGAGTTTGGATTTGGAGTAGCTAGACAGATTGAATGACTGATGTCACACACATGTTGTATGGTTACCTATTAGTATTAAATTGTAAAGTATATTGATACATGACGTATGGTATGTCTGGTGTTCATTCCTCCAAGTGAAGATATTGTTAGACATTGTCAGAATTACAAGTCAAAGGCAGAAATAATATTTTCTCCATTTTCCCACGACCGCTCAAAATTAAGGTTTAAACGTAGTAGCAGCATCTACCATCTACTATAATTATTTTAGCATGTTAGCATGCTAACATTAGCACTAAACACAAAAGAACAAAGCTACGTTAACTCCGCTCGTTTTTGTCCTAAATTATTGATTAAATGTAAATGTTGGAATGGATTCAACATGAAAATTAGGTGATCACTAAATTCATTACACCCCTCCTGAGCGAAACACAAAACATCTGAACCAAATCGTAATAATCAGTGGAATTTGTTGAGACATCTCTACAAAAACCAAAAACGCCATGATAGTACCCAGAAATGCATAAAAACTGGAAACAATCCATCGAACATTTGCTGATATATTTTGGACTTTACATAAGTTGTGACCAGTCAAATATAAGGTCTCCAACAACACTTTGTATTACACCTTAGTGTTGATACACTTTCTGGGTCTGAGTAATTCTGTGGGGAGAGCCACCACAAGACACTGTTGAGTAACTGGAGCAAAAATCATCTAAAGTTTCATTACTTTATTCTCATAAAAGAAATACTTAATTTATAATAAATTAAATAACAAAAATAAATAATATCCAATAAATCTTCAAGTTCCTTTGAACCGATTCCGGATATATTTCAGGAGGATGTGGAATCAACTAAAAATGTACAAGACCAGTATCATAGCTTATATGAAGATACTTCTGTGTAGCATACTGTAATAAAATAAAGTACTGCATACTATGATACATTATACAGTAAATAAAATATGCACACAGTAAATTAATTAAATAGCAAAACCTTAAAAATAGGCTCCAGTGTACAACATGACATTTATCAAAGACATGAGTCTGACTGAAAAAGTTATCATTCCAAGGATGAATCAGTCTTCAAGGCTGCTCTAAATAAGATAATGCAACTATCTCACAACATGTTCACATCAGCTAAGGACATGAATGAAACAAGTGTTTCTTATTTCCAGAGAGGCAGTTTGATTAGCAGGCCGTTTTGTTACACAAACGCTTCATTTAAAACTAATTTCATGATTTAAAAAAGGAGCACTCTCACACAGATCCAATTGGATAAAGGAAATGTTACCCAATATTTTTCATTACAAGAAGGAGCTACTTACAGCATAAACTTTATGCTGCGTTTAACATGCTTACAGATACTGGTGGGAGAGACAGCTACCGTATTGAGAGTCACACTGATGATCAATCCAGTCACGAGGAGTGAAGTTATTCACTACTGATAAATGAAATACTTCATCCTTGTTTCGTAAAGGATGAGACCACTTACAGTTACCAAAGATAAACTGCGAAAACCAACCTGTACGCCGCCCGTAAATGCCACATACAGAGACTCAGAGTCACACAGTGAAAGTGAAATGAAAGGAGACGAACCCAGATCATAAAAGAGAAACGTGTTACGTAAAAACACAGTGTGTTGCAAAAGAAACATGCAGAGTGTGAAACTAGAAATGACATCTGTGTTTGAGTCATCAGGATAGTAACATAAAATGTCTCAACGCTGGAGTCTCTAGAGCCATTCACAAACCATTTATCGTCAAGGGACACCCACTTTAAAACAGGAAGAGGAGAGTGTTTTCATAAGTATTCGCGGGTATTAAGATATATGGGCTTTAAAATATAGTTGATTATACTTGGCAAGGAAAGAGATTCTGTTCATATTTTGGAGGCACTGTCCCTTCTCTAGGCAGGCAGCGGAGGAGAGACTGGAACGAGGCAGTGAGCCAAGACGTGGCTGAAATAACGAACACCCTGTGTGTCAGTGGGTGGTGTGTGTGTGCTTATGCATGTTAAAGCATTGCATGGGGAGTCTTATGTACAAATATAAAATAAAACTCCTTCACACACCTGGGTTTATGTCTTCAGTGAGAACATGCATCCATTAAAGTAAAAAGATTGTAAATTCATGTGCAGCGTGGTGTGCAGCGTTTGACTCCTCTCTCCAGAGCTGAGACGCAGTGTTGGACATCCCGGTTCAATAGAAGCTAAGGACTTCTATTATATAACTCTACATGTGGCTTGCTCTGGAGAGTGAAGGTTGAGGGGTGTGGTGGTGGTGGTAGGTGGTGGGGGGATCTGTCCTGAAGCCAGGAGCCTCTGCATGTGAACACAGTGACTAAACCGCAGGAGTGAACACATGCACTTGTAACTTTGAGAGTGGGAGAGATGCTTGTATGTGGGAGAGTGGCTGTTTGTGTTGTGCATGTGAGAGGATACCTATGCATGAACATGAGCGTGAAGGTCTCTCTCTGAGAGGCTACGTGACAAACTTAACTGTGCGTGACGCTTGTGCGTTGCATGTGCGTGGTGTCTGTGTGGAGAATCCTGGCCACAGTGCTCTAACTGCTAGCGCCTGTCTTTGTGGTCACAGGGCGATGTCACAGGTCCTGTGTTCGGGAAAGCAGAACACTGAGTTCAGCGGTGGTCACACTGGTCGGGCAGGCCGGTGTCTGCTGCTGCCAGTGGATTCCTGCTAATGACCAAGTCCAGGCTGTCTCCAGCCTCCATAATTAGGGGCACAGTTAGACAACAGTCCAAGTCCCTAGTCCTCACACGGTTCACCTGATTAGAATCAATGAAAACCATCATTCAACATGCTCTTACATTCACATTACAATTAGCCTGACATTTTTTTGGGGGGAAAGGGGAAAATTTGTTTCACTTTGTTTAGATTTGTTTTTAGCAGGAATCACAGTGGAGCAATGAAAAACACTATCACACAGAGCAGCCAAAGAGCAATAAAATGGCATAGAGACAGAAAACAAAAAATAATAGCTTTTGTAGCAGATAGACATGATTAGCTAGTTATTGCTGATTTAAAGTGCACAGAGCCAGGCTAGTCATTTTTCCCCTTTATTTTCAGTCTTCATAAGCTGTTAACCAATATCCTGCCTGAGCATACAGTCAAAGACTGGTATTGATCTTCTCCATCTGACTCTGCAAGCAAAGTAAAATGTTTCAAAATGTCAAACTGTTCCTTTTAAGGATGAGGTTTATCGATGGTGACATGGTACCCTTGGGAAGAATGCGGTCGAAAGGCTTTAAACCCGCCTGGTCAGCTGGCCATCTAAGGATCATGTTGATTAAAAACCCTTTCTCCAGAGCCCGCTCGATACACTGGAACCAAAGTCATGGCTCTCGCGAGGTCTTTCTCTGCATCATTACCTGCAAACACATGGCACCTTGAGTTACTCTAAAATATCTAAAGCCTTCTACACAGATTGAAGACAGGATGGACAAAATCAATATAGCAGAGAGTTACATATCCTGACTTTTAGTCCATAGCATGAGTAAAAGTTTTTAAAAAATGGATTGGATCCTGCAGACAATGCAAACTAATACTCGTCTTTCATTATATCATATGCTGCTTCCTAAATGCCTGCAACTCCTGTAAACCTTACATCTCTAGTTTCTAAAGAGGCTTTTTACATTAAAAATTGAAAGTTTCAAATCTCAAGAACTTGGGATAAAGTTCTCCAGAGTCTCAGAGGATATTATAAAACTGTTTTCACAGGCCTAACAGTACACCCATGACTACTAAATGTAAACTGATGGAATTTCCTTTAAAAGCAGGTTCAGCTCATTTAAAATAAAAGAATACAAAGGGCTAGTAAACACCATGCAGTAAATAGTGTGTCACAGTGACCTGTATTACCCAAACAAAGACACTGACATTTGGGGAAGCTACTGTATACTCATATCAAATAGATGAATACTTTTGCAAAAGTATCTCAAGTTGTTGGGTTAGTGGGCAGATGAAACACTAGGTGGACATAATGAAGAAAAATTAAGGCATACCAGGTATTTTATACCATCCCACAAGCATTTACACAAAGATTTTTATTTCACAGTTGCAGTAACTGTAGCACAGCCATTGTCTTTCCTTGCAGACAACAGTGTCCTTATATCCAACCCCTGTATACACTAAATAGCGTTACAGTATCCACAGCCACATGCCTCCGTATCATTTGTTTTCTTGATTTGGAGCTAATTATAAGAAGGTCAGCAGTTTTAACATAACCAAACAAGAAACAGCTTTGAGGTGGGACACATTAGACGTCAAGCTCAGATGACTTTCCATGATATCATATACGATGTGTCAACTGAAAATATTTCTTTTCATTTCCACACTGCAGGGCTGTGATGTGCTCTACACACCCAGCCTGACCCCAGTCAGTCAATCAAACACAGCAGGATGAGATGCAGATGACACCAAACGTACACAGGCGCAGTCTGGGCTCACACCACGTGCAGCTGCTCAGGTAGTGTTGTATAATGAGTGTTGTGTTTTGTCACACACGGTGCAAGTCCTGACTGGCCAGGCATCCACTGGGTCCAGTTACACTGTACTGACAGGAGCAGTGAGTCAAGTGGAGGAGGCACGCAGGTATAAACTTGGTAATGGGCAGATCTCAGGACACTGTTGTTTGTACCTTTGTTCATCAAGTCAGAGTGCAGCTGACTGATCAGTCAATAGTGATAGAGATAAGTTCCAGTAATGCTTTGACTGCGCCTGCAAACAGTGGAGTAATGTAGTACATATGGGTATCAATAAAATACTTTTTTGAGTAGCTACATGCTAGCTAAGGGAAGAAGAAAACAGTTAGGATGCAAAGAGTAAAACTTTGTGAGGGATTTAATACATTACACTTTGTAAATCCTACTTAATAATTATAGGTACAGATATATTATTACTAGGTATAAACCTTCATATACTTGGAATCAACATAATTTGGGATCTAGTGTTACGTAGCCACAGCACCCACCTGTGGGTACTGCTATATTGTCATTGGTACCCTTATGTACAAAAATATTTACACTGTAATCAGTGGGATTTCATGTATTTCCAACATTTGATGAGAAACATTTTAAAGGTATCTCTCAACTAAATCATTGTGCAGTGCCAGAGCTGTGGAGACAAATATCGTTAGGGTCCCCTTGTTCTGGACGGAAAAGGCTCTGGCTCCAGCTTCCACATGTTCAAGTGCTTTTGTTTTAGACTGCATGATTCCTCTTAATGTTCACGTCAGACTGAAACATCAAGTTCGTTGGTCTTGGTCTCTTTCTAGGTATAGACCAGTGCACTACCTGCTGATGTTTGGAAGAGCACAAATGAAAGGGATTATTAGATCATCAGGTATTATAAAAAAAAAAAAAAAAAGATTAACAAACAACACTTTATTATTATAATCTCTGCAGCCCAGCACATTGGCTCAGATGGAAGCAGAGGCATTGTGCAAAAAGGCTTCCCGGTCACTATGGCAGCAGGTGCTCGGCCTGTTTGGTCAGATCATTAACAGATTGCTCTGAGATTATCATAATGTCATCTGGAAGGACTATTTAAAGGACACTGGTCTATGAATACATGAGTAGGACAAAGCAGATGGAGGAGGAGAGGAAACAGGAGGAGGAAGGAGGAGTGAGGGGGACGGGCCACTCTCCAGCTCCCCTGAGAATCTCTGACTGGCCGCAGGTCCTCGAGGTCCTGCAGAGCCTGGGACCAGAAGCCGTCCTCCTGGTTGAGGGTGCCATGGCAACCAGGCGGGCTGACTAATCCATGACAATGCAGGAACCAGAACATGAGAGCAGCTCTGCAGTCTGAGGCCGGGTAATACATAAAGTATATGGAAATGCAGTTTTTGGGGCCGCACGTCGGAGAGTCCCTTTTGAAAATCTCTCAAGACCACAGTGAGGGTTTATTGTAAATTCTCTCACTTGTGGCAGCTCAAGCGCTGACGAGTCCGCTAGATTAGATAAAAGCCTTTAAAGCAGTCTAAGTTTACAAAAGTAACGTCACCCCAAAACAAAAAGGCAGAAAGAAAGTATGTGACACAAAGTTCAGGGGGGAAAAAGAAGTCAAGTGTGAGAGACAGATAAGGCTGATGTATCCTTGCGCTTTAGGTGTTTTGAGAAATGTTTTTTTTTTGTGTGTATAAGGGTGACAGAAAAGATGTAGCGGTGAAACACCAAAGAGTCAAGAAGTTAGTAAATAGATGAGAGAGAGAATACTGAGAAAGAAGAGAAAAGGACAGTTTGGAAAAGCACAAACATGAAAGCATACAACACAAATGAAGAGAAAATAACCTAGAGCGCTCAGAGTTTGTCATTAATAAATTAAAAAGGCAAAAGAAAGAAGCTTTTACTGTTCACAGTGGTTCACAGTGGTGGAAAAACTTCAAAAGTACCACAATTCTATGTGTAAATACTCTATTAGGCAAAGTCCTGCACTCAAAATCCAACTTAAGTAAAAGCGTGAGTATTATCACCAAATACACTTAAAAGTAAGCATCATTCTGCAAATGTCCCTAGCCTATTTTATATGACATTATTACATTTCTAATACCATGCAAAAAAAAAAAAAAAAAAAGTATGAGTTAGCATTTTACTGATGCTGCTGGGTTGAGGTCAAGCTAGTTTGCCTACTTATACACAGCTCAGTAGCTCATCCAGTGGTTTCCAACTAGGGTTGGACCCTCCAAAGGGACGTGCGATGAACTGATGCATGAGATGATTAGCGGAAGCAAGAAATAAAGTCCTGACACAAGAATTTGCTGTTTTTTTACTATTTACTCCTAATCTGATAGAGGTATGTTGCATAAATGGAAATACTCAAGCAAGTAAATGTACTTAAATGACTCTCTCCACCACTGCTTTTATACACATAATATGATTTGAAACCAACCAAATATGTTCTTTACAGAACAAAAAAAACATTTAAAGCTGCACTGACATGAAACGAGATGCTGGACTGGAAGGTGCTCTACCCAGGTATCTGTCCCACCCATCCTCAGTAACTCACTATAAAATGTATGGTGGGCTAAGCCTGCAGAGCTCGAACCGGTTTGCCTTGTGCTTTTAGCGCCTAATTAATATCATAATATATCGATGCTTGAAGATATGTCCCCAAAGAAAAAAAAAACGTGAAAAGTCACTGATCCCATTACATGTGAGAAAGGAAACTCGATTGCCTAGGCAGCAAGCACTCAGCGGACCTCACCTTGGCTACTGTAGCTCAAGGGTCAACTCCTGAGCTATCCCAGGAGCTCATGGCAGAGTCTACATCAAACGGTGGCAGAGTAGACCCTCTGAGCAAGCTTACTGGTCTGAGTCCGTCAGTTCGTCCCTCTCTCTGTGTCACTTAGAAACCCAGCTTCTGTCCAGGCTCAGGACTTGACAGGAAACCAACAGTGACTCAAGTGAGCATTAAACTTTCTGACATTTTCAAACAAAGAAACACTGCTACTGCCTATAAACAGAGCTGAACTAAAACACAGTTTTAAAAGCATATTACAACCTTATTTTTTTCTGATTTGTACATGTCTCTTTATGTTTCTTCCTGTCTTTCTGTCTCTTTTTCTCCCTCCTCTAACTAAAAAGTGATATGTAAATAAAGTTTAACCTGGGCCATGAGACCAAGGAGAAACAAAGTAAATGAAAGACAAAGGACAAAGGGAAGGTATAACTGGATGTTGTCTAGCAGGGATGTTCTTTTCCACAAGAGAATGGACGAGCAGATTTTAAGAAGCACTGAGATAAAAGAAAAACATAGAATTAAATCTAGGACAAAAAACTATTTGAAAAAATGGCAGCCAGTCATTAGAAATAATGTATTGAGCCAATGAAAACAAAAACAAACAGAAATGGATTCTTAATGTCAGTGTAAACGTTTGATGATTTTGCTTTACTTTTTGTGTATGCCTCCTTTGTCTTAGTTTTTTAATCTTTTAACCTGCTTTGCAAATACATTTGCAGGACAATTTTGCAAACTGCTATGAGTAATCAAAAATAAATAAGTTTGGGGAAAAACAAACCAAAAAACATACGGCCTGCTTGTTTCGATTCAGGCATGACCCCTCGCCATATTTGCAGGAGGTGGATGGCCTCGCCGCCGCTTCCTTTCAAACTGACGTTTATTGATGGCCAGGACTCGTCCCCTATATATGGCCCTGGTCCTGTGTGGGTTAGGAGGGAGACATAGAAACCAGAGGCTCAGACACCACAGGCGGGCTGTGAAACCTGTCAGGGCTGCCAGGCGCCAATTGAGAAAGAGACACAGCAGCTGTTTAGGAAAACGAGACAGCCATTGTCAACTGTCTCATTTATTTTTTTTTTAAAAATCGGAAGGGAGCCACTACAGATGACTATCCTCAGCCTAATTTAAGTCTCCTTCTCAGATAACTACCTTGACCCCAAGCCTGTCACCTCCCCCACCCTACCCACACCCCATCCCACCCCACCTCTCTGCCAGGCCTTTCTTGATGAGGCCAGAAATGACGATAGTCATACCGGTGCCAGAAATTGTGATGCCCAGTGGTCCATTGCACTTTCAGCTCAATCAGTAGATTATGGAGCCTGACATTCCAACTCATCTACATAACACATGAAGAAACAGTGGACACCATCAATTAGAATCAAGGTTATATAAGATATAATCAACTCGCAGGGACACAAAACTATTTCAGGGGAAATTATTTGTGCAAATGGACAACACACAGGAGCTACTTTCAAGTCCAGGGAGCATTTTAACTTTATTTCATTCTATTCTATTAAACTGCTTTAAACGCTTGACAGCTATAGGGTAGTACATTAGTCACTGCACACCTGTAAACCAACAGATTCATAGGAGAAAAGGCGAATGGTGTAATAAAAACAAACAACAAAAACAGACAGTGGGGCCCATCTTTGTTTTAAATATAGCAGTGGAAGAAGTAATCAGATCCTTTACTTGAGTAAAAGTACCACTATAATGATGAAATACCCATTGGCAAGTCCCATATTGGCAAATCTTTAAAAGCATTATCAGCAAAATATACTCAAAGTATCAAAAGTAAAAGTATGAGTTACGCTTGAAAATGGCCGAATTCATCGGTCAATGCATAAACTGCCTACTGTTATAGCTAATGAGGCGGGAGCTGGTTTGAACTGCTTGGCGTACAGTTTTGTTATTTAGTCTGGTGTAAAGCTGAGACAGTTAGTGGATTAATCAATCGGTGAATCGACAGTACTTGTATGACAAAGCACTCCTTGGTCATTTTCCACCACCGCCAATTACTGGATTGATGTGTTTAAAGTGATTAATGTACCAATGTTGTCCTCCGGCCCTTCTGATTCGCAGTTTGACCATGTCTCGCCTGCTGTAGGACGCGGCATGCTCCATGGCAGTTCTCCAGACGACGCTGTCGATGGCGCAGCCTGTCTCCGGGCTCCAGGAGTGCCTGTTCCACCGGGACACAAGAGCAAGAGGATCACAACACAATCTGGAACCCAGGAGAGCTGGGCGTTGCTGCTGCTACAAGCGTTCCTGACTCACTATCAAAATCCTATTAGCCTGGTGTCCAGTGGGATCCCTTGGGTGACCGTAACTCACCTCAACCTAATCAACGTTGAGCCCTTCTGAACCAGCTGCTCTGCCCTACTGATCCAGCGCTCTTCTTGATAGCTCAATCCAATTAGGCTTGTATACAGTGTGATCTACAAAACAATTTTATTTGTTCATAATCCCATAAGCCTAGAAAACCTAGTTCACCCTGAGCTGTAAAGAGTTGAAATATCATTACAGTGTCATTGCTACAGATCATTTTGTGTATGTAGTATTACTTGTATGTTGTGAGAGCCGATAACAAAACATCCGGCAGTAGTATTATTGGCTCTGTGCAATGACGGGACATACCCTGTGTGTGCTATACTTCCTTTTCTGATGTCAGAGATGATGAGGGCTTGCCAGGTTTCTTACTTGGAAAACAGAAAAAAACCATGTTTTATTTCAGGATGTATTAACTGTCGCTGTACATATTTTAAATTAACAACCTCTTTTTTCTTTTTGTTGCACTGGTCATAATTTGGCTTCCTGTTTATGCTTTTTTTTTTCTGAGCTAGTTAGAGCAGAAAGGGTAAATGATGAATGCTGGGACAGGCTGGTATTATCAGAGGTAATCGAGGTATGTGCCCTCCTGCTTTGCAAGCCTGGGTTTTATGGATCAGAGAGCTGATTCAGCGATTTTTGCAGGACGCAGCAGGTCCGTGGGTATTATTGAGCAACACTGCCCCCTGCTGTGCGTCCTGTTGCCAACAAATCACCGCTGATGGTGATGCCTAGCTCCACCTCTCCTCTGGGCAGTTTAACGGAAGAAGCCACTGCTGGGAACCACTGACTCTAAAATGAGAGTTTAAGTAAAGATGTAAACTGAAGGTGTAGGCATGATTTACCTTGCAAGAAATGGTTTTAAGCAGAGCATATAATACTCAAAAGATCACCAATCTCCACTGTAGACTCATTGGCCAGAGCGAGTCTCTGAGTTAGCTGATGAGTTTCCTCCACAAGCGCATTCTCAGTGGGATCCCATTGATGGACAACAGTCTGTCTCCCACTCCAGCAGCCTACACCTGTACACAGAAAACACACATAAAGCACAGAAATGAGAAATGTCAGAAAAAGAGTTAGGAAATGACCATCACAATTTCTCAGAGTGTGAGGTGAGGTGATATCTTCAAATTGTAAGCGAAGCTATTTATTCATCTTGGAACTATTATCTTTATTTATTCCATCTCATGGAGGTGAAGAGACATGAGAACCATAAGCACTCAAGTGGCCAGTTTATTAGGGGTACACAGCTTAACTAATGCACCTAGTAAATCTTTAAGGCTATAATGTTCAATTTTTTATTTAAACGTTGCAGAGGTGCTGATTTAACTGTATGACTGCTGTCGGAGGCTGTAGTCTGTAGTTGATAAACTGTAGTGTGTTAACAAGAGAGGTATTTCTCTTTTATTTAGCCTAAGCTCAGTGACATGATGGAGGGAAGATAAAATAAACACATGGTGGTAAAAGAAAGTTGAGTCACAAAGCAGTGATCACATTTATCCACTAATTAAAACATATTAAAATATCAGCAAGTAGAACTTAAAGTCTCAGGAGGAAAAAGTGTCTAGCTTCAGTTTTCCTTTTTTAATCTTTTTATGCAGACACAACTAGTCTTCCAGCTTTCTTGTTTGCCAATTTTTGTGAATTTAAAAATAATATAACCCCCCAAAAAAATAACCCAAAACACATCAATCACCAGACAAAGGATGGAAGCAGCAAAGAGTGTGATGGTTTGCTTAATAGAAGTACTTAACCATACTTAAGACTTATAATGACAATTACCAAAATTGTCTGAGGTTAATTTTATGTCAGTTAATTAACTTAATAGACTAATAAACTTAACCCATGCTAGATTGGGCAAGGTTTTAAATTTGTACTTTTAGTGAAATGAGCACACAGCGTCATGAACTTTACCAACATGTCACATAGGCTGAATGTTTAAAATGCCATCTCATAAAGTTAGAAACATTTTGCCATCATTGATATAAACAGTACGAAACTGACCTTTAATGAGCCTGAAATCACCGCAAGCAAAAAGCCCACATACAAGGAGAAAAAATCACACATATCAGAGCATTTAATCACACCCCTAATTCGCGCAGGGCAAGTACTGAAGCACTGTCAACTGATATTAATTCACTAGTGACCGCTGCTCATTAACCTTATGCGTGGAGACTGAGACACCAACATCACAGTCAGATGCTGTACTGGATTTACCCTGTTCAACTGCTGCTTACCATCTGTTACAAGACCCAGGGGAGATCAGTCTCATTGCCGGCACTATGACATAAATATTAATTCTATGAGACAAGGACAGATACTACGCACTGGGCCTGTTCATAGAGTTGTGTGTTAATTAGGCTGTAACATGTAGTGTTGATCAACACAGTACACACCAATATAGGGGCGGATTAAAAAACAAAACAAAACACTGACTGCATCTATGGACGATGGATAATGTGATAGATTCATTACTGGACGCTGTAGCCTTCTTAATTTGCTGAAACACACTTGAGACTTAAGTAACTGTCATAATAATTGTAAAAACCATTAACATCTCCCCAATTAGACCATCAGAAAAAGCAAAAAATCCAAATATCCCAAACCAAAGTTGACGACACATTTCTTCGCTTTTTTATCTGACCAGCTGTCAAAGATTCCAACCTGCAAATTTTGAGTTTATCATCTTAGAAGACTGTGAAAGTAGGAAATATTCACATTTGGGAAGTTGGTATCAGTGATTTGTGGCATTTTTGTTAAAAACGCTTTTAAACGACAGGGGGATCAATAAGGGCCAAACAACAAATTCTTGCCCTAGGCCCATAGGAGGTAAATCCGCCATAATCATAGTGACGCCACAGTAAAAGTCAGGAGATTCATCAGTCAGGCTTTGTCCTATGGGGACCAAGAAATGTCTGTATAAACTGTCATGGCAACACATCCAATAGCTGTTGAGATATTTCAGTTGGACCAAAGTGATGCACTAATTGAGTAACTAATGGACAGACCCACACTGCTGCTATCCTAAAACCAGCATGGCTAAAAAGAAAAACAAACAAAAAGCGGCAAATATTAGATGAAACAATAAGTATAACTTGTGTAACAGATCCTATGACCCCCTAAAATTTGATTCAGGACTCATTTTGTGGGTCCAGACCCCTGTTTGAGAACCACTGCTGCATTAGACAAATGCAGCCTCCTCCCTTCAGACGCATATACTATTGAGACACCAGGCCAATTAGCCTTTTTTCCCACATGTGGCGCTTCATTGCCGTTGAATGATTACACCAAGGCCCTCTGTTGAAGGTGACCTCTATGACATTTGTTTACTCATAGGGTGTCTCATTGCTACCTCCTCAGCTGGGCTGTCGGCCCAATAAAGCGGATGACTGGGAGCGGACAGGGTTTCTGTGGCAAAGACACCCCCTGCAGCTGATCCCAAACCTGTGAGCGGATCCCCCAGACGACCACAGAGCCCACATGAAAACCTGCCCCTGGGGCCGGCTACAGAACCGGGACGGGAGATACTGAGGAGAGGGAGAGGGAGGGACACATCAGACAGAGATATTAGTGGAGAAGTGGCAGATAAAATGGAGCAAGGAGAGGGACTGTGGGAGACAAAAAGCGGGAACGTGAAGGGGAGAAGAGACATGCACCCACAGAGACTATACGGGAATGGAAAGGAATGAGTCACTTATCAGAGTTTATGTCAGTCATGTTTACTGGCCAGAATAAATCTGTTCACACAGTGAGGGGACAAACAGGGAGGAAAGGTGTTTTAACAGCTCTGCAGCAACATTTTTTTAAAGGGTCACCATTCAAATGTTGGCAAAACACATTCTGTCACTTAACCTCTGGTTGTTTTAGCCCTGCAAATAGCTTTTTGGTTTTATTTGTCTGGGTTTTGAGATTTCAGCGTCATTTCCAATAGAATGGATGAACAGTAATTCATTTATGGCGTTAACAGCACTAAAGTTACATTAAGTACTTACAAATGTCCCTGAAATATGTTTCCAGTTGTTATGAGTCCTGTACCCCAAGAAATGTCTAACACAATAATTTGTCATTTGTCATTAAATTTAAAACCTCGAATACTGATAAAAAATCTAACAACACTAAGAGTCAACAGCCATGCTAGCAGTTCTTTACATTAGCTTAAAGTATGCTTTGAGTTAGATGCTACTAGCACACAAACGTTAAACAGGTTTTAATAATGCTATCGCTCACTTTAGTTCCGTGTGCTAACATTTGCTAATTAGCACTGAGCACAAAAGTAGGTATTAGCTAAGTTTTAATGAGAATTAGTTTTGCAGGTATTTAGTATTGGTGGCTATGCTGAACAAAGCAAATTTTAGCCAAGTAATGACGCCGATGAAAAGTTACAGGATCACTGTGCGATTGTGGTTCATCATGAGGGTGACATGAACTGTTGTAATCAAATTTATGTCAATCCATCCACTAGTTGTTAGACCATCGTTGAGATTATTGACAAGCCAATCAAACCACAAATACCAGAGATTTTTGTGTGTTTTCAGTGAAAATCTCTTACCAAAACTGGGTTGAACAGTGATGCTGAGGTTCATGGATTATCTCATTTTAACAGTTACTACATTTATGCCTTTCATTTTTTGTTGATTAATTTGTCCTCTGACATACAGTATATATACAATTCCATAAGTCTGTGTTTTGACATAAATGTACCAAAAATAACCTGCCAAAAAGTTTTAAAAAAGTTGGTTTACAGAGAAATCTTCTGTGGAATTGGTGCCATATAAATAAAAATTGACTTGACTTGCAATAAAACAAACTCTTTCACTCCTTGCATTACGCTAGCAGAGTGCCAACAACCTCTCCCTTTGAAGGTTGTAATGTTCAGTTTTTATTAAACTGCTTGGTTATGATTCAACTCATGATGATTTTATAGAATGCAATGGTGGTATAAACAATGGCGTTGAGTACAGCGAGGTGTTTCGTTATATAGCCTACCCTTAGTGATGTAAAAAACAGGTGGCAAAATCACCTGTCACCCGTCAATGTTATACAAAAGATTTCAACAGCACCAGAAACATTAGTTTCATTAGGTGTACCTAATAAACAGGCAATGCCTCAGCATATAAAAACCACAACTAAATGTGACGAAATGTGTCTTTGTAATTTGTTGAAGGACCATTTAATGGGGAAAAAAAAAAAAAAAGAACCATGATGCCTTATCATACGTGAGCTCTTGTGGCTTTTCTTCCTGTTCCTCCTCTGCCGGTGGTGGAACTGCGGGGCCAGGGGCGATTGAGGATGGGACAGGGCAGAGTGTTGCTACCTTGGCTGTTGAAGCCTGAGGTGGCTGTGGAGAAGGGGAGAAGCCACCACTCACCAGGGACAAGAAAGGAAACACAGCACTACACGTATCAAAAAGGCTGGTACAGTGAGAGTAAACCACACCACCGTGACAGTTTATTCACATCCACGTCAGCGGCAGCAGCATACACTCGTGGAAATATCATGTAACATAAGACAGAATTGGTGGTAACAGTGTTGGAGGAAACCTCTTTGGGAAAAGATTTAACAAAATGTGCAGAAGAAAGGCTCCAAGCAGGAGGTCTCGTCACTAGCAGCAGTGCTGTCACAAGTGATAATCAATCTCACATTTGCAGTGGTCCTACATGTGGGTGGCTTGGGCTGTTCCATGTCTTGCTGTGGCTGGCATGTGGGGATGGCGTTAGTTGCTGCTTTGGTCCTGTGATGATGGTTGTTTTCTGGCATCTCTTTACTGTAGCAGCAAGGAGGCGAACACATCCATTAAAGTACAATCGGATCCACTCTCTACATCTGCTGTTACACACTTCAGCCTCACCCGTGAAATCACGCCATTCCTGTGTCTAAATTTGTACCACACCACAGTGCCCCGGAGGATAATTCAGAGCAGAAGTAATTGATATTTAATGTTTTCACATGGTGCGCTTAGATAAATCCTGTGAATGAATGTATTTTGATATACTGAGAATCAGTTAGGACAGGGATGAATGGGAAGTGGTGCAGGGTCTAAAACAACCAAAGAAAAAAAAATCTACTTTTACTAGCAAGCTTCCAAAACTGAGTGCAAAATTGAGATCATTTTTAATTTCTACTTCCTTTCAAAAGAGCCCTCGAGGAAAAAACAGTCTGAGGCTGACTGCAGGGCATGATGAGGAAAAGATACTGGCTGTTTGGAGGCATGTATTTAACCTTGATTGGTCATTGTTGAATGCTTGATTGCTGATGATGCAGCAAGTCTGTCTCTGGATCTGACTGACCAACAGTCCGATTAAAATGTGCTTTAATTCTAATCTTTACTTGTTCTATATTCATGTATGGGGTTTTTTTTTTTTAGCAACTCTGTTGACCTTTCTGCTTTGAACCAAAGGAGAGCAGCGATTATTGTTTATTCTGAGAGGCATTTATCCCCTCATGTAAAGCCTGTGCATCTGTAAATAAACAGTATTTATGAAACATGCAAAGGGAAACAACTGACCCATATGGATAATAATTAAGAATTAACTTTCTCATAGATTCATAGCTAAATTTGTCGAATGTTGGCGTGATGCTGCAGTAATCCTTGCCGCCCATTTGCAGGGGCCCAATCTCTGACAACTTGCTCACATGGATGGAGGATTTGCTGAAACATGGATGACTACAGTGGCGCCTGGGATGTTCGCCACATTCTGGGACCCAGTTAAATCCAACTGTGACATAATCAGAATACACGCAAGAGAACTCCGCCCTTTTCACAGAACCAATTTCCTATCGACTCAATCAAACCTGTTAGAAGCTCTGGCTTTGCTGGCTTATGTTAAGCCCAATTAGGGAAGCTCTCCAAGAAAATGGTGTTTTTTTTTCGACGACGCTGGTGGAAGGAAACATTAACTCCCAACTTCTTAGTGGCCATATCAGTTCGATAAATCCCAGAGGAGATTAGACAAATTGCATCTTATAATCATGCTCATCCTGGGGGAAAAGAAGCTGAAAATACCGTCTTTCATATTGTCGCAACGCCTTTTCAAGAACTGAATTGTAACTGAATTGAAATTTTAGAAGACAAACACACGCCTGTAATTTTATAGAAGTTGACATGTACTGCATAACATTGCAATGAGCTCAGTTCAAGTATTTCACTGAGCAGGCTTGGATAGTGTTCATTTGTTTGTCCTAAATTACAAATTCTAAGTACTTGACTTTACTTCTCTCAGTATTTTCTTTTCATGCCATGTTTTATATAAACATTACACATTTTATGGTTCCAGCTTCTCAGATGAGGATTTGCAGATTTTCCTTTGATTATTTTTTTTTTTAAACAGGTTTTAAGAAGCATTTTTAGAATTTTTTAGACTTTGACTATTAGTTGACAAAACAAGGATTGTTGTTGTTACCAGCTCTGGGTGATGCAACAGGCAGTTACTACTATTGTCTGACTTTTTACAAATCAGAATCAATTGATTACTGAGAAAAATAATAAGGAGAGTAATGGACTATGACCATAATCAATAGTTGAAGGCCTATGCAAAACTGGCTCCACCTCAACCAGCTTTTGCAGTATTTTAATACTGTACTTTTCCTCGATTATTCTGACATACTTTCACTTCTAATTAACATTTTCACTGCAGGACTTTTACTTGCAGAGGAGTATTTTAGGGTTGTAGGATAGGCACTCTCTAAAACTGGTGTTTGGGAGTATCAACTCAGTATAAATTAAGAATCTGATTAAAAGACATCAGTAAATAAGAGAAGACAGATGGAAGTTTTGACGAAACAAAAGGCAAAACCTACAGACTGACCACCAGGCAGATAAAGAACGAACAGAAGAAAGGGATTCAGTGATCCCAGAGAAAACTAAAGTCCTAGCTATTTCTCCCTCAACATGTTGTATGATTCTTCCCGGTACCACATGTTAAGTAGCCCTGCAGCTGCTGACCCAGAAATAAGTCTGTGCAACATGGCACGAACATGATCTCTGACAGAGAAACTGTGTTTGTGTGTGTGTGTGTGTGTATCTGTATTTGTGTGTGTAGCTTGTTGGCATGCATAAGAGGACAAGAAGGCAGAGGGATTGTGGCTGCAGCGCACACACACACACACACACACACACACACACACAGAGGCTGATTCACAGCACATGGGAGAGGGCAGCTGAGGCAGCCAGCCTCTTCACAGCTGTAGGTAGAATAATGAGAGCAAAAACAGTCACAATACATATGGTGAGGACAACATGCTGAACTATAGTCTGCCCAATGTATTCTCTGCACACACAACCATCACAAAAAAATGTAATAATATTATGTAGTGTTGAAACACCAGCCATTGTCCTCTATAATCTTGCACTGCCCCGCACATTCACATATTTACCCAGCATGTAAATTTGCCTAACAAATGTGACATATAAATTTACCTACCTTTTTTATCTACTGTATATGCTGTACTATACACAGCCCATCTACACAGTGGTCCTAAATACTTATTGCATGCAGTGGAAGAAGTATACAGATCCCTTTATTTAAAACACTCCATAACAAGTCCCACCTCTAAAATCCTACTTGGCAAGTAAAAAACCAGAAGCAAGAAGTCAAGAGTAAAAATACTCAGTAAATGTCCTCTATGACTGTTGTAGATGTTTCTCAAGAGCGAAGTTAGTTTTAACTTCTTTACACAGCCTGAATTTCAGACCAGCATTCTCAAACAGTAAAACCTAGGTTGATCCCCTTCAAAGGGTCAGCAAGATAAATTTTGAGTGGTCATGATGATTAATGAAAAAGGATAGGATTTTTTTAAAAAAACTTTACTTTTAATCTTTTCTTTTTGGATAATTGTGCTCTTTGCTTCAAACTATTAAACTTAAACCACTGAGAAGTTTAGAGGGGAAATGTCTCTTCAGAGGAAGTGCTCATAACTCATACACTTCTAAAATGTGACAAGGGGCCCCAGCTAGACTCTTTTTTTTTCTAATAAGGGCTCATATGCCAAAAAGGTTGGGAACCATTGGTTTAACTCTTTAACGGTTTATTGCATTTTATATGTTTCATTGTAAAAATCTAATCTAGCTAGTAACCAACTGTCAATTAACAGTAGTGGATTTACAGTTGAAGGTTCTGGAAACTTGTGAGAGAAATCTTCACTCTTTTCTGACACATTTTGTACAACAGATCAATCAGTCAACAAAACAAATGAATCAGCAATGAAAATAAGAGCTAGTTGCATTTAAAATAAAAATAAATAATTGCACAGTGTTATCCAATGTCACTTGCTTAGTGTGAAATCATGTCTCTTTCACCGCTGAGAGTCATCTATCTCCTCTTTTTCTTTTGTGATTCTTACAGACTTGTGGTTAGAAGTGGTGCAACTTGCAGGACATACCTGTGTCTTCAGTGCCTGACAGGAAGTCTGCTCGACTGGCTGGAAGAATCTCTAGTTTGACAATATCTGAGGTACTGGCTAGTAGCTGCGGGCTCCATCAGGGAGCAGTGCTCTGTGCTGGTCCTGTCTATGGACAGGAGGATGTCACTCCATGGCAGCGCCCACACCTGAGAGAGCAGACACAGCCAGACTGTGGGAGGAAAGTTTAGTTGGGAAAATGTCTGTGAGCAGTAAATGTAAGAGGCGTTGGTTTCACCTTTCCACCACGCTGTTAGCTGGCTTTATCTTATCAATAATGATAACTTGTTTGCTCCTGTATATTGTTGTGTGAGTCATCCTGCTGGCAGAGGGGCCTCACTATCTCCACTGAAAGAGGGCCTGAGGCTTGCTGCACTGCCTCTGAAACATATTACACACACAGAGGTGACAGGGGGCAGCAAGATTACTGGATGCATCTATAAATCAGGAAGATAATACAATCTTACAATCGGTACATTCTTGTCTGACAAAGAAAAGACCCCCAAAAATGTGATCAGATCTACATTGTTGCAGGTTTTCTCAGTTGTTGTGGCACCTTTACCAAATGAAAGTCATTAATACAATTTCAACCACAGTTCATTCTCCTCAGGACATTTATGTATTTGTTGCTGCCTGACCCAGTGATATGTTCGTGACTAAACCGCCACACCGCTGCTTTCTAATGGTTTGTATCACTCTCAAGCACATTTATCAAAATGTTCACTGTGTAGTGCCCGGAACACATTCAAAATACTGCACAGAACCATCTAATTATTCAAACATAAGGCTTTCATTAATCTGGCATTATGGATGGATTACTGAGCAGCCCAACTGGGCACAGTAAGCACATGGGGTCAGGGAGGCCTGTGCCTACCAGGCAAATGTCACTGAATGAAACACAGACCAACCACCAACAGATGCAAAGAAAAATACATACACACAAAGATGCAAAATGGCTAAGATAGACCCAAATGAGTAAAATACAGAAGCAAGACCACTAACAGACTCAGACAAAGATGCAAAATGACTAAAACTACTTGCAAAACAACTAAAACAGATACTAAATAGCCATAAAGAGACAAATGACCCCTTGGAGAGATAAATCATCATAAAGTAATAAATGCCAAAAAAAATAAACACAAAAAAGACCAAAAAGAGGTGTAAATCAACTAAAAGAGATGCAAGACAACAACAACAACAACAAGATTAAATCACAAACAAACCAAAATAAATGCAAAATGAGAAATGATAGACATTAAAAACAACTACAAACATTGGTGTTTATGCCTCTTTCTAGCTCCGGGGTGTCTTGCTCCCTGGGTGTAGGGAAGGGTGGGGGCTTACATGTCTGTGTACTGGAGTTTGTTTTCTCAAAATGGTCCATGTGGCACTATCCTCAGTTTTTAGTGTAACCATTACCATGCCGTGAAAAGCAGTTTATATGTGCAAACTAAGTCATTTCTGAGAGACATTTACACCACACTTGGTAAAATTGTGTTATTTAGTATAGGTATCATGTTAGGATGCTCATACAGAACCTATTTATTTATAATTATGAACCTCTGACTGATTCAGGCCAGCAGGAGGTCTGAAACCTGAATCTCAATGCACAGAAAGATAATGTGTGTCAACTGGTCCTCGGTGACGGCTCCCACTTTGCACAGACCAGCTAAAGTAAAGCATCTTTGAGAATTAGTCACCATGACCACATGGCGGTTATAACTGTGGCTCTTAGTCACTTAGTGAGCTCCGTGTTTAGTGTTATATTTCATTACAAAAGATTGTGGATATTTTTGATTTGATTTACTCTGGATTTTGAAATTTTTGAACATTGTGTTTTGGTCCCAGTTGGTTAAGCAGAAATGCGTATTGTTGGTGCAAGAGGGAAAAGAGAAGCTCAGTTATTCCATGCAAATTTTATTTTAGTTTCCTATGACTTTACACTCAATTTTACTACCAACAGCGCTCTTTCTGGCGTGGTTGCTTGTTAACTGATTGGATTAACTAAATAACTAACTAGTTGGTGTTGCTGGTCTTCTCTTGTTAGGGAAAACCTGTGTTGGATGTAAGCGACATGGGCATTCATATATTAATGGGGGAAAAGCTAGCATGCTGCATTATGGGAACTGTAGTATCAAGCATTCAGGGCTAAAACCTGATATCTCGCCTGCTGCTTAAATTTTGATCATTCTTCCATAAGTCTGTCTCTCAGAAGTGTCCCTTTAATACACTGATGGAAAGTTTGTCATCTCGTCTCTGAAACATGCAGCGTCATTGTGTCTGTTGCTCATGTCCAACCTTGTTTTATTGAGGTCACATTAAAAAAACATCCTTAAGAAACAAAGACTGTCCTAAAGTTGTCCTGAGTGACACACTGCCTGGAAAAATAAAAATCAAGTACTGCAATGACTTCAAAGGAAAAGAATATTCTTTTTTTTTAATTTTCTTTTTTTTTGTTTTTAAGCTGAAACCTACTATGATTCAGGAGAGAGAAGAGAGACTCATATATTATGACAAAACACTGAATATCACCCATCTACCTTTCCTGTTGAAGTGTGCTCGGCCCAAGTGACTCCCCTGGTGGCGCTCTCCAGCACCAACACTCACCAACATCCACGCAGTCAAACGGGCCACATTATTTACCCTCAGAGCAACGCTGCCCTCTACCATGCCTCCACATATTCCTGTGTGTAGGTGTTTCACCCATGACAGAGACGTCATACTCAATCAGGAATATAGCCTGGCCGCCTGTGCATCAGCATGGTCAGCCAGCTGTTTTCTCTGTTTTAAAGTATCCGGCCTATGTTCAATACCCGCCTCCCTGCCTCAAAGCGCCCTCTGGAGACACACACAGAAGGAGAAAGAAAGGAGAAATAAATAAATAACAAATAAACAAATAAAACACAGGCGCATCGGGCATGTAAGATGCTCATACAGGCGCGTACACCAGTCACACAGTAAATCATTAAACAGTTCCATACGAGCTGCCTCTCCCAGGTGAGATGAAGGGATGAAACCAGAGCAACGTCAGAAAGCCTTTTGATGAGAATTATAAGTTGTTCTATGTTTGGTGTCGCAGTTTTATGAAAAGTGTAGTGCTGCATTATTCTAGTGGATGAGTAGCCCTTCTGCTTTGAAGATAGTATACTCTATACAAGCAGGCCATGCTCTATACAGCCGCCTGAGCATAAGAATGAAATAGAACAAGACATATAATGCGCATATAAAAAATATAATATAATTTAAAATATATAATATAAAATATTGTTGATTATAAACTGTGATGCATTATTCACAAAACTTAATTTTATATGGGTAAACATAACAGTTTTAAGGTAATTAGTAAAATACATATTTATTAGTCTATACATCCAAATACAAAAGGAAACACATGGCATGCACACATAATAATTTCAATAGTTCACCATGCACAAGTGTTCAAGACATATAATGTATAACATTAAGAGCCAAACTTTATATATACAATATATGTACACACACAAACAGTAACTCATCAAATCCATGTCTCACCTGTCAGCAGGACCCTGGGTTCAGACGGAGGAGAACCACTGGAGGATTGAGACCTGCCAGTCTTCATGGAAGTTTCTCCCAAAAATAAAACAAAACACAGAGATAAGTCATAAATTTAGCTAATTGTTTTACTGAATGGTTTATTTTTTTAAAATAACATCCACCTACCTCATGACAAACCCAAAGCTAAGTTTCTCCTGTAAACACACTTATGGTTTTGGTTATGACTCCTGAGGGGGTCTTGAACTGAGTAGAGAGAAATGATGTAAAATTCTCACCATAATTTGTATCTATGTCTCTAGTGCTGAATCATGAGAATTGGAATAAAGCCTGTGAAACATGTTAATTAATCTCAGTGGAGAAATTAATTTCTCTCGTATTTGATCCATGCTATATCGATTTAAGAGCATGACAGTCAGCAGCGCTGCTTCCGGGACCATCTCTGTTTCTGGAGGCCGATGCCTGATCAGGGAAACCCAATAAGTATTGATTTGTGATATTCTTAGGTTGAGTTAAACGATACAAACAGTAAGTTGACAACTTTGAAAACCCGTAGCTGTAACTGTGGTTTTAACACAACTGAAAAGACTATTTTTAATGTAAAAGGAGGTGTTCACAAATATATACATGAAATGAAATAACTGCTCAGTGTAACTAGAATATATAGTATGTTCAAGATACATAGTAGAATATTTAATTTTTTAATGCCATAATTTACTTCAAAGGAATGTCTGTGTTTTTTACTTATTGCACTGTCTCTCTCTAAAGCACTTTGGTCAAATATTTGTTGTTTTAAATGTGCTCGCAAATACGCTTGGATCGATCAGATGCATGTTTTGGTGTGGGAGGATATTAAAGCAGCTGAAGAGCACAGAAAAACACACAGAAAAACACACAGAAACATGTAGAAAAGCCACAGTGAAGATGAGTGTAGAAGTCAAATCAGATGCCAGACTTCATTTGGATGTACAGGTCTGAAGCTACAGTTAGTTTTTGTTTTCACAGTGTGGAGCCTCAGCTAATTAATCTCAGTTCCTACTTGTATAATTTGTTGAACTTGAAAATACGTAGCATGTTTATTGTTAAGAGGATCTTCTTCAGCTTCCATTAATGCACTTCCTTGTCTTCAAATGCTCCATTAGTAAACACAAATATATGTGGGATAAGATCTGTACTTATATATGAACTCATATACTTCTATAATAACATTCATTAATGGAAAAAAATATGTTTACATGACACCATAGTCTCTATATTGAACTGTATCTTTAAAATAATTTGCTTTAGGTCTTAGAGCACAGCTTAGAGATGCTCATGGTTTTGGCTTTGTGTTTCTGGTGCTCTGTCGGTCCCTCTCCTGTCTTCTCTGTAGCTCCACCCAGGTGCTAGCTGATCAGTCATCAATGAGCGGCACCTGGCTTTGAATGAAGTGCTTAAAAGCTCCTGTGCCAGCAACAGAAAAGAGAGGCTTCTAACATTGGACTGTTGAACTTATGTGTTTTGTGTTGCTGTTGTGTTTTGACTTTGACTCTTTTGTAGTCTTGATTTAGTCCTTAGTTATTCTGATATGTTTTTATGTCAATAAATCCCATGGATTTGGTTGGGGTTTTTTTATTGGTTGATTTGGGTCAGTGGTGAACTGTTGTGCAAAACCTTTAGGGGCACCTGAGGGTGGTGCATAACAACCTGAAAGGACAGTTTTACTAATAAACAACAGGATACTTAGATGAAGTCTGATTCTGACAGGCAGCCAAGATCATCTGGGAAGCATTTTGTTAATGCTAGTGTGATATGAACAGGGCACAGCTACTCTCGCAGCTCTATTTGCAACTTCTGTATATCCTTCCTTTTAGATATAACCATGTTTGTAACACCTGCAGGGACGTAGGGAGAACACTCCACATATTATCAGTGTGCTGAGACAAAGTGATACTCGGCAGCCTGTTTTCTTGAACTTGCTCCAAAGGGAAACATTTCAGCTTTTATGTGTACTCTTCTTAAATATCTGAACATTTTCTACAAGTGGGTGTCTCTGTTTGGTGAGACTGTCAAGCAGAAACATGCAGATATATTATTATTAGACACTAAAATTTAATGTTGAGCCCCTCTGGAAGTTAAATGTCACAGGTCTTCAGAGCATAAGCCAGAGCTCTTTATGGTTAATAAGCTTGTTGATAACTAATGTATTTCTCATCTGTGTGCATGCTGACATACAACACATTTGTTTCAGTTTGTCTAAATGTCTTTCTCTATCTGCAGAGATTTTCAGGCAGAATATCATGTCATGGGCTTCACCTACCGAACGGAGGCAGCTCGTACTCCACCTCCAGCACAACTCGCTCCCCGATGTTCTTCAGCAGGCTAATAATCTCATCATGGCGAAGCTTTGACAGGTTGATGCCATTCACTGACTTGATGTAGTCTCCTACATTCAGCTGGTCACTCCTGTGGAAAGTGACAGACACGCTCACAGATTCACTGTTGTTGGATTTTGGAATTGCAGTTGTGGTTATCTCTTATTGAAGGGGCAAGTTTAACATCTGTAATCTGACACACGTGGCTTGTAATGATAAACCCACATTTAATTATCAGCACAGACACCTACATCAAGGAACTGACCATTTATAGCAAATGTTATATAAATTCAGCAGAAAAGACTCTGCTGTTTGAGGCAGCTGTGAATTAATAGTTAATCCACTTTAATATTATTAAACACCTACACAAACATAAATCTTGATTAAATCAACAATACTAAATACCACATGAGGAGGAGGTTGAGGAAGCAAACAGCACTGGCATGAGCGAAATCATCTGAGTAACAATAATAAATGTCAGGTTGTACACTTGCATCATTTTCACTGGATGTTACTTACCACACAGCTGTGAATAAGACAGTCACGGTGAAGCACATTGGGAACAGCTGATGCCCAATCATCCTGTAGTGACGCGACTTCAGTAATTTGCTTGGACTGACAGTACGCTTATTTCTTGTTTTTTAACGAGCCACAGCTTTCACTCTCATCACGTCAAACTCTCTGAGCCACCTGTTTGTTACAGTTAGGCTCAACAGTGTGTGTGGGGGGGGCTAACAGCAACATATTGGCCCCAAAGCCTCCTATCAAGTTGATCTGATCATGATCAAAATGAGATGCAGCCATCTAATCTGAATAAATACTACGGCTGGGTTTTACTGCGTGATCCTACGGTGTAAAAGAAGCAGAAATGAAAACTGATACAGTGATAGAAATATGTATTGAATATCTACAGTAAGTAATCATGATTTGTTGTGTCAATTTGTGTTCAAGTTCGAGTTGTGGTAATTTAATTCTAAATCCCATTGTTGTATGTAGCCTAACATACCACTGCTACAATTATTATTAATCTTATTATTATCACTATAAATCTTTGTGGATTGTGCTACGTTCTCTTTCCTCCTGCCCTGTCACTCTTCCTCTCTCAACCCAACCCGGCGAGGCAGATGGCCGCCCAACCAGAGCCCCGCTCTGCTTGTGCTTCTAGCTTCAGTTTTTCCTCACCACTGTAACCAAGTGCTTGTCCATGAGGGACTGCTGGGTCCCTGAAAATAATATTGTAAAGAGTATGGTCTTGACTTGCTCCATATGAGAAGTGATTGATGATGATATGGCACTATATACATAAAACTGACTTGGCGTACAGAGCCAGTTGTGTAGCATAGTGAGAGTATGATGATGGCTGAAAGCCTCTCCTCGTCAGACGCTGACAGAGATGACTGTACATATGTCATTCTGAGTCAACACGCTGCTCATTGGAGAGCTAATTAATCAAATAGATGTTGTGCCCTGCTCGCCCCTCTCACCTTTGGGCTACTGCCAATCAGCACTGACAGCAGACAGACAGACCGACAGACGTCTTAACCAGCAGAGCTGACCGGCCTTGTCATCTGGTCCAGTCTCATCGCACAATGTCTCTGCCAGTCTCTCTCCTGTCTGCCTGCGTGTCTCTCTCCACCCAGTAAATTAGCGAGCACTTCCACACAAGCATGAAGTCAGCTGTGGGAAGACAAGCTGCTTGGAAGAATTAGCACAGTGTCTGTCTTTAAACCTCCTTGGACTTGACAAGCGATGGCATATTGGGCCAAGACATTTTCATAGAGGCTGTGTCATTCTTACAAAACTGTGTTTGTGTGTGTGTGTGTGTGTGTGTGTGTCTCTTCAGTCACACGCTGCTTAATCATCATGAAACGTGAGTCTTCTGCTACATTTTTTCACGAGGCTGATGTTGGGGAAAATGAGTTTAATGTCAGTGACGCTGGGGAAAATTAGTTTTAACGAGTTGTAATTAAGCCATCTTTGAACATAAAAAACAACCTCACATCAGAGTTATACTGAATAATTACCACCATGCAGTGAATTAAGCATTAAGTGACAAAAAAAATTTAAGAAATTAACATCTAAATTTCAGTTCATGACCACATCCTATATAGTATCATGGGGACAAGCCCAGCTGTGGCATTACTCTGTGGGTCAGCATCACACTGCTCTAACCCAGCGCCTGCAGTCCTGCAGTTAGGGTGAGCTGGTGTAACTTTGCAACACGTGCGCATTTGCGGGAGCAGAATAACAAGTCCGGACAGCTCGGCATGGTTGCCAGGTTTTGACCGCATCACAGAGCAGAGATCTCACCTGGCAGCTAGCCCACCTGGCCGTAGGTTTGACACTCTGGGCTTGCCATCCTTATCGGACCCTCCGGAGATGGTGAGGCCGAGGCTGCTGCCTTCCCTTTTCATCAGGTCCACTGTGGTCACTCCTCGGTACTCTTCTGCTGACAGATAAAGACAAAGGCACAGATCCACAGTCAGCATTAGCGTCTGCTTGACAGAATCACCCCGTCTGAGAGGCAACGAAAGGCTCCTTTCTTCATCTTCCTTCCCCGAATCTCTCACTGAAATGCTCTGTGACACACGACCACATACTGTATTTTCTCGCTTTCCTGTCTTTTCCTTGTTCCCTCAAATCTCTCAGTCTGAGTGAATCTTTGTGACGGCTTCAGAGGAAGGAGGAGGAGGACGAGTCTTAGTGTGGTGTTTTATTAAAACCATTCTAAATACTGATAACAGGAAGAAAATCAATGCAACATAACACAAAATCCTCAAATTGAAAATCATGGCAGACTCATTAGGTCATAAACTGAAATCCAATTGTATTCTTAAGTGAATGAAAATTAGTGTGACATTAACTCTGATGGATACGTGGTTATATACTGTCATCAAAGGACTCATTCTGTCTTGTGGTCCACATTGTGCTGTGCTGTTAAATCACTCTACGTGAAGTCCACTAAGTGTGGCTTAGTACCAGTGACAGGTATGCCACACAAGCGTTTTTTCACCTTATCTAAGCATTCAAAACAATGCAACATCAAACAAAATACAGCAGACACGTGGCTCTATATGCACACAGGCAAATATGCCGTGACTCCTCTTCTTTTTGTGGACATGGGTGAATTAACATGTGCAGTAGCATGAATCAGAAAACAAATAGAAAACAAAATGCTGGATAGTCAGGCTTGACCGTATTGTACCTGCAAGGCTACGCCTCCTGGACGAATGTGATTGGTCACTTCCCCCCGACTCCTTGCTCCCCTTAGAGTATGGTCCTTCATCTGAGGAGACAGCAGGGAGGTATGGAAGAGCTGTTAGGCAACACTGTAGTCATACAGTATGTGAGGAAGCTCTGCAGCAGAAGGCTAAATGAACACGACCATCCATTGCACATCATGACAGCTGGCCGCACTTTAATGCTTTGAACTGCACCCTGGGTAATAGGAGGGAAACATCACTAAGCCAAAAGCCACATCCATCCGTCAGGCATTAGCTGAAACAAAGTGATCAGCCTGAACCTCAGGAACCTGGAAGGTCGCTCCACTTTGTTTCCACGACAATGCTATAAAGGGGTCAGGGGTTTAAAATAGCTCCTCTCTGTCTGCAGCAAAGACCCTTGAAGACCATTAATTTAACAAAAGAATACATTTGCGGCAAGCTTGATGTATGCGACTACTAAAGCATGGGAGTTTTCCTGGAGGAACAGCATGCGGTTAATGGACTGTTCAGCCACAGAGAGAAAATTATCATTTTCATGTCATTTACAGCAGCTGCGACAGAAAGCCGGGAAACGTTCAATCTGCTCAGCAGGGGGAAATGTGTGTATGTATGTGTGTGTGTGTATTTTTCTTTCTTTCAGTCACAGTGGGACCCATTTCTGACACAGCACTGGGCTGGCCTCAGATTAGCAGAGCCACTGCCCGGGCCGTCTGAACCTGAATGCAGCCATAGAAGCATGTCAGCAGTCACGGTGATGAGGAAACTGACTTGGCACTTCTCTAATCCTGTCCACCGTGGATTACCTTTTCAGCTGTCCAGCACAGTGATTGAACATTATATACACACTTAAAGAAGAGCTGTGCCAAGTCCTCTCTTTTAAGAGTGGAGGGGGCTGGTTAGTGCCTAATACTACAAGCATCAAAGTCATCACAAACAAAAGTCTCAAATGTCCTGCTTCAGTACTGCACAGTACACACACTGGTCTTATCTTTGTTACCCCTTAGTCAGAGACTGTGTAACCCACAAACCAGACTGTTTTCAAACTGTGAGCCTTCCTGCTGGTATTCTGAAACAATGGAAAGTTAGTTATTGATCTGTCCCGTTCACCACAGGCAGTGCTTACAAGCAACAGCAGTAGCTGTGACACAGCTTGAGGAGGCACTTCAACACCCTCAGCGCCCAATTACTGCAGTTTGCCTCGAAAATCGTGCCCCTTCGCCAACTTATTACTCAGTCAAATCTGAGCGCACAGAGATTTAGTGTTACTCTTTGCGAGGAAATCGTTAACAACCCAGGTCTATCCGAACAAGCGTCTGTTTCGAAATCACCGAAAAAGACGCTCCAGAACTTGCCTGAGCGTCGTGGCGTTTTTATGTTTTCTTCAGTTTCAGAGTAATCCAGTGACAGTTGTCTGTACATCCATGGTGACATTGCAAACAGGAATTGCTAATAGCGAGTTCGGCATATTTTTAATGGTGCTAATTTACCAAAATGTAAGTAAATGTAGGCTTTAAAAAAACGTTGCTCAAGTTGTAGTCCACAGCAGAACTCCCCTAATCCATGCCAATATTATACTTCCTGTTTACGTCCCCAAGAACTATGATTTTGATTATCTACCAAAAGGAAATGAGTTAAAGATTAATATCACCTTTTGTCATGTTGTACCATACACGTAGGCCTATATAAATTACAATAATTTCTTGTCATCATTCAAAAGCTAACATCTCAGGCCTTAAAGCATTTTCCTGTTTGACATGAAAAATGACATTTCAGTTACTCGTGACATGTCTTTTTCTTTTCTCTGTGCTGATTTGTAAAGACTGAACGAGGGGAGGCGAGTGCTGGGAGGGCATCCAACCCACTGCCTTCTCTCTGTCCACATCAAGTCCCCATGTGCCTTCAGTCAGCTCAGCTAAGAGGCATGGATCCTTTGTAAAACCATCTCTGACCTGAGACCTCTGGGCGAGCCCTGGATACAAGAAGTAAAGAATATTCATCCTTATAGTGCACACAGCTGCATGAGTCAAACCTCTCTACAGAAATATCTTTACTGGACTTGCATATTTTAGTGCTGTATAGAACATACATATGCATAATGTGGTATTTTGCACTAATTTACACACATCCTTGCACAAATATCCCATCCAGTAACTGCGAGGCACGAACACACATACACAAAGTGAGTGACACATCACAAACACATTAGGCTGGGCAAAAGCCCTAGTAACCACGCGGGCTCCTGGGGGCCCTGACAGTCCAGCAGCTGTCATTGCAGTCAAAAGGCAACGTTAGCTCTGGGTTACGCAGACCCCAACGCGCTGCACGTGACTGAATGCTACTGTATCGTCAAGCCATCCCCCAGCCATCCTCCTCCAGCTTAAAATAACCATCATTCACTCTACCGGTTAGAATTAGGATCAAAATAGAGCTGATTGATAATAAACAGCCCCAACAATGAATCAACTACTGTAAAAACAACAACAACCAAAAAAAAAAAAAAAAAAAATGCATTTCTTTGACGGGGAAGTCAGTGATTTACTCATGGATATGATTTGCCAGAGACGCTGAGTCTAAAGGACCTCAGAGAGTTGCACTGACTAAAATAAAATTCTACGCTCTCAAATAAATATGTGGTGAGTTAATTAACTCCTGATTTAATTCAGGGCACTGTATGCCATCCCTCCCATGACCAATCAGAATGTAGGTTAAATATGGGGGCAGCTCTGACAATGACAATGAAATCATAATGCTATTTTCAGAAGTAAAACTTTATTTATAAACCGGGCCCCGCCAGACCCAGTTTACGTTGCTATATCTGCCCCAAATACACTTGGCAGGATGGTATGAAGAGCTGGTGGTTGCGTCCCATGATGTTTAAATCTCTTGCAGTCTATCACTGCCATTATACATGCATTGTATTGACTCAACAGTGAGTGTAATACATTACAAAGATAACAAATAGAACAGGAGAATGAATCAACATATTTGCATTTGGGTTAAATGGGTTACAAACTTGTTGTTGCTGCCTCTCAGATACATAACACATAAGCAGCTCTTTACAGGTTAGTAAATGATCCAGGTGATCACCCCCCTGCCCTAAAATCCTCCACTACAACAACACAAGCTAACCCCCTTCACTCTGCATTGCAAAAGATCAAAGTGTGGTGCTCTTACCAATGCTGTTCTTGGTGTCTCTCCTCAGACCACACAGCATGGCTGTAGTTTAGTCAGTGCAGCCACCCCTCGGGAAGCAACCCGGGCTTGATCTTCAGTAGTGGACAGAGATTTGAGGTTCCCCCCTGAGGTAAAAGCAAGCCGAGAGACTGAGAGTCTCAGCCGCTCAGATAAAACAGAAACACCGTCTTCGTTTTGTCATTCCCTTTTCTCTCCGGTCCAACATTTGCTCAACCCTTGTCCTTGTTTTTAAAACCCAGAGAAGTCTGGAGCTCCAGAGGGCAAATCCTGCTCCTCAAATGGTCTCTAGTTCCCTCCTCTGCTTAAACTTGTTGTCAAAAAGATGTCAGCATTAAATGATTCTTCTCAATCCCTTAAAAAATATGCATCTACTAAACTGTCTTTCTATAAAATCCAAAGCAGGGAGAGAAATGGTTCACGTCCTTTTCTTGCCATCTTGCCGTGGTTCTGTTTTTGAAGCATTCTTACTAATGGTTCGTCCTTTTTCCAGAGGATTTATCATCCCTTGTTCATACACTCACATGAGCTCACACATAACCCTTTCCCTCTCATACAGAGCTGAGAGTGAGTGTGTTTGCTCTCTCTCTCTCTCTCTCTCTCTCTCTCTCTCACTCTCTCTCTCCCTCTGCCAGAGGGGTTCAGAGAGGCAGGCACACACGATAGTCACTCCCTCCCTCAGTGCGCGCACACACACATACACTCTCACACTCACTTTATCCATTTCCCACCAAGTCAAACACATCCTCAACCCCCCCCTCCCACACACACACACAGATTAAACATGACAAAAGTGCACGCTCTCAACTCTTGGCACAATTAACACCACCTGCACATTCATTGTCAGACTGAGCCTTACAGTGTCACACTTTTCTCACACAGAGATTGCACCCATTTTATAGAGCTTGTATTCACACAGTGCTACACACACACACATATATTCACACACACGCATACAAACACACATCAGCAAATGAAAATTCCTGTTTGAGAACGTCTCATGTTTAACAGCCGAAAGTCATTCAAATTGTGCAGTTGTTGAGCACGGGGCTTTGGTTACAGATTCCGTTTGCGATCATGTGAAAAGAAACGAATGATATGCAATTATGAGAAGAAGGAGCACTTCTAGGGCAATTGTGTGAAAATTAAATGCATGTCATCTAAAACCTGATATCTTTTGTTTCCCCCTCTGGAAGTGAAAAGCACCCTTCCCACCCTCTGAGGCCCCACCACCCAAATACAGAGGGACTGACGGGTCCGCTGGTTGACCCGTCACCACACACACACCTGTCTGACCATTTGTCATGCACACAAGCCTCGACGCCTGCCACTTCCTGACCCCCACTGCCGCCAATACCACCACCACCACCAACGACAACAACAAACACCCTCTTCCAGTCTCACTGGCTGGCAGAACCTCTGATCCTTGTCTGTATCATTTGTAACAAGTTGTCATCACTGAGACTTTGGAGGCAGGGACACCTCAGAGAAACCACACAGTTCACCAAAATTCACACATTTCCAATGTGAAATTACAACCTCTATTCTACAACTGCCAATCGTACAGTGTGTAAAGTGATTACAAACAAACATTTACATGTTTTTACCCGCTGTTGCATTGAGCCTCATTAGTCAACTGTACCAATGGACACAATACTCTTTGGTGTAGATAATTTCCTCCGAGACTTTTGTCCTTAATACCCCATTTACAATGTGAGCGAGCGTAGTCTTTCAGAGCGAGACTAATTAATTTCCAACAGAATAAAGAGAATCAGGAGACGGAGCGGGGTGCTGGACTGATAAAAACCTCTGGGAACAGGGTGGTAAACGTTGGCCTATAATAAAGATTGACTCCTCAGCACTTCCTCTGGACTAGAAATCAACATTATTGATGCAGAGGCAGTGATAATGTGATGATTAGATTAAAAGCATTGATTTTATTTTATTTTTTTGAGGTGAGGTTGGCATCCAAAACAGAGGCTCAACCAAAAGGTGAAAAGGTGAAGGACTCTCAACTTGTATTTGGTGGTGGTTTGTACCCTTTCTCCAAATTTTCCATCTACATAATTTAAAAAAAACCTCTTGAAAACATTCTGTTGTTAATTTTTGCAAAGGGAAAATGGACAATCTAGGCAGGAGCGCCTGAAACTCAACCTCCTCATCGATCGAACCGACCACACTGCCATCTTATGGTGATCGGCTCGCATTGCAAGTGAAAGTCTGAAAAAGCAAAATGACTAATGTCAGCCGGCAACAGATCAGCATGTGACAAGAAAAGAGCCAGTGGATGAGGATGTGTCACACGCAGGCTTGCTCAGGCTTTAATGTTCACCTTAAAGGACGTTCAAAAAGAAACACTCTGTTCAACAGGCCTGCTGCAAATGACGTCAGATAATGTATGCAATTTGGTGACTCTTTGGAGAAGGATTTTCAGATAAACTTGAGCTCAAGTTAAGTAATTTTATACATGCAACAAAACCCCTCTTGGTAACACTTTATTAGTCCTCCTGTTTGGCATTTATAAGTGGTATAAAACATTTAATAATTGCTCATAACACAGTATAATGTGGTTGTACACAAGACGTCAAGACATCTTTAAGACATATTTCATATTATTACAACTGTGTTTCCTGTATGACCATTCATGAGATGTTTATACAGCAGCCTCCACTACATTGTAATGTGTAAATGTTTACATATTGCTGCCTGTAAATGCTTAAGAGAGGGAATTGAAGAAAAGTGTTGCCCTCAGGCAAAAAAACTAAATTATCTCTGGTTTTACATGTCCTTTTTTCTTCCTTTACAATATTTAAGACATCAGCTGAATGTGTTACCATTTACTAAAACATGACAGAAGGCTTTACCTTTGGTTCTCCCCCTGATGATGCCCAGTCGACATCTGAGAGAAAAAGAGAATATCCTCCTCTTTCCCCCCGAGGACCGGCTGCCTTTCCTCATTGAATCTGTCTGAGGGAAGGCGAAGGAGAGCTGCTTGGGAGTGAGGCGCCCCTTCCCAAACACCACCCTCGCTGACATGTTCATTTTCTGACCGGCGACGAGGAAAAAACTGGATCCTGTCCTCTCCCTGACACTCTCACCATCTCTCAGACATTGCTGCCGTCTCTGCCCGTCCTGCTGCTCTCATGTTCTCCTCCCATCTCTGGAGAACTTCCAGTCCTCCCAGGTGAGTCTTCCGAGCCCCCAGAAACAGGTGCAGGTTTTGTTTTTGTTTTTTTTTGTTTTTTTAAAAAGAGGAAACATTCAGGTCCAACGCTGTGCCTTTTTTGTTTTTCCCCCGACCACCATTGGTAACTCACCTCTACATCCAAACAGCCACAAGCTTAAATGTTATGTTTTTGCATCTCTGGCAATGTCAGTTTTACAGGAACAGATGGCAGAGGGCTCAGGGCTGTGGGGCACAGCTTGCCTGCCAGAATGCAATGGAAACTTTCTCTGCAGGGAGCCGCCTCTCAACATCGCAATACAATGTACAATCTGAGCTGGCTGTTTCAAGGCAATGACTTTCAATACCATTCTACTGAATTGATTGATATAACAAGCTACGCAATTCGATGAGTGTTTCAGCTGAGGATTTGTCTCAGCATGCTGATACATGGTGCCAAACTGACTCCTTGCCCTTCGTCCAAAAACCTGTGAGGTGACTGTGAGCTGGCATCTTTACAGTTGCCAAGGACTCCCAGTATGACTCCACTCTTGGCTTACTCTGTTCTAACCTTATACATGGAGTGTGTGAGACTTTCAGATCCAGGAGATCTGGTGGGTCAGTGGTAGAAACTAGGTGAAGGAGAAACAGGAGGTGCTCAGGTAACACAAGGCTGAGCATGAGGTATGGTAGGCCTCTTTGAGACCCAGAGAAAGCTGGGTCAACACAAAACTTCAAAATACACCTGTGGTAATTAAAAGCACCATGGCTAAGTCATAGTTTTGTGAGGTTAAATGTCATTCTGCTGAAATGTCATTTGGCTCATTTTACAGTGTTTTCATAACTGTGGGTATTTTACTGAGAAGCTTGGAAAAACAGCCTTCCCTAAACCCAAGAGAAAATTCTGTAGGTGTTTTCTGTAAAATGTTGGTGAAGTCTGTATACATGGTTGACTGACTTGTAAGCTGTTCCTGGAGGATTGGAAATTGCAGATAGTTGTCTGGCGTGCTCATGAATGGGTCACAAACTTTCTTTTTGTCAAAATTAAAGCGAGAAGAAACTATGTCATGCTCAAAATCACAGCTTGCATGTTGAAGATTTGGTGAAACTGGCCCCTGGACACATCTACCGGTCAGGGACAGTCAAATCAGATATGTTCTGAAGTATGATGCACCATGGGAAATGTAGGCTCAAGTGTTTTTGGAGCTTGAGCCATAGTATGGAGTAGAGGTCAACATACTGTATATCTCAGCCTGTGTTAGCAGTTTTGACCATTCACTTTCTCTGTTTGTCACAAGTCCCTCATCATAATGGAGGAGCAAAACCATATCTCTGAAGTACCCCTTTAATCCCTACAAATCTTCATGCTCCTTGTGGCTCAACTTTCCATTATAGTCCTAGTGATTCTTTAAACCTATCTGTAGTGTAATTAAACATGCTTAAATATCACATTTTCAGTTTTGTTTTGTTTTTTTCATTGGTGTTTATTTGTCCAAGAGACCTGGGATACATTTGGTGAAAGTTAAATAAATAAATAAAAAGAAAAAACTGAGATGAGTCCAGAATGTTCTTTGAAAGCAAAAAGCCTTACAAACTGGGAAAAGCATGTACTCTTTCAAAAGCTACCCTGGATCACATCTTGAAGGCAAAACAATGTTTATACAAAGTTATGAGGCCTCTTCCATTTATAATATGGGTCAACACACTTCTTCGGGCATCTTGCCCCTTTTGTTCTGTTCCAGTGTCCAGTCATCTGGAAGTAGGTGAGGAATAACCCCACATACCCCCGGGGAGAATACAACCAGCTCTGTAGCCACTGCCAACTCACGTGTGAGCATTTCTTCACCATTTTGACACCTGTGTGACATACGAAAATAGCTCTAGTCTCTGAAGTAACATGCCCCAAATGAACCACTTATTTATAACTCCCTGTTGACTCCTGTGTCTGTTCATGATCATTTTCCTTCTTTTTTTTAAAAATTAGAGTTCAGTCCACCAGTGATACTAATTTAAATGGCAATCAAAATAGTTACTCCTCAACATTAACCTCAGGTACACAAGCAAATTTGACTGACTGAAAGCCAAATAAATTTATTGAACAATTTTTACACCATAACTCGGTCCTCAGACCAATATTCCTGAAATTTCCCGACAGCAAACTGTAAAGATTGCCTAAATTATTACCATCTCAGCCAACAAACAATCCACTAAATTCAAAACTGTGTGGATATGAACCTCTCTCATCCATTAAAATGATGTCAAATATAAAACTTCACTTTCAGACGTTAAAATATTTCACACATTTGAGATTTTCTGACAAGGAATAAACTGCAGAAAAAAAAAAAAACAACCCATGAGCCAGTTCCCATTTTACAACATTTATTATGAATGAGCAGTTTATTCGTTCTCCTCGCTCCTGAGCCTGGCGTTGGGGTTGGTGATCTTGATGGCCAGCTGAGCTGCCCTCTCCACGATCAGCTTCCTGTTCTTGGAGGAGACATTGTGGGCGATCTCAGCACAGTGAGTCCTACAGAGGTAAAGAAAAGGGGTTATTAGTTACTGACAAGGCATTGAATGAAACGTTTGGGCTGTGATTATATTGAGGGTTTGACTCCACATTGTTACAACATGTCATTTAAACATCCAGGATGAGAATACCAGAGCCAAATATAAAGCCACATGTCCAAATCAATTAAGCTATATTAAATAATGACCTTGCTGCTTAGAATGATTTAACAGGTGTCACCTTTAAAAATTAGCTTGAGTGTTGCAGCAGCAGCTTTGGTCTAATGTTGCCCAATCAATCTTTTATAATTTCACATAGCTGTGGAGGGTCATTTTAATTCTAAGACAAAACACTGTTGTGTTGCGGAAACAACTCAATGTTTTTGCCGTTAATCTATTTAAATAAACAACCATGCCTCATTTGTAGTTTAAATGCATAGGATTGACAGCCAGTTTTAAGTCCAGTGTTTCTAAAACATGCTGATGAAGTCATAACAGCTTCACTAAGAACACCTCACTAAAGTCTTAACAGGAGCACTCAACCCCACCAAAGAATGGAAGCAGTTGTAAGTATTGAGAATGCTGAATTAAAGAGTGAAAAATAAATGTTACTGAAACTATAGAAAGATGGAAAATATTCCTGAGCCCATTCACTGTGCCTGAGCTTGATGCTTTTAGAGTAACATGGTGCCACAATCTAAGTTTCTACCACTGTTTTCCCACTTAACCAAAGGATCAATTTAAAAAGTGGGGAAAGGCAGACTAATAGGTTATCATTAAATCCAGGGAGAGATTGATTCACAGATCACATGTTCTTAAACAGCACAGTGAGCTGAATTTCAGCTTAGCTCTGGCTTTTTCCCCCTTTAAAAAAAAAAAAACTTCAGCTGATTAGATTTTGCTTGATATGCAATATATCCTCACTGGTCAAACTAGCACTTTCATAGATTTGTATGTTCAAAAATAGCAACTGGCTCCTCAAGTTGCCAAACAACAACAGTTCATTTCCCCTCCTAAAGCCTGGCTTTGTGATTTGCCAGACTGTTTCACGGAGATATCGTGGGAATGCAAATAGCATGAACAGAGTTTTAGACATTAGCTTCTGGAGAGTTTGATTCACCATCTAACATAACAATTGCAAAGTTAAAAAACTATCCCTCTCCTTGCGCTGACTTCAAGGCTCGCAGTATCCCTTCTAATCTGCTGTTGAATTCTTTCAGCATGCAGTTACAAACAATCAATACTCTTCAAACAGCAGATCAATTCAATCCCTGCTCTAAGATTTGGTGGACAATGCAGATCATCATCATCCATGGCTTTCTGTAGTGAGTGAACAAAAAACAAAATACAAGATTCCTGGACAGAGGATTTCTAAAAGTAATTTGTACAACAGATTGCGTCTGTGTCACTGTAGGCACTGAGAACATGAGACAGAGTCTGACAAGGGTCTTAATTTCACAGCTCCAAAGTAAAACTACATACATTTTTTAAAAAACTGTGTGCTTGATGGTAGGTCACTCCTTACGACCAAAGTTCTTTGCTGTTATAAACCTCACTCCTCTAACGCTTTCAGCTACACTTGGGAACTCTTCTTTAAAAGTGTGAGCTGATAAACTTTGGAGCTATTAAGCTTCATTAAGCTATTAAAGATATTCTATGCTGCACTTCCTCTTTTAAGTTCCTTTTTATAAAGCCTAATTATTTCTCACATGAAACTCAGTAAGCATATCAACTGTCAGCCCAACTACAAAAACACTGTCAGGGTAGTTTAACTTCCTAAATTAAAACTTCCTAAATTAAAACTTCCTTGTGGCTTGTTGTTTGAGGATGCTTCTGTGTGCTTACTGATCACAGCCTGCAGTATTTATTGTGTTACTGGATCTTTAATAAAATCCTACATTGACTTATATCACGCAGTTACATGGCAGAGTATACTAGTTCAAATCTTGCTGTCATTCAGGGGTCAGTTCACCCACTCTGCCCTTGGGGTGTCCAAACCAAACATGTAGTTATGTCTTATTTGCTTTGGTTTTTGACATCTGTAACACAGACTTCTGCCACCACCTCAACAGAAATACTGGAGGCAAAAAGGATTTTTCTTTCATGGTGCTCAAGACACTGAAGAATTACATTTGGAAAACTCTACCACAACAATATCAGACAAGATGGGAAATGCAAACGTCAAGCAATTTCCTTTCTTGTTTTAATGGTCAGTTAATTCATTCAAACCTTACAAAACGTGAACTGTTTTTATACTATGACAGCTACAGTCAACTTGATGTGGGTAAATTTTGCAACAAGCAAGCATCTGAATTGCAAATTAGAATGAAATGTTCAAAACTGCAGCTCCATCTGTTCAACAAATGGTTGCATACATTTTTAGCCAATTTGCACACTTTTCTGTAGAACAGAAATTAGATGGGGCTGAACATGTCTAACCCATTCTCAGATTTTGGTTCCTACAAACTGTGAAATCCGTTTGTCAAGGGATAATATTACAAGAGAGGAACAACAATGGTTAAAAAAAAATATTCAATTAATCAATAAGAAGAATTACTGTTAGCTGCAGCAGTGATAAACATTATTAACAGAAAATAATATTAGTTTTCTTGAACAACAAAACTCTATCCGCCTCTATTATACTGAAGTGACGGCAAAACTCTCAGCAGGTATCTCAAAGTTTCTCCAAAACAAACCATGGCAGGCCAAACCCCAATAAACCTGATAGTGATCTACATTATTCTTACAAAATGTGTATGGACGACTTACTTGTTACTCATCATCAGGACCTCAAGCTCCTTGACGTTGTGTACCAGGAACTTCTTGAAGCCAGTTGGCAGCATGTACTTGGTCTTCTTGTTGCTACCATAACCGATGTTGGGCATCAACATCTGTCCCTTGAACCGCCTGCGGACCCTGTTGTCAATACCTCTGGGCTTACGCCAGTTTTTCTGTAGAAGATGTAGATGGTGCAGCGGTTAACTACTTGCCGGTCCATCATAGTGAGTAAAAAGAAGTGGGCCAGCCCTGCTGAGTGTCTTGTATGTGATAAAGACTTACCGCAATCTTGACATATCGGTCAGACTGATGGCGAATAAACTTCTTGGTTCGCTTTTTGACAATCTTGGGCTTTGTTAGGGGCCTGAGGGCTGCCATGGTGACTGAGAACGGAAAGAGAAAATCAGAAATTAGGACTACAGTCGATTCGGCAACATTATGCCAGCTTCAGTGTTGCAGCATTACACCACAACGTGCTCTGTGCTTCAAGGTGTTTATTAACATAGTTTTAAAGATGAGCAAACGCGCACATAATTGCCAGCCACATACATTTAGACAAGGTGTGGAGGATAATGCAGCTAACTCACTACCACAATTACGGACTTGAGCTTTCACTGAGCGTGAGTGATTCAAGTATCCAGTCACTTTACTGTGGAGTGAGCCTCAAGGTAAACGTGTTGACCAGCGTTAGCTAGCTATCATCTACCGTGCAACTCGGTGTTTAGCTAGCTAGCTAGCTAGCCATGCTACTCTACGTCAAGCAACAACAGCTTTAGCAGTTTGGCCTGGACTAAATTAAAGAAAAAACACATTTCAAATGCTGGGAAATGCTAATTGTTATTTCACAATCTTTGTCTGTGAGCGTTTACTGAACACGACAACTTCATTTCACGGGTAAAACGCTGAATGGCCGGCGCTGGCAGCCGCTTTAGCAGCAGCACCTCACTCCAGGGCGACACATTAAAAGACGATGTAAAGTGACCAAATGATCAATATTATCCAACATGTATGGAATAGACGTGTATAATTAATAACCCACATCAGGATGGCCAAATAATGCCTTAAATCGCGCGGATTATCATAGATTGTCTCGACTCACCCGCCGATGTAAATCCAAAAGGGACTTCAGCAACGGCGGAAGGAAAGAAAAAGGACTTCCGTGAGACTTGCAAAGGCTTATGGGTAGTGTGGTTTTCAGGACTACAGAATTTTTACAGCGCCTGCGTTCAACCGAAATGAACACTTTTACTTTCTAAAAACTTATTAAGTGAAACATTATGAACCTCTTAGTGCTTATTGTTATTTACTAAATGTTGTATTACCATGTCCTAAACTGCAAACGCCGACCTTTGAATATTCGTTTACTGGAACGATTAGTGCGCACTTCCTGAACAGATGTGTTTTTTGTGGGGGCACAGAGGGGAGCTTCTGGTCTTGCATAAAGTTATCAAAGTGCTGGGCGGTTAATTTCACGGAAGACTGATTTAACAGTTTTGTTCCTGTTTAACTGTCAGAAGAGAAGAGGAGTCAGCTGACTGACAGCAGCAGTGAGCGCGGGGTGGGGGGTGTGATCAAAGGTAAATTATTAAGTTTTTTTTGTCACATGATGATTGCAGATGCACTGCGTGTGAGTGATTTGTTCACGCCTGAAGACTTGGGCCTAATTTTTTGTGTGTATTTTAGTTGTTTTCCAGCGCTTTTGTGATGGAACATCAACCTATCATGAAGTGAGTGTCGCCTGTTATTCACAGTGTTTTATCGTGAACTTAACTTTGCTCGCAGTGTTTTCCACCGCACTGGCCTAACTTTTGTTTCCGTTACTTACAGCTACCAAAACAGAAACTACGGAATAGCCAATCCTGGTTACATCCCGGCAGCACAGGGGGCACCAGGTAAGATCCATTAACGAATAATTAAACTTTTTGCACAATATGTAAATTAATTTAGCTGAGACATGGATGGAAAGCCATTTAATAGCGTTATAATTACACACTCCCGTGGTGCAATACAGTGCACACCTTAGAGTGACGTCACTCTCGTCCTGCGAGTTATTTGAGGTTGGTAGCACCTCGGTAGGTCCAGCATTTACAGTTGCTGCGAGTGTAACAGAAGTCATAGGGCTTGTTAAGTTGTCAAATCATGTCTTTTAGTCTTTAGCTGTGTAAAACCCCTCAGAATGGAGACTATACCGGAGGGGCAGGGTAAGTCACTCACTCACTTCTCTTCACTTATAGAGTTGTCACGTAGAATCATGTCACAGTTTGAGAAGAACAAGATATTTCTGCTGGATTTTCTGTAAACACTTGAGTCGAGTCTCAAGCGGCTTTATAGGCCAGTCGTTTGTGTGATGCATGGAAAACTGTGGTAGACTTATATCATTTTAAAGCCTACATTTGTGGCCACGACTGAACTGGTTCTTCTGGTTTGCTTTAGCAATGTTCGCCACACCCGGAGCTGAAGGACCCAGCGCTCCTCCGGCCAGCATGTTTGACAGCATGCCAGGCTATGAAGGAACAGTGGCAGGAGGAGGAGGTACGGTATGTCGCACGTATGCCTTTGTACTCCTGTTTGCCCCATTGCCAGCCTCTGTGACTAAACATTACAGTCAATACTGCAAAAGTTTTAGGCACTAAAAGTAAAGTGGGGATGTTTTTAAAAATCATGTCACAGATAGTTTTTATTCCTCAGTTGACTTCATACAAAGTGCAGGAAAAAAACAAAGAAATGGCATGGACACCTTTTGCCTTTTAAATCCTGCCTGTTACTTGGCAGGTGGGCTGTCCGAGCATCTCAGAGGACTCGCCTCAGTTTTTCTGTGGACTGAGGCTGTCTCATTGTCTTCTGTCTCATCATGTAATCCCAGACTGAAACTCCACGATGTTGAGATCAGGGCTCTGTGGAGTCAGGGTAGTCCATCTTTTCCAGGACTCCTTGTTCTGTTTTTCTTAGAGAGACAGGAAGCTGGAGAGAGACAGGAAAGGTGGAGGGAGAGAGATTGTTTTGGGGGGGGGGGGCACATATTCTACCTTTACAAAGCTTATAAAAGCCAGTTTTTGTTGATTCAGCTGTATGTTTGTTACTGAGATCATGGTTAGTGGTGGTGTTGTACTGTATTATATTGATGTATTTCTGATATCTACCTCCATCATGTTTATAAAAGGGGAAGGTTACAGTGTTACAGTGTTAGTCAACCGTATAATTTTGAGGCTGAGCTGTTGTATTGGATTTTACAGGTATGACTAGTAAGGTGGTCACTAAGTGTATACTGTGTGTAAAAAAGCACTTGGGGTGATTGTTCTCAGGATAAAGCAGTGGAACCACACAAAAAACTTTCAATGTCTGCTGTAGGTGGATTTCTGCCTCCTCCCATGCCTGCCTTCCCAGCTCCTCAGCCTGACCCCGCACCTCAGCAGCCACACTGGAAGTAAGATTCGAACTATTTCCCTTTCTTTTAACATGACTGCTTGAGGGAATTTAAAAACATTTTCCACTATGTTGTTTAAGAGTTAAAGCAAGCTCAGTGCTTTAGACACTGTGGCAAGTATCACTTCTCCTTTAAAAAATTGACTTTGTGACATACTACATGTCGTTCTTTCACTGCTGGCAGCATCCCATCTATAACTGAAGACACTGCTCGGGATGCGTTCATCCTGTTTGCCTCCAGCAAGTGCTGCTACAGTAAAGCACCGGCAAAGGATGGAGTGATCACCAACATGGAGGCATTTAATACGTACAGGGTGAGAAGGGGTCTGTTCATGTGTCTGTTCACAATGAAAATCAATAGAAGTGATAGTTTGTATGGTAGTTTAGGATGTTCAGTGCATAAATAACCAGAAGAATGTCAGCGTGATGTTTAATCATGTTTAATGTTTGTTTTCTCCACCCCCTGCCTTGTTTTAGTACCGCCTGGAAACCTTCACTGAGACGAGATCTACAGAGTGGAGTCATGAGCCGTACAATGGTACGTTACTGTTACTTTGTGCATCTTGTGCTCAGGATCTGTAACTAATAATAATTTTCACTGTAAATTAACCTGTTGATTATCTTTTCTATTACTTGTTCAGACCATAAAATGAGACAATGGTGAAAATGCTCATCAGAATTTCCCTGTGTTCACAGTGACATCTTAAAATTGCATTTTTCTGCCAGACCAACAGTCCAAAGCACAAAGATAATTGATGTGCAATTATATAAAACAAAGAAAAGCATCCAAATTCTCACATTTGAGAAGCTGGAACTAGAGAATGTTGTAACTTAATCAACTCATCACATCTGCCATCTGCTGTCAGCCGGCTATTTAGTGTGACTCCTCAGTCACAGTCTGATATGTTGTTTTATTTGGATCAGGCCAGACAGTGGATGCCTTCGCCCAGCCACCTCCAGGGCCTTGGGATATTCCAGCTAAAAGCCCCAGTTTTTTTCTGGATGGCAAAGAGACTGTCAAGGTCCCCTACACTTCATCCATGAAGGTAAGTCATAACAATACTGCACGGTTTAAAATATGTTTGGCGAATTGCCTTTAGAGATTTTTTGCTGATGAGAGACATTAATCTGCAGCCCTGCCACGTTTGTCTGGGAATGGGACGAAAACCTTGTAAAGACTGTGCCGGTGCTGGTAATGTAAGTAATTTCCACAGACCTCACTGAAAAGGTTACTTGAAGACCTTTAGTGAGAAAGTCCGATCATACGGTTTCTTCTCTTGTGCCTGTCAGAAAGTTTGTTGGGTGTGCAATGGATCTGGGTACCGACACGGAGATGATCGATGCCACCACTGCGTTGGAAGAGGAAGGGAGAAGTAAGTGTTAACCATAGATTTCTAATTTTAAAAAAGTCCAGTTTGTGCTTTTTCTAAAACATACTGATGGTTATTAAACATTATTCTGTTACAGCTGCAGCCGCTGTCATGGGCAAGGATCGAAGCAGTGTGACACATGCCATGGAAAACAACAGCTTCTGGTCTACATCAAGCTCACTGTGAAATGGTGCTGTTTCCTAATTATGGTTTATCTATCAAGAATACCAGACTAAACTAAAGCAAGAAATAGTTTCTCTTACTGAGATGAAAGTCATCAACATTCATGGTTCCTTCAAACTGTTAATTACTGTTAAACAGTTCTTAAATCAAACTTGATATTTTCTTTTTTATGTATGTGCTTTCAGGACCAACAACTCTGACAACTACGTTGTGGAACAGCTGAGCGGACTGCAAGTGGACAACCTTAGCAAGGTGTCTGGAAAGGAGCTTTTCAGAGACTCTCAGTACATGGTAAAGATTATTTCTTTTTCAGGAGGTCCAAGATACAAGTGGGGAAGCACATGCACATAGAACAAACATATTACTCAGATTTTGGTGAGGAAATTGTTCCCTGACTTATTGGACTCTGTGATAGCCACACATGCTTATTGGTGGAATGACTCTCCCATTTATCTTCTTCTATATATCTACACAAACAGGCTTACAGGCTGTCTTCACAGCAGGCATTTCAGTCATCTTCTAATCAATACAATGATTTTCACACCTCATATAACACTCTTGTTACACTTGTGCTTCACGAGGCGAACTGTTTCAGGTTTATTTTTGTCAAATTTTTTTGTGTATTGGGCTCTGTGCACTGCGAAGACATGGGTAGACCACATGAAAACACTGTGGCTGAAACATCCTGTGTGATACTGGTGGAGGACAGAAGCTGCTGCTGCTAATGTACTGCTTTCAGTGTACAGCCTGTGTACTGGGGTTAGGCCTAATACTGATCCTATATTCATGTGCACCTTCACAATAAATCAAACACTATATGACCGTTATTTAAGCAGCGATTGTAATTCAGCACTTGTTTATATTTTGTAAATCACCCTGTGCAGGTGTACCCGTTGATGGGCTTCCCAGACCCTGCAGTGGTGAGTGCCTCGCAGCGCCTTGTCAATGAACACCAGGCCAAGTACTCCCAGACGTCACGCATTCTACAACAGGTATTTATGATATTTTAATATTAGATATTTTGTTTAGACTGGACAATACTTGTGATCAAAGCCTTATTTTGCGTTTGTGTAACATGCTCATATTTGCTTTCTTTCTCTGCAGCGTCAAACCATAGAGCTGATCCCAGTCACCAAGGTGACCTACCTGTGGAAAGAGAAATCACACATTTACTTTGTTTATGGGAATGAGTTCAAAGTTAGTGCAGACAACTATCCTGCTACCTGCTGCTGTACTGTAATGTAATTGCAGTTGTTGTATGTATGAAGGTTTTTACTCTCCAATCCAGTCAGTTTTATTTACAAGTCAGCTCTGCTGTTTAATGCCACATTCCCTGACATGTGGGCAGTTACGAACTTGGTAAAGGTTGATGTTCAATAGAGTTTACACAGAGGAATTTAACCTATGAGCAAATGTCATGAAAACCACATTATTATATGCCATTTGTATGCATGCACCACAGAAAAAAGTAACTGAGACGGTATAAACCATAATCATACTGTATTCCCTTAATTCTAAATCTTATTGCTTTTATATGACAGCAGTGATTTTTTAAAAATCGTTAATCAAATCAGCAATTTAATATTGACTATTATTTTGTTTTGCAGCTGTGCTATTTTGTTTAAATGTTAATATGAAATTGAGCCCAATCCGTTTGCTGTCATGGCAACACTAATTATTTTTTTAAATATATAAATGTAAATCTTTTATAAAATGCTTTGAAGTATTTCAGTACTCATGAATAAATGCCATATCCCAATGTTTTGCTGTTGAATCATTTCGTCATTAAAAGTGGACAGTCGCTCGCGAAATGACGTGAAGAACGTGTTCGCCATAATGATAATAAACGGTGAACACAAAGCTACAATAAAGCGAATTAAGCTTTGGGTGTGAAACGGGCATCGATACGTGGACACCGAGGAGCAACAGAGCTCGGACTAATATCGGTGGACGCAGGTCGTGGTAAATTTGGGGAGAAACCGAAGAAGAGCTGAGCGGAGCAACGAGGTGAAGTTAGCATGCTAGCTAAATGTAGCCAGGTTTACCTGTGAAGCCGCTAGCTAACACAACCAGTGCCTGGTTTCATGTACGGGCAGGTTTCACTTGGTTCGACTGTGGCATGAGTCTCACACAATAAGCTGTACACGTCCGGACACCTCAGGCTTAGTGTAAACTATAGCACTGGAATGCAAAAGCGGGCACTTTAAGAGTGTCGCTAACGAGCTAAGTAGATTAGCTTCCTTGTTTAGCCACAGTCTAGCTAGCCAAACATCGCAACAGGCAGTATGTGAGTTTACTGCTACCAGGTGCAGTAAGTATCGGCTGTAGGTGAATGTAGGGAAACATGCCAAGTGTGGGAGCTGAGACTGTAGTTCCCAAACAAATCGCAAAAGGTGATTAGGCCGTTTAGACCATATGCTGACTTGGAAAATGACAGTTTTTGGCTGTTCGGCAGTTGCACTCCCCGGAGGCTGCTGCACCTGCACACTCTGATGTTTGTGAAGCGATGGAGCAAATCGGCATATTTGCTCTTTGTTCTCTCGATCTTAGCGAAATAAATCTTCTCTCTGTGCCAAAATGCCGTTATGCTTTCCGGTGTTTGATGTCTCGGTGGTGTTTTGACTTTTTATGATTGTAAGTCGTGACATGCAGCAACATACTTTGTTACGGGAGTAGTAGATAAGCGTGAATTGAATTGTAAGCAGGCTTTTAACCAGTGGTAGAATGTAACTAAGTACATTTACTCCAGTACTGTACTTGAGTAAGTTATGTTTTCATGCCACTTTGTACTTCTGCTCCACTTCAGTTAAAAGGGAAATATTGTACTTTTTACTCCACCACAAATTTCCGTCACTAGTCACTAGTTACTTTACAAATTGAGATAAGATTAGAATATTAGCATAGTATTTTGCATGCAAAACATATGCATATCTTATAAAAGATGATCCTTGTTATAAAGACCAGCTTCTCAGATGTGAGGATTTGCTGGTTTTCCTATTAAGTATTTAAAGTATATTGAAATTTGGACTATTATTACTAAACAGGCATTGTTAATATAATAATAATAATAATAATCACTGGGTGCAGTGTTGTCCTGCATGAGTAATAATAATCAGATGATATACAATTGTATAACAATCACAGGGGCCATTTTTCTGCATTAAAAATTATTACTTTTAAGTAGATTTTCCTGACTGTACTCAAATACGTTTGCTTGAATAGATTTTCAAAGTAGAACTTGTAATGAAGTAGTTTCAGAGTTTAGAAAGAATGCACTGACTTGATTTAAGGATCTGAATACTTTGTCCAACACTGCTATTGATAATGAAATGAATCGCTATTAAGTACTTACCATCCGGACAGGCAACGCTATGGCGTCAGCATCTGCCAGTGTGGACTCCAAGGCAGAGCTGACTGCTCTACTGGAACAGTGGGAGAGGGATCAACAAGGCAGCACACAGGAGCTGGTTAACATCCTCACAAAGTAAGAAGTCATGCTTCGTGTCAATGTGATGTCATTAGCGTGAGTTGAATATGACTTGAAGAGTGTTAAATATGTTGATGTGCTGTAACCTTCAGAATCTCAGAGCTTGTTGAGAAGGAGACAGAGGAGTACCACAAAGCAGACCCTGACCCTTTTGATGATCGACATCCTGGTATGAAAAAGAAAATTAAACATATAATGGTAGCAATACTGGAGATTTAAATATTGTGCATGTTTTTGACATTTCCCTTTTGGCCACTAGGGAGAGCTGATCCAGAATGTGTGTTAGGGCACCTGCTCAAGATCCTGTTCAAGAATGATGACTTCATGAACACAGTAAGAATGAACTGAGACTTTTTGTACACAATAAAGGGCCATTTTTGACGTCTGAGTAATTTAAAAATGTTTTTAATTTCTTCCCTCTGTAGCTGGTGAATAGCTATGTGATGACCAGCAGAGAATTTTCCCTCAATGCAGCAGCTTGTCGCCTGCTTCAGAACATCATGCCTGGATTGGAGACAGCAGTTGTTTTTCAAGAAAAGGTATGTTATTCCTGACTTCATGATGGGGATAAGAACTTTTTATTTCTTCCTGTTTCCTTGTTCAAACGACCTGCTTCTTTATGCCAGCTGTTATAGTAGCCTGTAATGTTATTGTAGTCTTCCAAATGTATATCCAACATGCCATGTTCAGAGTTAAAGGTACAGGAACTAATACATGTAATTACACGCCCTCTACAACATTATTTATGTTTAGCATGCTGATGTAAATAGTAATCTGAAACATCACATTATAAAGAGGAAGCTGCAAAATAGAGGAGGAGGAAGGAGACCTTACTTCTGCTGTCCCAAGTATTGCAGTTAAAAATGGAGTAGGGGCAGATGGTAAAGGAAGACATGCCTATGTAGTTTTTCCTGAAAAACAGCAATGACATTAAGAAAAGAGCTGAAATCCACCTTATCAATGAGTCACTGGGACTGGCCCGAAAAAACAATAAAATGTAGATAACAAGAGACAGCAACAGGTGTCATTTTTGTTTGTAGAGTCACAGTCCAACATGTTGAGTTAGTTACATTTTGACCACTGTTCTGTTTGTGGACTTGTGAACTGACTCCTACACATAGACATCTTTGTATAAGGTATGTTTTTATAAGGTATGTTAAGGTTTAAAGGGTCTGTGTCAATACTTTTATTTAGAACTACACTTGTAAAATTGTGTATTTGACCAAAAAATGAGAACAAGGTGTTGAAAATACACAACTTAAAACAAGTCTGTGTTTTCTCGTTTTAGGAATCTGTTCATATTCTGATCATATTCTTGTTTTTATATGTATTTCACCATTCTAATGTGTTTGTTTTTCTCAGGAGGGCATAGTTGAAAGGCTGTTTAAGTGGGCTCAGGAGGCAGAGCAGCCCCTCAGAATCTATGCCACAGGCTTGTTGGCGGGTGCCATGGAGAACCAGGACATTGCAGCCAACTACAGGGAGGAGAACTCTGTTTTGGTCAGTAGGGGGATTCTGCTGCATCAAATGTCAGTTTTATATTAGCGAATAATATGAAAGTACACAGTGAGAGTCAAGGCCTTACAACAGCCGATAAAACTGTGTTATCCCAGCAAGCATCAGAATAGTTTGCTCATCATCAGCAGGAGGTGTGAGGTAGCAGCTGTTCATTACCTTTTTTTTCCCTTGCTCTACTTTGACAGGTGCCTTTAATGCTGCATCGGTTACGTGAGCTTCAGGATAAGGATGCTGAGAACAAAAGGGAAATCAAACGGCCCAGCCCCAGGAAGACTCTGAGCGAGCCATTGCTACCTTTGGACGAGGAGACTGTCGACGGAGGCTTTGAAGAGAAGCCCTTCACGCCAGGCAGGAACGGAGCAGAAAGGGAGGGGACGGGGCCAGAGGAGGGCAGCGAAATTCCCTTCTCAACCATCGAGCCTGAAAATGAGCTTTCGTTCCGTCTCAACTCCCCTCATAAGACCAGCAGCCGCGTCAACTCGGCTGTTAAGACCATGATGAAGCCCATGTCTGCCCCAAGTTCACTGATACACCAAGGCATGTCCGATGGCAGCAGTTACCTAAAAAGGAGGGCAGAGAGGGAGAGTGGCAGGACCTCAAAACAGAAGCTAAATTTCTCTTTGCCAGAGCCAGAGAGGAACTTCAGTGAGCTTTCCAACAGCAGCTGGTCTGAGATGAGCCCCTGGGTGATTGGCAACAACTATCATCTGTACCCTCTAACCCCAGAGATTGAGCAGAGGCTCATCCTGCAGTATCTCACTCCTCTGGGGGAGTATCAGGAGGTTTGTCCATTATGTGTTATGTATAACTGCAACAATGAATCAATTAATTGCTTAGTCAACATTGATCTGCAACTATTTTGATAAGCGTTTTATCTTTTTTTTTTTTTTTCCCCAAGCTAAACATGCCAAAAGATTTGATGGTTTTAGCTTCTCAAGTGTGAGGATTTTATGCTTTTCTTTGATCAGTAGTTGAGATTGATCAATAATGACAATAATCTTTTGTTGCAGCCCTAGAAAAATGGCAAACATGACTGCTTTATTACTTCAGGCTGTTTATGTGTTGTCCTTGTCTTGTCACAAACTTGCCAGCAGATGTCAGTCTTCTTTAATTATGATTAAACAAATAATTCTGTTCTGACATTATACAAAGTTAGTTTTGAGTGTTCACCTCCTGATCAGTTTCTACAGAAAATGTTACTTGCAGGCCTTGTTTTAGGTGAACCATATATTCAAGCAACTAGCCATTTAGGGTGTTTTATAGAAAAGCAAAATGACTTGCTCTCCATGCCCATTCCTCCTCCTTCTGCCTGCAGCTGCTGGCAGTGTTTATGCAGATGGGAGCTCGTGAGCTACTCATGCATTACATGGATCTAAAGCAGACCAATGATGTGCAGCTCACCTTTGAGGCCCTCAAGGTAAACACTCTCTCATGTTAGTTGACCCTCCATGGTGCCGAAACACAAGGTCAAGCTCCTTAGACTTATCTCTCTGCCTTTCTCCCCTCTCTCAGTACCTGGCATCTTTGCTGCTGCACAAGAAGTTTGCTGCAGAGTTTGTGGCTCATGGAGGAGTTCAGAAGTTGTTAGAAATCCCCAGGCCATCTATGGCTGCTACTGGAGTATCTCTGTGCCTCTACTACCTTGCCTATAACCAGGATGCCATGGAGAGGGTACAAAAATGACACACACCATACAGATGCACTACAAAATATCAGTAATATTGCCATAAATAT
>BRZM01000001.1:16935758-16964401 GCA_033238685.1 Lates japonicus | reverse complement strand
CAGCTACATGCGATCCTGACTGTTAACCATGGAAACCTAACCATCTGTATCACTCATAGAATATACTATTTGTTTCAAGAACCGATCAACTGTGCAGTCAGTGTAATATCAAAATGTAACAGCTGATCGTACACTAATATATAATATGAACTGACTGTTTCCAGATTAGCACACTGGAGATCCTGAACCCCGAGGACCAGGGAGCACTGCTGAGTGATGATGAGATTTTCTCCAGCAGGCAGACGGCCAAGCACACCTGCATGGCCTTGCGCAGGTACTTCGAGGCCCATCTGGCAATCAAGGTGGAGCAGGTGAAGCAATCCCTGCAGCGCACAGAGGGCGGTGCCCCCATTCACTCCCAGCCCTACTACAAGGTACTTAGAGGACAAAGGATAACTGAGATTGACATTACTTGGTTTCTTAATGTAAACATTTTTAAATGCAGATATTATGCCCTGTTTATGTTTTAGTTGTGAGAGAAGTAGATGGGTTTATATTCCTGTAGTGATCATTTGTGTTCTCGTCTCGTTTCCCAGGCAGTCAGCTATAGCCGTGAGCAGGTGGTAGAAATGATGGAGTTCCTGATAGAGTACGGACCACTCCGGCTTTACTGGGAACCAGCGGAGGTCTTCCACAAGCTGTCTTGTGTCCAACTCCTTCTGCAGCTCATTTCCATTGCCTGTGACTGGAGGACCTACTATGGCAGGTATTCACAAGGCAGTTATTCTATTAATTGTTGAATACTTTTTCCTAGTTATTTCTAACTGTTTCCACTTCCAGACTGAATCCAGAAGGTCATTTGTAATAATGTGATACTTTCCCTGTAGGAGTGATACCGTGCGTTATGCCCTTGACATCCTGAGTATCCTCACAGTTGTTCCAAAGACCCAGCTGTTATTGTCGGAGGCTGTCGCTGTGCTCGATGAGGGAGGATCCACCGTTTCCACTGTTGGTAGGTGTTTTCAGCCAACATCCATCTATGAAAACTTTACTGTTAGTTAGAAATTGGATAATATTTTAGTTGTTATCAGACAATGTTAAAACCATCAAGATAGAATGTGTTCACACTAAAGTGTTTTCCATTTTATCTGAAGAAAGGGTGTAAAACTACTTGTATACAGCCATTAAGAGTCATAAACACATTCAAGCAGCATGGCATGTGTTAGCAGCAGTTATTCTAAGTGTGTCTGTAGTGCATTGGTTCATTACGCCATTAGAAGATTTCTGGCATGGTGTGAGCATTAAGTTGAGTATTTGACAGCTTTCTGGGAATGTAGCACAATAAATTTATTATTACCCTCCACAGAATGTAATAAAATGCAGTAGCTTTGTATTTTCATTTTTGGGTATTTCATAAAACCTGTGCCCAACTCTGCTGAGAGATGGCACAGTTCCAGGTTTTATTTTCCTGCATGGTTTCTCATTTAATTTTTTGGCTTTTTCCTCCCAGGAATGAGTATAGTCCTGGCAGTGGCAGAGGGAGAGGTATTTGTCAATGATGCAGAGATTCAGAAGTCGGCTCTGCAGGTTGTCATCAACTGCGTCTGTGCTCCAGACAAACGCATGTCCAGCATTGGCAAGTTCATCGCAGGCACCCCTCGTCGCCGCCTGCCGCAGCAGACCAAAGCCAGCGAAAGTGTGCTCACTAAGATGTGGAATGTGGTGCAGTCCAACAATGGCATCAAGGTAGAGCTAATTTATACCAGTTGCCAAAGCAATTGGGATTTTTTTTTTTTTTTTGTAAGGCTGTGCTTGAGTTTTTTACAGCCTTGACAAAAGGTGACCTCAGGACATTTTGTAAAACAGTGTTTTACAGAATGACAAATTTTGAGTTATATTTGTGAATCTTGACAGGTGCTGCAGGGGTAAAAGGACTGCATTTATAAGGTGCCTTTATCATGGGAACAGTGCAAAGCACTTCTCAAAGCCTCACAATCACCCACACATCCATACACTGAATGCGGTGAAGCTGCCATAGAAGGTGCTGACCGGCACATCATGGTGTTTGGAGTTCAATGTATAAAACATGCAGTTAGAATATATATACAGAATTATAAAAAAGAAAAATATGTCGTTTACCAGTTTCATGACAGACACATGTTTTCATCTTGCGTAGGATCTAAACACTCAGTTGTTAATTTATCAGGACATTCTGTATCTGTCCTGCAGGTGCTGCTGTCCCTGCTGACGGTGAAGATGCCCATTACAGATGCAGATCAGATCCGAGCTCTTGCCTGTAAGGCTCTGGTGGGTCTGTCTCGCTCCAGCTCCGTCAGGCAGATCATCAGCAAGCTGCCTTTGTTCAGCAGCGGACACATCCAGCAGCTCATGAAAGAGCCTGTGCTCCAGGACAAACGCAGCGAACACGTCAAGTTCTGTAAGTTTGCAGCTGAGCTGATAGAAAGGATCTCTGGGAAGCCGCTGCTGATCGGCACGGACGTGTCTCTGGCGTGGCTGCAGAGGGCCAGTGTGGTCGCGCAGTCCAGGATCACTTTCCCTGAGAAGGAGTTGCTGTTGCTTATTAGGAACCACCTTGTGGCCAAAGGCCTTCATGACACAGCCACCACACTCACCAAAGAGGCTGATCTCCCAATGGCGTGTCTGTCTCATTCTTCACACACAACTTCTGCGTTCCCTTCTGTTGCTCCACCTCCACCTGCGTCTCCTGTTGCTACTCTGCCCCGCACACCGCGGCTGGCCAATGGTGTCGGGTCAAGACTTGGAAACCATCCTTCTCATTCATCCACCCCCGGGTCCAGCCATCCACAAACACGTCCATCTACGTCACAACCCGCCGGGTCTTCTGCTGCTGCTTTCCCCTTGACGTCTGTCCCCCACTGTAGCAACGGCTCCCCACTGATCGGTCGAATCGTTTTCTCTCGTGAACGGCAAACAGGGTGCACTACGGTGAGCTGCAAGAAGCCTCGGGTGCTGAGGCAGAAGTCTGACCACGGGGCCTTCAGCCAGAGTCCAGCCATGAAGAAGCAGTTTGACAGGCACCTGCCTTCCCCCCCTGCATTAGACAGCATTATCACAGAGTACCTGCGGGAACAGCACGCACGCTGTAAAAACCCTGTCGCAACGTGCCCGCCTTTCTCTCTCTTCACACCCCATCAATGCCCCGAACCCAAACAGAGACGCCAAGCACCTGTCAACTTTACATCCCGACACACGCGGAGAGTCATATATCCTAAATATGGAGGAGTAGATGGAGGATGCTTTGACAGACATCTCATCTTCAGCAGGTAGGTTTTTCCAACTCTCTAATGGGCTTTGTTAGATTCATGTTTTACTTGCTGTTTCTCTACATTCTTTGTTTCCTCCTTGTCCAGGTTCCGTCCCATCTCCGTGTTCAGGGAGGCTGACGAGGATGAAAGTGGATTCATGTGTTGTGCCTTCTCAGCTCGCGAGCGGTTCCTGATGCTTGGGACGTGCACAGGGCAGCTCAAACTCTACAACGTGTTTACAGGCCAGGAGGAGGCCAGCTACAACTGTCACAGTTCGGCCATCACTCACCTGGAGCCCTCACGGGTCAGTAGGGAAAGCTATCAATACTTCAACAATTTTAGATTATGTTCAGTTGTTGTAGCTGCTGCATGGAACATGTAAGTTCTCCTCCACCTGAAAATCTATTTTGCTTATTATTCTACCTGGACGTTTGACCTGCACTATGCAGAATCCTATGTGAGCAGAGTTTTTCACATTAATCTGCATAAGGGATAAAGTTTCTTTATGCTCACCTTAAATCTGAATTTTAGTTTGGAAGATGAGGAAACATACACTGAGAATAGACTTTACAGTGAAGCAGAGGACATCTTACATCCAGTAGTTTTGAAATGGAAAATAGTTGCATATTCATAGATACATGATTTTATTTCTTTCAGTGAGGGAGAGGGAGTAGATTACGGATTAAGGCGTAAGGATTTTTAATGAGGCAGTTGAACAATTTGTAGAAAAACCATATCAGACACATTATTATTCATGTCTGGTGGAGATCTTTAACCAACATATTTTCTATTTTTAGGATGGTTCTCTGCTCTTAACATCAGCCTCTTGGAGTTACCCTCTGTCTGCGCTGTGGGGCATGAAATCAGTGTTCATCATGAAGTAAGTGATGTTTGCACAGGAAACTGAACTCATATTTTCACTAGCTAAATACATAATGCATTCTTTCAAGCAGAAATGTCTCATATTGAAACATTTGTAGTGCAAAACAAAGTGCATACCACAGGACTGATGTCTAGCCGTCGATCAATAGTTCAACTGGGGACTCATGCCTCTCTGTGATTCCACTGCCTCCATGTATGTGGTCTTCTCTGCCCAATGGTACAGCAACTTTATGCTGTCAAAAGAGAGAGCTGCCGAAAGGGGATGGCATTCTGTTTAATTATGCACGCTAACAGCCTGAGGGCTGCAGTCTTCAGTTCATGGAACACAAGCACTTGGCTTCATTCATCTGCACAGTTTAACCAAGGCAATACTGAGACTCTGCCGATTGATTCAGAGTTGTTCTACAATGTCTTTGAGCAATTATAAGGTTTAAACCATTCAGCTTTTACACTCACACTGGCTCCATGTTTTCAATTAAATGTTGAAATGTTGCCCTTCTCCTCTCCAGGCATTCCTTTCTGGGCGACCATTATGTGGAGTTCAGTAAGCTTTCACAGGATCGAGTCATTGGAACTAAGGAACATATAGCACGAGTACGTATGTCAGCGTCCTCTGAAAATTACATTATGAAATGTTAAGAACAGAACAACTTGTAAAAAGTAAAATTGTGAATATTCACATTCAGCTCTTCTCTTTACCAGATTTATGACATCCAGACAGGGCAGGTAACTCTGACTCTCAACAACCCAGACCTGGCTAACAATTACAAGAGGAACTGTGCCACCTTCAACCCCACAGATGACCTGGTGTTGAACGACGGCGTGCTGTGGGACGTGCGCACGGCTCAGGCCATCCACAAGTTCGACAAGTTCAACATGAACATAAGCGGCGTGTTCCATCCCAATGGCCTGGAGGTCATCATAAACACAGAGATTGTATCCTTGAGACTTTAATACTTGGGTTGTTGATGTTAGTACAGTGCAGTATGTGTCGTACAGTTTTTGGAACTTTTAAGCAAATTTTTGTTGAAAAAAATTGAAACCCAGGCTCATCCCTTATCTCTTTATAAAATGTAACTGACCTTTTTCAAGTGTGAGGCGGTTGTAGAATAGGTGATAAAAAAAAGAGAATTAAAAAATATTTAAAATATTTATTTTAGTCCTTTTAAGTATACAATTCAAGACTGTTTAATTTATTGCTAAATTAATTGATAAAGTTAACAGCTAAAAGTGATTGCTTTCAGGAGGTGCTTGTTTAAAAAAACCCAAACAAGACTTGTATCAGTGTTTGAATTTGTTGTCGCTCCAATGATGGGATGACTATTGAGCTTTTATTTCACAGCCAAACATTAAATATGTATTGCACTAAAAATTGATTTTACTACCCTGGGGATGGTTTTAATCGTCGTGTAATTAAATTCGCAGCAGATTTAGTTGATACAAATGAAAAAAAAGAATGTCACGGTCCTTAGCTGGAGTTTCAGTGGGATCTTCGGACCTTCCACCTCCTCCACACGGTTCCAGCTCTGGACCAGTGCAGAATAGTCTTCAACAACAACGGCACGGTCATCTATGGAGGTAAATACAGAAACCGATGCATGGTGGGAAATGTAGAGCATCTGGCATTTAGCCTACAACTCACTCCACACAGTCAGTGCAAGTGTGTGAAAGGTGTGCTTGAGTGGAAAGCTGGTAATTATGAAGCAAAGTGAGCATGTGTGTATTTGGAGAGAGTGTGAACAGTGTGAACAGAGCATGTAGAGGTGGTGGGTGCGTGTGTGTATGTGTTTGTGTGTGCGCTTGATACAACAGTCATTCAGAGCCATATGGGCAGAAGGATCAGTGTTGGAATGGCAACAGATAGAACCAGCTGGTTCACGCCACCTCACAGGAAGAGAAATGGGCGTGCCATAATAGCTCTACCCATACAGCTACCACTCGAACGTTTCAGGAGCCAGAACCCCGGCTAACCTGCTTGCTGTGCACAGTTCTTATTTTCTCTCTGTTTTCGCAGCAATGTTGCAAGCTGATGATGAAGACGACATGATGGAGATGCAGATGAAAAGTCCATTTGGTTCATCATTTAGGACTTTTAATGCCACAGACTACAAACCAATTGGTAAGGCTTTTTGCCCTCACACCACTTTAGTTAATTTTTCTTAGTCTTGTACTGGGGTACCTCTTATATTATACCCAGTTGGTAATAATTTTTAATTACTGTAATATTTTATCTTGCTATTTGTAGTGTAATATTTTCAGAAACTGACAACTGATGTGTTCTTTTCTCTCCTCTCAGCCACTATTGATGTCAAGAGGAATATATTTGACCTTTGCACAGATACAAAAGACTGCTACCTAGCTGTGATTGAGGTAAGTTCTTGTCATCACATGGCTTTATTTTGCCAGAGGTTGTAATCACATCTGTATCTGTAAATATATGAAGGAATTAACTTTCCTTTTCCCGCTGTGTTTGTCCCGTAGAACCAAGACTCAGTTAACACCGACACGGTGTGCAGGCTGTATGAAGTTGGCCGGCAGAGACTTGCAGAGGAAGAGGAGGAGGACGAAGAGGATCAGGTTCCTAATTAGTTCTTTTATTTTTGATAAAGAAGGGCCTCTTTGGTTCCTTTAGGCAGAGATAGAAATGAATTGTAATTGACCTTTGTTGCCATCTGTGCACCAGGAGGATGACGATCAGGAGGAAGACGACGACGATGACGAGGACTCAGATGACGATGTCGACACAGATCCCCTTATCGCCGAGCTAGAGAATGAGAACGGCGGAGAGGATGAGGATGACGAAGAGGAGGATGATGGGAATGATGAATTCTCTCCCTCCGACGAGGAGGTGGCTCGTCTTCTCGAAGAGGATGTTGACGTTGGGGATGACGATGATGAGGATGACAACGACGAAGACGACTCTGATAATGACGACGTTGATCTGGATGGCGACAATGGTGAGTAGCGCCTCAAGTGAAATGCACACTGAAGCCAACACACAGAATGAGATTTGTGTCCATGAATCTGTTGCCTAAGTGCATGCTGGGAGACTTCGCAACACACTTAACCTCCTCTAAGTGCAATTATTGTCAGCATTCAGACATGGTTGTATCTCTGCATTTGTGTTGCTTTTACTTCAAGATAAGAGCACATTGTTTACAAGTCAGTCAGATTCAAGAAATCCACATAGCTGGATGAGAATTAACAGGATCTATATAGCCTGATAACAGCATGTTAGCCTGGATTACGTGAGCTACATTTGAAGGATGGAACCCTCATCTGCATTCTCAGGTAAATGATGCACCAAAGTATGGTCCAGTCTCTGTGTTTTCATGCTTGTCTGGTCACTGTGAGGAAATGTTGTCTTTCCCAGTGGAATTTGAAATCTGCTGTCTTTGTGTATTTCATATGTTGAGAGAGAATGCATGAATCTGCACAGAAAAAAATGGGTGTAGTGTTCTTTTACATTTTACCAAGGCTGCTTTGTTTTTTGTTTTTTTTTGCCATTTTAGCAGTTTTCCTCCTTACCCACTGACCTCTGCAGCACCACGTCTCTGTATCTCCACATTTCTAAATCTCTTATTTGTCTGTCGCACAAACAGACAGCTCTGACAACTCTGACCTTGAGGATGACATCATCTTATCCCTGAATGAGTGAGGAGCCTTTCGGCATCTGGGACTGAGGAACCGGACAACATGTCAAGACTTCTGCCTCACAGACATTTGAGCTGCAGAACAGGAGGCAAGACGAGAGCAGAAATAAGGTGGGAGATAATTTGGAGCACTGCCCGTTTGAAACAGTAGGTGTCTGCACACTTTGGGAGTGACAAGACCAAGGAGATTGGCTTACTGGTGGGCAAAAAATGATTGTATATGATATAGTTTTATAAAAACAAAAGTGGGCTTGATGATGAGTTGAAAAGGCCAGTGTGTGTAGATGCAGTGAAGAAAAGTTTTATATTTTGTCACATTAACGGCTCTTTAAATGAGCCTCCTCATTTGATATTGATTCACTCACTTTGTAAACCTCTGTTTGGCCACAGATTAGTCTTTGTAGGGGAAACGGCTTACATTGCAGGGCTGTGGGGCTCTGCATTTGTGTGACAGAGGATACAAGCTCGTACTTCACCAGACCATCTGTAATAATCACAAAAACGTACTAAAGTATTGAATTAGGCAGCTAATGCAATGCACAAACATGTTGCCGACGGTTCATCAAGCATCAAACTCACTTTCACCATAAACCGATGACCAAAATGCCACACACACCCCCACACACACGGCAGTGCCACTTGTGACCGTCACCACCTGATTTCATTATGTAAATAGAGGAATTAAATCAGCTTGGTGCTCTTGATTCACTGAAGAAACCATAACTAGTGTGGACACCATAACAAAGCTATTGACACGTCTGCTCACTGTCTGCTCATGACAGACATATAAAGGCTTCTACAGCGCTCTACCATTGTGTTATAACACACCCGGTCATTGAGCCAAACATTAATTTGGGTTCAGTAGATGTCTGCTCAGAAAACTGAGGATTTATCACTCTGATTTTGGTTCAGGACTGATAATACTGTAAATTTCATTCAGTGATTTCTCAATCTTGAAAGAAAGCTAAAAAAAAAAACATTGGAAATAGGAGCTGACAACAAAATTCAGCAAAGCATATTCACTTGAAACGTGTTTCCTCTGACTGACTGACAGGAAGCTTCATACTCTCAACATTGTGAAAACAGATGCCTAGCACTTGCACACTTTTTGAAAGCAGTGCAAACATTTCATGATTTTTCTCATGTTTTTGCCTTGTATCTATTCATTTTACCTGTTTTCTTTTCCATAAGGAGACTTTTATGTTGAGTTTCAAGACGGTTTATGTACAGCTTGTATGTATCTAAAGTATTTTTACTATAAATAAAGTTGCAAAATTAGTTTTGTGTACTTCTTTAATGAAGGGTGAATGGTGCTCTCAGCCAGTAGACAGTTAATAAGCTGTTGCAGCAGAGGTGTCACAACATGTGTGGCTTTTAAAAGGAGGAAAGCAAAAACAAACAGCAAAACCGGTGCCAATATCAAGATCTAATTAACAAACAAACTTGATCATTATATCCGGTCACCTGCAAGCAAGGAGCTCCAGAGGGGAACATAGCTGTGGTTTGATAGAACACAGGTGATCTGTACTGTTGGCCCCATGGAGCGCTGCAACAATTAATCGATTAGTTGATAAACAGAAAGTCAATCTGCAACTATTTAGATAAGGGAAAAAAATTAAGTATTTGCTGGTTCCAGCTCATGTGAGGATTTGTTGCATTTAATTGTTGCACATGACATCAAACTGAATATCTGGATTTCAGACTGTTGGTTGAACAAAAGGCATTGGAGGACAGGCATTTTAATAGGAATATTATGATATTTTATGGACAAAATGGTTAAATGAGAAAATATTTAGCAGATTAATTGTTAATGAAAAGGAATCATTAGTTGCAACCCTAGTCTCAGATCAACCTCACTTTTAAAAACCAAGGGAGTACCACAAGGTTCTGAGCTTGGTCCACTATTTTTTTTTACAATTTACATAAACAATAGTATTGCTCTAACAGACTTATCCCTTTTTATGCAGATAATGCAATTTTATGTTCACGTCTCTTCTATAAATCAAGCCATGTTTAAATTCCTTTAATGTTTTTTCAGGCATCTCTCCATGACTTCAAACCTGTACAGAAATTGAAGTTGTTCAGTTTTATAAGTATGTGGAGATTCAGTTTGATAGCAGTCTTTTAAACCTCATGTGGAACAACTGGCCCAGAGTCTGCAGATAAAAATTGATTTCTTATGTCAGAATAAAGTGTGTTTTTCTCTTGAGGATAGGAAAACTATTGTGCATTCGACCATCACGTCTGTAGAGATATCCTGTTCTCTCATGCTGCTCATTCCACCTTACTACACTGATACTGTTATTTGTGAATGTATACTAAAGATGCCTCAGTATATCACATTTTTCCCCAAATTTTAAAACTACAGTTTGTCAGACCAGATCCTAGGACTGGCCGACTCTGGATACCCCAGTTGGAGCTGTCTTTCAGTACTTAACACCATGTAAATGGAATGAAAAAATACAAAACACTTTGTTTTACAAAAAGCTCTTTTTCATTTAATTTCATACTGTATATGCATATGCACAAAGAGATACAATTAGGAACAGAGCAATAATAACTCGTCAGACTTCAGCTAAACTTCCAGTCATTCATCCTCACCTCCAGAGGGAATTTACACTGATCAACCACAACATGAAAACCACCTGTCTAACATTGTTTAGGTCCACCTAGTACTGCCAAAACAGCTTTGACCCTTTGGGGCATGTACATGGGACTTCTGGGGGGATGACCTGTGGTATCTGGCACCAGGACATTGGCAGTGGATCCTTTGGGTCTTGCAGGGTGTGGGGTGGGGCCTCCATGAATCTGGCTTGTTCCAGTGCATCCCGCAGATGCTGGGGAGTTTGGAGTCCAGGTCGACGCATGTCATGTTGTGTCATGTTCATATTTTCACCATATTAATTTTTGCGGCGTGGTGGGCACATTGTCCTGTTGTGTGGAGGCCGCACATAGACGAGAAGTGCTGTTGAGTGATGTCCACTGAAATTAGATTAGAGTTCTCCATGCTGCTTTAAAGTGAAGAAATTATGCTGCAAAATGGGACTAAGAGACCTGGAAGGGGAAATCTACATTTGCATTAAATATGACTAGCAGCAGCTGAGGTTAAATAGATATATATTGGTTATGTCATACATTTGTAGCATGTGAATAATCACATGTGTAAGACTAATATCCCTTAGTCTTTTTGTGTCTTACATTTCCATGAAGTGACATTACTCTGGTCTCTTGATTGCTGAATTGTGCATGCAGGGATTTGCCACTAAATAGTACTGTGGCCTCCCCCACAGTTAATAATAGAACACATTAAAATAGTCAGCAGAACCACGTTAACGGGGATCAAGTAAGTCCTAAATTGTGTGTGTGTGTGTGTGTGTGCCTGCAGAGGCACGTGTGTGTCCATGTGTACAAGGGGCAGTGAGTGCATGAAATGTATCGTCCCGGGGAGTGTAAAGAAATAAGGATGTGTGTGTTTGTGTGAGGGCAGGTGATGGATGAGATGGTACGACATGCTTCTTATTACCTCCTCGGCTGGCTCCTATTGTCTGCTGGCTTTGGGAGTGTTGAAACAGATAGCAGCTCTCACTATTAGGCAATCCCTGTTTGCAGTGGACCAGTGTCTCATCCTCACAGTGCTGCTGCTGCATCAGAGCAAGAGCTAAATGTAGCCACAGCACTAATAAGGTAAACTATTGTTACAAAAAATGATAAGTGCATGAGGCATTTTTAAAACCCTTTATCCTTCCTGCTAAGTTTTAACCATTTCCATGCAGTAGTGTCACTTGAGCACATTCTCTGTGTGCATGATGGATGCTTATAATTAGTTGTATTTTATTTTTTTGTGAAATGTTTATTAGCTGGGATGCATATTTAGCTTATAAAACGCCCCCCCACGCCGCCTCTTGCTTTATGTATGTGATTGGAACACCGCCCACAGTGTTCCACTTGAAGTAATAGACAGATGGGAGTCAGTCACAGTGTCGCTATGATGGAGAGAAATTACCCTCCTGAATACTGCCCTCCCTCCCACACTACATCAAACTCACTGGACGCTCAATATTCACCAAATCGCTCTGTTTTTTTTTTTTCTAGTCATGACTGCCTCGTCTTTAGGACGAGACAGCTTAATGCACTGAAATGACCAGACGTGCATCGAGCAATGGGTGTATGAGAAAGATTTTGGGGATGAGCACTGTATATTAATCTGGTTTAACGCACCAGCTCTTAAACGTGTGTTGTCTTCCCACAGCAAATCAAGGTCTGGGCGAGACAGCTCGGCAGAGGAACATTTTCAAGGTAAAACATCAACAGTGTTCCTGAAATGTTCACAAGTATCAGGCTGATTTGGCTGAGTATGTTCTGTGCCATACTGTGTGGCCCCTAAAGTCTTGTGCCACTCAGCCATATTGGAGTAAATAGAAGGCCATATTGGTGGATTTGTGTAGACTGTTAACTCCACCAGTGTAAAGCGTCACTGCTGAGTAATGTGTATAGTGTTCATCAGTTATACTCCACAGACTATTTTACCGGCAGTGACTCACTTCATAATAATAAAAAAAAAAAAATGGTGCGCCATAAATCCACACGTTGGTACTTTGTGTTCATGTCTCAACTAAACTCACTGCATCACATGTACGTCATTACAATCCAAACCAATCTGCTTAACTGTTTCCTCTGAGTTAGTGAAATCTGAGAGCACTAAAGTCATGCCATACTGTTATGGTTTTAACATCCTGTGGGTAATTTATTGTTTACACTTTTTTTAAAAAGCAAAACAGATATGGGCATTTTAAAATGCAGATTACTGATTTTTTTTCAATATATTTAAATTTGACTTTTTAAGGCCATCATAAGATTAATAAGTAAGTAAATAAATAGCTCCTTACTTCTTCCCCACCAGAATTTTGTTCCCCCCTCATGTGTGAAAATAAAATACACTTTAGAACAGCTGAATGAATAAATATCAAAACAAACAAACAAAAAACCCTAAATTCCAGGGACCAAACCCACCACTTGATAGGAATTGAACCATACACAGTAAAATGCTGTTGGAGGTCTGAATGTCTTGTGGGAAATCCACAGTTTGCCAAACCTTGTCAGTCAAACTCAACAGGGTGAAATCGGCCGTTAAGGGAATTAGTTGCATCTCATCTGTGTGTGTGTGTGTGTGTGTGTGTGTGGGAGCATGACTGCACTATGACAAAGCATCACCGGTTTCTTTGAAATGACTCAAGCAGGAGGTGCTTCCCCACATGGTCTGTCCCTGATCTGTAACACCGGGATGCTACTTTTATGGTCATAAAAAAAAAAAAAAAAAACTCAGCAGCACGCGGAGCGACACGTTCAATCCGGAAAAGGGACAAACTGCCAGCCCAGCATCCTCACAGGGAGAAAAATGCAGTTTGTTTGTGATGGATGCAACTGCCATGCTGAGAGAGAGGGAGAAAGAGAGAGAGAGAGAGAGGGGGCGCATATATTTGCAAATGTTTGACACATCAGTGTTGACAAAACGAGTCATGTGACGACCGTGAAGATGGCGCAGCTTACGGTACATTGCAGTTTTCTCACAGTTCCCTCGCGCCGGCTCCACAAACCGGGATCGAACGAACGACATCGCGACCTATTACCTACTAATTACCGAGCGATTCTGCCCCGTTCACGTCGGCTGAGCAGCCTATTGTGGATCAGCTGGACTTGAGCGGCGATTGGCTGTAGGGGGGAAAGGAGGAGGGAAGAGCGAAAAACAAAGAAATTAAATAAATAAGCTTCGAGGGAAAAAAAAAAAAAAGAGAAGAAATCTCGCTTCACGTGAAATGCGGTTGCAATAACACCTTTGTGTGTGTGTATGGAGACCAGAAAACCGCCGCGTGCGTGCGTGCCCGTGTGATTGCGTGCATGTGTGCGCGTTACATTAGGTGGACACGGAGACTGCATCAGACTGGACACACACACACACACACACACACACACACACACACGCCGGGACATAATAGAAGCGGAGATATTGAGGCTTTGATGGTCCTTCCTCTCTCTCTCACCATCACTACCTCCCCCCTCCCTCTCTCTCTCTCTCTCTCTCTCTCTCTCTCTCTCTTTCTCTCTCTCTCTCTCGTGCGCACACACACACACACAGAAAACGCCAGGATACTGATTCCGGTCGAGACATGTAGTCCCGTGTATGTATGTATGTATGTGTCTATGGGCAGTCAGGATATTTTGTAGCCTTCAGCTCTCATTTTTTAGCAGCATCATCTCATGATATCGACATAATGTGGCTTGGTCTACCGGAGGGAAAATAACCAAATATGTGGATACCTACAGAAGAGGAGAAAATCGGAGTTGGTGAGTCAATTGCCTCCTTTATTGTCAATGTGCGACGTTTGGTTTCTAGCTTCTTTTTTTAATTGACTGTAATAATAGAGCGTTGGGATGGCAGTTTGTGCATGAGGAACACCCAATTTTGTTCATCGACATCTCACACCGGCTATCCAGCTCTTCTTCTTCTTCTTTTCTTTTTTTTTTTTTACCCTTGTTATTATGGCCATTACACCCCAATGAAAAACACATACACTTCTAATGGCTGATATACACGGCCAGTGACTGCATAGAAAGGGAAATTGCGTGGGATGATACAGCCTACAACCCCGCCACCTTAAAGATGCTATCGCAGTCTATACACAGCCGCAGGCGGTGCTTGAAATCAGGTTGCTGCTCTTCGGTTTTGTGGGTTTTGTTTAAGAAAAAGAAATGCGTCAGTGTAGCATTTTTAGCCTTTTCATAAGCATATCTAGAGGGGGGTGGTGGGGGGTGGGGGGATAGGGAGGGAAACGCGATTCATGTTGAAACCACGAGGGGGCATCGTGACTGCGTACCTCCAACAGGTGTAGGCTGGACTGAAACTGGAGTCTACCTGTAGACAGAAAACTGCCCTTTGCTGCTGCTGCTGCTGCTGTTGTTGTTGTTGCTGCAATGACAGGGACTGCACTGTGCCACACTGTACATTTTTCTCCTCGCATGTGTGCACTTTGACCTTTGGTGAAGAGGTGAAAGTGCAAGATCAGCAGTTCTTCCGGGCAGATTAGCATTTTATGGAGGAGGGAAAAAAAAGAGCAAATGTCAAAACGAGTCTAATAACCACAGGTGGGAGATACCATACCCTCATTAGCATCATTATAATCTGACTGCCCCCCCCCCCAGCCACGGCCAAAGTGGCTATAGCGTACGATTATACTATGAAGGGTTTTCATCTGGGGAATGAGTCATGACCAGATGCTCTACAGCTTGCTACTTGCAGGGGCCACTCATGCTGGCTCGCACATGATACCCCCCCCCCCCCCCCCCCTTTACATACACACGCCCACACACATTCACTTTGTTTGGAGGCATTTATGCGTTTGTCATGGTCGTTTCGTAAAGAGATGAGAGCGTTGAGCCGCGATCCGTCGTGATATCGCCACCTGTACAGTAATCTCATCGCGTTGAATCGTTCGTGCGCCGCTCACCGTGGAATCACTGCAGTTCTTTTTCAAGCGCAAATGGCAATATATTTGTTGGGGGGGGGGGGGGCAACAGTTGATGTGTGATGAAGCAACAGTTCGGCGCAGCCTCCGCATCAGTCAGTGTGTGGAGTGACCTGGCGCTGTCCGTGGTGCTGAAATGCGGGGAAGCCAGAGCCGCTGTTGTACCTACACAGTACATACTGTACCTTGTAAATGCGGGCCCAAATTACTCCACTCGATTCCCCCCACCCCCCCCCACCCCTTCGCCTCAGATAACGTGTTGACATGCTAGGTTCAATATTTTCTCCAACATCATTGTGGATGAAGCCCACGCTGCCTGGCCCTGCTAAGTTAACTGGCAGCGCAGCCTCGTAGCCTGTTATCATTCCTTCTCCTTCCTCATCTGTGTCATTAGTGGCACCATTTTGCACATTTCTCTAGCTTTCTTGGCTTGTTTCGTCATTGCCCGTAAATTGTCTCTCACCAGTATTACCATTACGCCGATATGAAACAGCGTCAGCAGCCAGCCTGGCCTTTCTTTCCTTTCTTTTCTTTCTTTTTTTTTCGCCCCTCCTGGGTTATCTTAATGGGCTCCGTTTAAACAGGAGACCACCTTATGAAACGTTAATGCCTTTCTTAGACTCGCTGCCTATTCATTATTTTGTTCTTGGTTGTGTTTATACAGTAAATAATATTAGTTTGTAAATCACTTGTGGAGTGGCAGCAAAGGCCCTGCGTTGCATGTACTGTTGTGCTGCCCATCTTTTTCCTCTCTGGAGCTGCAACTGATGATTATTTTAATCACTAATTAATCTATAATTACTTGTTTTGTCCCTCAATTGATAATTAGTCTGCAAAATGTCAAAGGTAACCCAAAGTAAATACTCATTATGCAATAAAAAACAAAATACAAGCAAATTGTGAGGTTGTTGTTGTAAATATGTGGAATTTCAACTGATAAATGATCATTACCAAATTTATAATCATTAATTCACTCATCAATCCTCATACCAGTGTTCTTGAAATCATTTTATTCTGTTTTTTCATTCTCTTATTTTGCGAATGAGTCACCGATGCATTTCTCTCATCTAAGCAGCAATATTGAGAAATTTTCTTTACACTTTTATTAGAAAGAGCTCTGACTGTAAGTCAGTACCTGCCCACATGAGACAGAGTGAAATGAATCAGCTGGCTTCATCCATGGCCACATGGACGTGGCTCAGACACAACTACTGTAGCAGTACATGAAATAATTGAGCCGAGTGGCCACCATTATCTGAAACCGACAACTCTGGGATCAAATGTGTCCATAACACAACCAAAGATGGAGCTCATGTTAAAGTGAGAGTGGGATTAAAGAGATTAATGTGGCCCAAAGTAGTTTTGGAAATTTGGAATTTCCTGAAATCTCCAAATGAAAGTTGCTCAGCCTCATTTTGGGTGAACAGCTATTGGACTCATAATGGCCACTGGACCACAGAACTCTTTAGTACTGTCGTTTTCTGTGGCTTGCCTGACATGCATACCAGCACAATAAATTTAATACGTATTAATACCTATTAATGCATGTGTGTTAGTTGTTTACACCATCACTTAAAAGTGCTATTATTATGAGAAGTTCACAGCTACACACTTCACTGCAGTTCGGTCGAGTGTGTAGATTTCTGTGACAGTGATTTGAGATCAGATATGGTAAAATGCCCCTCTGCAAGTGTGGTGGAAATCCCTGGGTTAGCAGGACTTTCAGTGCAGTAACATGTCTTGAGTAAGTGAGTGTGCATTCAAGTCGTGCTGAGCAACATGACTCAGTGGGCGAAGCCCAAAGACCGTTGTGTAATTTTTAAAACTTAGCTAGATCTGGGACAGGACTACTCAAGCCAGGAAAGCAGGACTTTCATGGTGTGCATACTCACATTGCATTACTGGAATGGTTTAAGGATGCACTCAGTAAGCAGCTCAGCTTCACTTGTACCCGTTATGATTGAGACTGGAACTAAAAGGACTAAGGAAACCCAAGAAAATAAGTTCACTTCAGTGCTGCAGTTTAGATGAGCACACTGTCCTTTTTAATAGAATGTTCCTCAGTACAGTGGTGCCTTTAGCACTCAAAAAAGAGAAAAAACAGCAGATAATTTATAAGCCATAATAGTGTTTACTGTTTTACTGTCAGGTTTTTCAATGACCTCTCCCCTTTCTCTGCAGAATATTTCTCCCCTGTGGGTCATTGTACAGTTACTGTATGTGTCTCTCACTGATGCTAAAGCAATGTCGTCCGGCCATGCATGCTCTCTTTTAAGATTCGCTATATTACATATTGTAGTAAAAACATTTTTCAAGACATGACAGCATATAACAGTCCCTATGTACACTGAAAATGTGATACTAGCCTCACCTCCTCTGTTGTATAAAAGAACCATTTTATTACACATAAAACACACGTCTGAAAGTGAAAGGTAGAGAAGAGAAACCGGTAAAAGGTTGGATTCAAACAAAAGTACCTTACACTGACATCCCACTTTTTTTTTCCTGTACTGAATATGTTATCAGTGGATTTGTTGTCAGTTTCAGGTGGCAGATATAGAGTAAAAGTGACCTGAACATATTCAAATCTCTGAATGGTTTTACAGTTTGCTAATGTGATGCAAGACAAACCTCTCAACATAGACACACTGTTCCTGGTGCTACAGCTCTCTCTTGTGACAATGTGGAGAGCTCTGAATTACCACATTTACCTGCAATCACCACATGAAAGCTCCTTTTACGCTGCAGGATTCAATCAACAAGGGAAGGTGATGGTGTTTAGCGTTTCACTCATAGGTTTCCTATTTTAAAAAATAACAGTGAGTCTGTTCCCACATGACATGATCATTCTGGTTATATTAAGCTTTTTTTTTTTTCCTACGCACCATGGGTGGCAGCACTGCTGGTGAAGAACAGCCAGTCAGAAAATAAAGGCACAACAGAGAAAGAGCGATGTTAATTCTCACACAGGCTGTCTAAATGATTTTAAAACTTATTTCACAATTGAGCACCAGTTTATCTCCGGTTCACTGAGTCTAATGTTTAAACTACGATGCTTGATACTCACTGAGTGATTCCTCCTCCTGTGATTCTCAGTAATCGTTGACCAGTGTGACACCACAGATGGGGTCAACTTGATGGTTTAAATATTGCAGCTTTTTGCATAAAATAACCCAGGGATATTACTGCTTTTGTCTTGTAAGAGCTGGTGGTGGTGGTGGTTACTGTAAGTGCTGTTAGGGAAAATCAGCTCCAGCTTGTGTTCTCACTTCACGCCAACACAGAAAATTGGATTCTTAAAAGACTGTTTACACGCTGTAAAAAACTTTTGGTAGATATCTGACAAACACATCTGAACAGGGAGCATAATATATAATAATACACAGTAAATATCCACTATATTACTATGAATCTGTTTATCTTATTAAATCTAAAGCATTTAAAGTGTTCTCCTTGTCTATCTATCTATCTTAAACTCAATTTATTATGCTGGGATATTGTTGCATTTGTGGCTTTTGCAAGGATGATTCAGTCCCCATCATGTTGCTGTAACATTGTCACTTCAGTAAATGTCACATATCTAATGTAAAAGCTGTAGCTTCTCAGAGCTTTGATGAAATTAATTCAAGTGCTGTACTTTGTGTTGTAATGGGGGGAATATAAGTTGCAACAACTGAGGGCCCCAAACTGAGCTCTCAGTTTATGACTACCTTTTAAAACCAGGCTACACACCCAGCGCCCAAATTTTCAAACACAGATGTTTTTGATGGTTGATGAGTAAATTAATACAGGTTGTGTTTGTGTCACATTATGTATGAACACACATAATATGTATGTCATCTGTGCACCAATGGAGGTGTAGTGATGTAAGAGGAAAGTGGAGAACAGCAGGAGTCTCCTCCTGTGCTCAAGCCCCATAATTCCTATCAGTGACTTACTGGTTACACAATAATGGCCATGTGGACTATGAATTCAACTGAATGGAGCGACAGTCTGGGCTGATATACTGTTGCTGAGTAGAAATGTTTGCCCTCGCCAGCATTTTCCACTGCCTGTCCCGTCAGTCCTTCCAACATCCTACGTTCAACATGTTGAAGTCTTGAAGGTGAATTTTTGTTGGTTTTGTTTTGAGGATATGCTAATGCTCTGCAGCTTTTAGGCACAATGAAAGAGTGTTTACACAGCTTGGAGATTTTGTGAGGGAGGACTATGAAAATATGAGCCTCTGTGTGATGCGCCCATCTCTCTCCCGAACATGACAATCTCATCTTGTTCTGACGTGGCCTCCACTGAAGAGTTTTCAAATGGTATGAGTACAGGTTTTGCAATTCAAATGAAATAGAGGCCATTAAAGAATAGGACTCTCAAATAGGAAATACTTAGCCCTGGCTGGAAAAGGCCCCGAGGCAGACTGGAAAAGGTGACAAGGAGGCTCTTTAAGTCTATCCATCTCTCTCCCTCTAATACATGCCCAATACGCTTGACTTGAACTCCAGTGCCATGCAGCATCCATAAGCTTGCCATTTTAAAATGCCCAGATCCCCGCAGCAGTTACAGTGAAGAAAGCCCTCCAGTTTGTAGATGATCTGTTGCCATAGTTACCCGAGCACAGGAACTGAGCACTCGTTACCCTCAAACAGGCAACGGAGCTGAGCCCAAGCCCCTCCTTCTCTTCCTCCCCCTCACTGGGTCCCCTGGCTAGTTCATTAGCATAATGATTCACACCAAACTCTCCTTGAAGGGCCACCATTTGTAGGTTTTTAAAATTGTCAGTGGAGCCCTGTCAATATTAAACAAGTTTGTCTTTACTGAGGCTTCTACACTGTACGTTTACATGTTGAGCTGCACTGCTGCATAGATAAAAACAGGCTCCAGAGGCTCTACTGTTGTAAAGACCTTTAATGTGGCATCTATCCCCTGAGGAATAATCATGCTCTTAATCAGGGTTTGAGTCACAAGTTGTTTCTGTGTATGGTCAAAGACTGCATGATGCTGCAAAAGCAGGTGGTATAGAAGGTCTGTAATAATGCCGACTTATGATAAAGCAGCGTTAAGCCATACTACTTAGCAGCCTGTGTGGGCTCTATTTTTGGAGACAGTTCAATTAACTTAACATTGCACAAAAATCAGGCCGCTTAAGAATTAATTGCCTATTAAAATGACTACCCACTTCAGGGTGGGAGCTTGTTTACAGTTCGCTAAGCAGTGGTTCCTGTGTGACACTGTGTGTTTAGATGTTTGCATTAAACAGCTTATTAAAAAGCTGCAGCAACTGCCCTGCTACAACCTCAAAACACATGCTGTGTGGAGACACCACAGTGTAGGGGATGCACCTTGCTTAATCAGAGGTCACATGGATGAAACAGATCTGTAATGTAATTTCTGTCGACAGTCAATACTTAGAGTATATAAAACTTCTATAAGGTTAAACATTTCTTCATCACTGTTGTCTCTGATTTTATTTCTTTTTTCTCTTCCTCTGCACAGTGATCTGCAACTTCCGGTCAGCAATATGTCAGGCCCTGGTCCTGGAGATTGGGGAAACTGTACAGATTCTGGAGAAGAGTGAAGGTAAAAGCAGTCAGATCTCCTATCTTCTGTGGAAATGAATGCTTGTAGTAAACAGAGGCACACTTACTATGTTTGATTAGCAGGTCTGCACTGCAGGAAGATATCAGGTAGTTAAAGTGGACACTAGTGTTGTGTATTTTGTTTTTTGGAAACCTGAGAAAAGTCTACATTCTTCAGTTAAAACAAAAATACGTGGGTTATTTTGAGGCTGATTGCAGTCTTGTAAGACCCAGTATTTAAATTAGACTACTTTTAGGCCAAGTAGATAAATAAAGGATAGGATCTGTGTATTTCTTCACCAGAATTTTATTCCTGGATGGAGAGGGCTTTGAAGCAGCATTTAGACCTTCATGTGGAGAAATAAAAAATTAACACTGTATTTTACAGCTCCATAAAGTTTGCAAATAATTCCCTAATTTATCGTTAAGAACAATGTAATCTGGTACTAATTATAGTGGAAACTGAGACACATTTTACAGATATTGCTGGTTGGTTCTGTTTAGTTGTTGATTTCCCAAGAAAAATATGGGTGAAGTGAACTAAATGAAATAAGAAAAAAGTGTTTCTTTTATATGTTTTGGGTGGTTTGGAAGACATGACCTCAGTATTTCTGAAGTACTGGCTACAGACCTGTTGTCTTAGCTTGGTGGCACGGTTACAAGGCAAACCAATGGTGTCACCGCAGAACAAACTGTAAACTTTGATGAAAAACAATACCAGCTTTACACTTTTCTAAAATTCTAAAATTAGTTTTAATGTAAACATTTTTTCCAGTACTACAGGTGGTGTCCAGAGAGCCACTACAGTTGTTTCTATTCATCAGACTGGTTTCTTGCTGTAGCCTAGCCAACTGCTTGCTGATAAAAACTTTGTTGTTGGTTACTAAACTAAGCAACTTCATGGGCAGTAAATGAAGAGGCCATGAATTTTCCACAGTGCCAGTTAAAGTGTTTGCTTTTATTGCTCAATTTGACGGGCAAACTCATTTTAATCATTTTGTTTAAGCAGTTTAGTAGAAATAACTCTTGCACTCTCCTGCAACAGTGCTTAGCTATGCTAGGCTAAGCTAGTCAAGGCTAAGGCAAGCTTGAAGAGATGTTAGCTACAGTCAGGTAGCATGTAAACAAGACTAAAATATATTTCCAAATATTATGTTAGCTATTGTGTAAAAGCAATATTATAACAGCAGATAATATTCACACTGACATTTAAAGTACAAATTGATTTGAAGTCTGGCAAAAAAAACTAGGCTAGCACACTTCATCTTCAAACTGTTTGTGCCATATTACCAAGTGTCACAGCACAATGGTGTAATTGTACAGATCGTATACAACAATGTGTTTTATTATGATGTAGTGAGGTTTTCTGATGTGCTCTCTCATCTTTCTTTAGGTTGGTACAGAGGCTTTTCCACCAAGAAGCCATCTATCAAGGTAATTATAACAGCATGCACTTTTACTGTTTTGACATTATGTTGGTTTTTACAGGCTACGTACAGTATTCTGTATTCAAATGAATTCAGAGTGAATAAAATGCACGACTCATGTTGGAAGCACAAGGCATAAAGACAAAAATTTTAACATGGGGAGATGAGATTTGTAAAGAAAACCACTACTTATGATAAGATACACATTCTAAATGCAGCCCGTTAACCGTTGACTAAAAAGATGTTGTTAAATTGTTAGCCACCCAGTGTCTAATATAAGATTAACTGTTTGTCAGACAAATGAAGTGACACCAACACATCTGTGAAACCGGTTGCCCTGCAAAACAAAGCGATCTCCACGTCAAGGTTTTCTCAAATGCCAGTTTTGTGAATGATAATGTGATGTGAGAGATGTGCATCCCAGAAATAACTTTGTCTAGACAACAAAGACTTTAATGAGTGATTAACTCATTGAATAGAGCTTTGATTAGACAAAAATAGAACTCTCCTGACCTGTATTTCCAGAGGTGCTTTCATAAAAACACTGTTTTAGCCAAATTGTTCCTACTTCATAGCAGAGAAGCACTAAATGTAATGCCATTGTCAAAAAAACAAACAAACAGCACATATAATGACAAGAAAACTGTACAAATCACATGCGCACACCTTGGTAAGAGACCATATCATATTCTTTTAAATTGTGGTATAGCACTTTACAGATCACTGCAGCATCATGGACCCACCACTTCTTATTTCCTGTGTAGAATCTGCAAAGAAATCCAAATTTTGTCTTCTTTTCTGCCAGCAGATGGTGCAATTAGTAATCGGAAACCAGCCATTATACCAAAACAAGCTTTTTTTAAACTATAAAATGGCAGTTCAGTTCCAATCCATAACACCAAAAAAAATAAATAAATAAAAAATGTCAGTGACTGTGACAGGACAGATGCAGCACACTTGTTGTGATGTGTCTTTGATGGAAGCATGAAGAAGGTTCAGATGGAAGGCGGGATGGAGGGATTCAGTTCAGAATTTGTTTATGCAGCGTTGTTGTGATAAATTCTCTGCACAGTGCTCGGTAAGAACTCCAAACAATACAACACCATCACTAGTGACAGAGATCAATACTCTGCACTGCAGTAAGTGGTTATTAAATATGACCAACACATATTCCTCCCATAGGATTGATTGTTTGGTAAAGAATGTTAATGACAGACTTCATCTGTGATTACCTGTAGCAAAGCCGTATGGAAAGTCACTATACAAATATAAAGTCTGCATATCCACAGAACAAACAGTAGTATAATCAGAACCACAAATACCAGATATATTATTAGAAACATGAGAGCAGCAGGTAATTTCTGCTATCTTGTATGTCTACTCTGCTTTAAACTGAAATGTCAGGAGCTGAAGTGTTATATGATGCTGCTGAAATGTTTTAAAGAAAGCACAAAAGCTGTCCAGTCCTGGTAAATGTAGGTGTTAGTGGCTACATGCTGTCCTTCTCTTACTCTCATCAGCTATTTACAGTTCTTACTAACACCCCTCCATTTTGTTATGTACTCTGCTGCCCACATTTGTTCGCCCCCATACTCTCTTGGTGCTGGGAGAATCAGTTGTGTTCGCTGTGGCCAGTTCCTCACATCTGGCAGATTAGAATAAGAAAGATGAACTGCAAGGGTGGCAGTTGGCACCACTCAGTCTCTCATGCCCTTCCCCTGCTAAGCCAGGCCACAATGGGGCTCCTGCACGCTGCTCTGCCTCTCGACTCTGTGGTGTTTGCAAACAGTATGAGCTCACATCTTTTTTTTCCCCTTTGCATGGCAGAAAATTTTAGCACACAGCAAAGCCGACATTGTCAAAGTATATATAAGGAAAGTGTGGTCTTGCACTTCCCTGAATGTATAATGTGTCACCAGCAGAAATGTAAAATGCTCAACATGTTTTATGTCAGACTACCTAATAATACAAACGTAACACAATACCATACGTTTTGATTACGTATTACAGGAGAATTAAAAATGTAATCCTGTCACACTCACTAACATCTCTGCTCCTCCTTCTCTCCACAGGGTATTTTCCCAGTCAGCTATGTCCACTTGAAGAAATCCACAGTGACCAACAGAGGGTGAGTTGTATGAAGTGTTTTTTTTTTTTTAATATGAGCTTGGACAACATCAGCATTAGAGATGCACTTTCCAACTTTTTATTAAATGACTGTGAAGTGGGTGGGGCTCATTGGAAAAGGATGATGTCATGTATTGCTGTGCACCAATTAGAATTTAACCACATTTGAATCAAAATGTTGGACAGTTGTTGGGTGTTTTTTATTATGTTACCAGCACTGTCAATCAAATTTAATGCAAAGCACACCCACACAGTCCTGATGAAGCAGATTAGCTGAGTTTTTAAAGCAACACTATGTAACTGTTGTGACAGCAGTGCCCTCTGCAGCCACAAGTGGTAAAATTACAGGATGCTGGTGCATTATATTCTGTTGAGCTCTGAGTCCAAGTGGTTAAGGGCACTTTAAGCAGCATAAGCTAAAAGCCCATGTACAGAAAACAAAGCTTACCAATCACTTAGGCAACAGATACTAAATTAATTGAAGGGCTTCATAAATGGAAGAAAGAATTACTGGCCTAGCTTCTGCCATATGTGTTGTAGTGTCATAAAGCGTTACACACTTCTTGTAACTGCTCAGACCAAGTTGCATTGTGCAGGTGTTCAGGAAGCCGAGTGACGCCATCCTCCCATTTACAAGTCTGTGTACCATCAAAATGATTTTAAAGGTGTTATTATAAGGTCAAATTGTTGCAACTCCCATTTGTTATTGTCTATAAACACATCCTCAACTGAATTACCAGAAAATTAATTATATGTATGTATTGAAATCGTATTGTAAAACTACATAATTTACCACGAAAGGAGATTTTATACATTTTACCCACCCTAAGGACCAGCGATAATCAAACCTAACAGCCACACTTAGATTAGAGTGAGAGAATACCTTGTGCATATATAAATGAAACATTACATTATCTGTCTCATTGACTTTAGTGTTTATTCTTACCGACATATGTGGTAAAAACAGCCAGTTAAATTTATTGCTGCACAAAGTATTTTATGTTGAAAGGGAGTGCAGTTCAAAATACTGTCTGGCTGTTGTAAACACTGTGCATCAGCAGTGGTTTGTCTCCACAGATCCATCGCTACCAGAACTTCACTGACACATACTGGTGGATGATATAAGATATAACAATAAAAAACAATTCTGTGTATTCTATACTGGTTGGGAGCTCTCCTTCATTCATAAAACAGAGAGTGTGATACAGATTAATCAACTGATCAATGTCAGGGCATGTGTATCCCTCCCTCCTTTGTCATCTAATTTCACTTCACCACTGATTTGCAACGATCTAATCTTCAAGAGAATTGCCACCTGACAGCTGCTGACATGCGCAGGCACACACACACACACACACGCAAAAACGCACACACAGCGGTCATCTACAGTTCCTGTCACAATAACCATCCATGGCTGTAGAGGCGAGAATAAAGACGAAGACAAAGACAGGCAGCAGAGCTCTTTATCAGCCTGAGCTCATGGATGTTAAATCTGCCGGCTGGGATCTGTGGCTCAGCGTGGACTGGGAGTTTGCTGTTATATCACCACCCTCCAGTTGAGTTACCACATAGCAGGAGGACTCTCGTTTGCACTCAAACAATTAAAAGTGCAGACTTGGAAATTGACATTATTATACTTCCTCGCTCCGGGAGTTGCACTTTGGGAAATCTGCTTTGCTGTCTCATGGAGTTAATGAGGTGACACACCTACTGCATCTCTGTAGTTCTCCCAAAGCATCCCTCGCCACAGACAATCACCCTGATTCATTGTGTAATGGAGATGTTTCCCTTGTTGCAAAAACAGTTTCAAAGTTCATTCTTTGCAGCATAGGTCAGAGCTTAGTGAGCAAAGTGCAAAGCGTCACATGAGATCTAACCTTTGGTTTAATGTTTCCCTATGAATGTGGTCACAAAGGAGGGATGTGTGTTGAGGTTTTTACTGGAGAGCTCCACCCCGGCTTCTATTGCAGCCAGGGAAAATATCATTTCTCTTCATGATATAACCTCTTTGTCATTTCACAGCTGTTAAATCCTTAGGAAGCTGTCTCAAAGCAGTGGCATGCATGTGCGTGGTTGTGTACATTTGTGTATTTGTCAGTATTGGGCAATTTACTTGGCTAGCCTGTGGTTTGAAGCTATTTACTGACCATCAGTGGCTAATGTAAAAATCATCTCTCACCCTGCAACTGTGAACTAAACCAGGTGGTTCCTGAATGTCATGTTACCAGAGGGTAACATTAGCAAGTCAGCAAAGAAGGCACAACATGTCAGACAGTTTTGGAGTTAACAGGAGGTGCATTTCTCCCCTTTGGCTGGCAGCTAACCACATTCCCACACCCACAGCCAAGCTACCACACAACTAACTACTGGTGTTACACCATACTCCGTGACCACCATAAAGCATGACCACAGGGGGTGCTGTTACATGGATTTTACTGTATTGCTCTTGTCTTTCAAATCGGTGAAAGAAAGGCAAGTACTTGACAGTATTTAGATGCTGCATATTTTAAAGTTCACAGTCTCTGTCACAGCTCATCATAGATTGAGACCCTATTGTGCATGTGTTAAAATATACAGCATCTAAATATTGTCATACTTGGACTTTGCTTGGTGCTTGGACTTTCTTTTACCCATTTTAAAGACTGAAGAACATAAAGCAAAACAACCACGTATACAAAGTCACATTCATGCAACTGTGACCCCTACAGACAGATTTTATGATGGTCACAGAATATTCTGGAGTGTTAAAGCGATTAGTAACTGTAATGTAATTGTTGAATTGTAAATGTTCTATGGTCTAATATTCATGCATGTTTTTTTTCTTTTTGCCACAGGCTGTGCGAGACGGTGGTGTCCCTCGAGGACCCTATAATCACAGAGACCACCTGCCACTGGGCAGGAATGGGGGTGTCTTGTGAAGCTAGCCTATGTGGTCAGTACTATATTACATCATCTCACCAGAGTACAACAAAACACTAAGCAATAAAATGTGAGAATGCTTCTACATTACTAAGATTTAAGGAGCTGAAGAGAAACAGCTTAGCAAAACAAATTACATCCATCATCTATGTTTCATTTGTATCCTCCTAAGGGTGTTTATGACTATGCTTTTCCAGTATGTTTTCTGCTGCACTCTAATTCAACACCTGGTATAACCAGGTCTGGCTACAAGAGTGGCGAATACCTGAGATATAGCCCCAAATATTACAGTGACAGCTCCTTTAGATATTTCCCCACAGCCCATGTCGTTTGACTGTCACCCTGCATTTTCACATACTATCTAGGAACAGAAATGTTGGTTGGACACAGATAATGCCTACAGACCTGTCATTATATGCAATTTCATGCTAAAGTCATTCAGTCATTGATTGATCTTACCTGCCTCTCTTAGATTCTGTATCATCTTAAGATCCACCTTCAGCCAGCTTCTCATCAAGGTAAAGTGATTACTGGAAACCTAAAGTTATCTTAATCCTGCTAAGTGTCGAGGGGGCAGGCAGAAGTGGTTGGTAGGCTTTGAGTTTGAGCTGAGGGCGCCGCAGAGCTGGCAGTGCTTTACATAACCTCTCACCAGGACTGCCTGCTCTGAGCAAATTCACGGAGCCCTGCGGCACTAGTGGTGATGTAACTCTCTGAAGCTCAAATCAATGTGGTTGATTAACAGTGCGCTTGTCGGTGCTCACTGTGTGATAGGGCCAAGTGTTGCCACAGTTGCATCCATAATAACAGGATTCAGCATTACGGATGTTGATAGCATTTTCACCTTATTGTGGCCAATTAGAATTCATGGTATCACTAGGAGCAATGGCCTACACAATTATGTATCTGTTATACGTACATAATTGCATTCTGCAGAATAGTCAGTCCAAAGGGCTCATCAACTCCTGACAAAAATTTTTGTTTAGCAGCAGCCAGCGCCTTGAGAACATGTAGTGTTTATCTCATTAAATTTACATGGGCATTGTGGCGCGCTTAATCGCATTTATGTAAACAAACCTGAGCAGAAGCGGGCTTGTCTTACCATTAGAGAAACAGAGGAGATGTCTGAATTAAAAGTGTTGTCTCTGGTCCGCAGAAATGGTGATGAAATCTATTACCGTGGAGGGGAGGTCAAAGGACTTGGTAAGTGGAGTGTATTATTATTTATTTATTTATTTTCTGTGTTTCATTAATAAACCAAAGGGCTTAAATCTCAGTGGCAATGATATTGTTCTGTTGCCCACACAGGCTGGCAGGA